>OX401913.1:9130639-9613139 GCA_947859195.1 Drymonia ruficornis | reverse complement strand
GTACTAGGCCGACCACTCGGCCGACTTGCTTAGGGCCAGTCCCCTTTGTAACTGGTCCATGGTCACATAAAGTGCGAGCCAACCTACACTATTTTATGATACTGAAGGGGAGTGGGACAGAGAGAGGGGAAGGAGGAGGGTGGGCTTCCAGCTCTCTCACTCATCGTACGAAACGCAGCTGTAATAGCTACTTTACGCCGATCTTCTATGCGAAGGTGGTACTATCCCGGTTGAGCCAGGCCGTATATGATCTGCAGTCAATTGGCTACAGCTTGGCTCTACCGCCAATACGTACTTTTTTTTTAAATAGTTTTACCTAACTGTTGTATTCGGCACCCGTGCACGGTAAAATGTTTGGAAAAATCGTAGTCACGTTAACCATGTGTAAACGGCCTTAATTTGTTCTCTGTGTAACAGTATAAGCATTTCAAACACTTCCACTACATCTTTAAAGTATGCAAAGCTCCTTAATTTGAACCATCAGGCTGTTGTGCGCGGAACGTTCGTGGAACTAAAACAATCTCTATTATTAATGCAGTAAGGACCACTTTTGCTGAGTAAGTGTATTGTTTGTTTCTTGGCTCGTCAGTTTCAATCGCCTTAATTTGTAGCGAGCGCTTTTCCTTGAAATAGTCTCTAGGTTTATACTTGAAGGTACAATACGCTGTCTGATAATATTCCAACAGTAATTACCCTAATTATTTTTCTAAAATAAAAGTAGCCTAAGTTACTCTTTGTTACATCAGCTATCTGTCTGTGAAAATCCCGTCAAAATCAATCTAGCCGTTTTGGAGATCTAAACAGACAAATATTTTAAAAACCGGCCAAATGCGTGTCGGTCTCGCACATGAAGTTCCGTACCAGCGTAGAATAATAAGTCAATAATATCAAGTTTCCTGTATAGGGAACCCTTTATTTTTAAATTTTATTTTATTTTTAGTATTTGTTGTTATAGAGGCAACAGAAATACACATTCTGTGAAAATTTCAAGTCTCTACCTATTACGGTTCGTAAGATACAGCCGGCTGACAGACAGACAGACGGACGGACGGACAGCGTACGCTTAGTAATAGGGTCCTGTTGGCAACCTTTGGGTACGGAACCTTTGGGTTTTCAAGGTGGTAGAGCCAAGCTGTAGCCAATTGACTGCAGCTCATAAACGGGCTGGCTCGACCGGGGTAGTACCACCCTCTCACAGAAGATCGGCGTAAAGCAGCTATTACAGCTGCGTTTCGTACGATGAGTGAGAGAGCCGTAAGCCCACCCCCCTCCCCCTCCCTCCATCCCACTCCCCTTCAGGTCGGCAATGTGCGAGCAATACCTTTGGTATTGTAAGCATCTATAGGCTACGGTAACTGCTTAACATCAGGCGGGCCGTACGCCTTTTTGCCACCGCAGTCCTATAAAAAAAAAAAAAAAAAAAAAAACGGAACCCTACAAATGTTGTTTTGTTATAAGTACCTATATACTTTCATATGAATTTAGCGGTGGTGGACACACGTAGACATTCGATGTGTGACATCGAGTGTCCAACGGCCGAATACTCAAAGGCTACTTAAATATTTAAGTCCCACTTAGCAGTTTGAGACGTCGTTAACTGTCATTTTTTGTTCGGCGCGTCAAAGTTAAGCAGCTCTCAAATTTAAGTTGCGTACGAGTATCCGGCAGTAAGTGTCTAGTATCGTAGTGTATCCTTAGCTTTAGAACTTCACCGACGCTATGTATTTTGTAGTATTACTATACTTAGTATACTTGCACCTATACTTTAGAGTTTATATCGCAAACTTTTCCAACGCCACCCCGCAACCGAACTCCCAACCGAAATTTATCGGCACATCAATATTGTTTAGTTATTTACATTAAAATAAGACCATTATCGTTTAATGGCTTCAGCAAATTGCTGATAGGCAAACTTGTTTCACAATAAATAGGCGTAATTTGTAACGGGGCCGAGGGGACCGACCTATGAACTTATTCAACCCTTAAAAGTGGCCTTGAAGGGCTAGGCTGAAGAGTTTCCGACGAAATTATGGGAACCTATTCTGATAAAATATTGCTTTTGGAAAATTTGTTTTTTTCGACGACCGCTTGGCGTAGTTTGAGTGTTGGCCGCTCGGCTCACTACATCGGGTGGTTTCGGGTTCGATTCCCGTCAGAGGAAATTTTCGGAAAAGGTTTTTTCGTAATTTGCCCTAGTCTGGGTGTCACTGGGATCGACCCCAGAAGGGCTAGACAAGTGGCTGACGTCTACAAGCGCTTCAAATCGCTATGCTTCATGTATGGAATTTACATAAGTCACGTGATCTACATAGCAACTTGTTGTTGATCTACATAGCGACGTTTGACATTTCCATACATTTTGAAGTCTATTCTATTCTATTCGATTAGCGTTCATGCCACTTGTCTAGGGGGGCTGTCCAGTATGGTAGCAATAGTACAAACGTTGTTTAGTTTAGGACCATAAATTTGGTGTGTAAGGGTGCGTTTCGATTGAAGCGGAGCGGGGCGGAGCGGGGCCGAGCGGACCGTGAATTGGCCAATCACAGTGCTCGAAATCTCCACTCCGCATCAGTGGAAACAGTGTAAGCGGGGCGGAGCGGAGATGAGTGGACTTTCGAATAAAACAAATGAACACGCGGCCCCAAGCCGGACAGAGCGGAGTCGAGCAGGCTGTGGTGCCGAGTGGTGGGCACGAAGCGGAGCGGAGCGGAGTTGAGCGGGGTGGGGCGGGGCTGGGCGGAGCGGAGTGGAGCTGGGCTGGGCGGAGCGGAGATGAGTGGACTTTCGAATAAAACAAATGACCACGCGGCCTCGAGCCGGACAGAGCGGAGTCGAGCAGGTTGTGGTGCCGAGTGGTAGGCACGAAGCGGAGCGGAGCTGAGCTGAGCTGAGCGGAGCTGAGCGGAGCTGAGCGGATCTGAGCGGAGCTGAGCGGAGCTGAGCGGAGCTGAGCAGGCTGTGGTGCCGAGTGGTGGGCACGAAGCAGAGCGGAGCGGAGCGGAGAGGAGCGGAGCGGAGAGGAGCGGAGCTGAGCGGAGCTGAGCGGACTTTCGAATACAATATATGAACACGCTGCCCCGCTCCGCTTCGCCGCGTTCCGCCCCGCTCCGCTTCAATGGAAACATTTGCCACTTCTCACTGCTATTCTCCGCTCCACTCCGCCCAGCACTGCTCCGCTCCACCCCGCTCAACCCCGCTCCGCCCCGCTCCACTTCAATGAAAACATTTGCCACTTTTCACTGCTCTTCTCCGCTCCACTCCGCCCAGCTCCGCCCCGCTCCGCCCCGCTCCGCCCCGCTCCGCTCCGCCCCGCACCGCTTCAATGGAAACAGTTGCCAATTTTCACTGCTCTTCTCCGCCCCGCTCCGCCCCGCTCCGCTTCAATGGAAACGCAGCCTAAGTCTAGCGATATTTATTTATTTATTTTACCGGACAAGCTATGGCCTACACTGTAGGCCACTCCGTTCACTATGTTAAGACTGTAGACCCTACAGTCTAGTCACGGAGACCATATTTAAGCAGTGGTCTAGTATAAGCGAAAAAAAAACGCTGGATTGCTTTGAGAATAAATTCAAATTCATTTTTTTTTATTCATGTAAGCTTTATAAGCATTTATAAATCGTCAACAAAATACAATATTTAAGCGTTACCACCAGTTCGTAATGTTGCTTCCATTGAGAAGAGCCGGCAAGAAATCAATGGTTACTCTTTTCAAAAGTAAAATAATAATTGTGTACATTTTCAAACAGCAACGCTATGTGAGCGGGCAGGCATATTAACACATTGAGAGTAACAAAATACAGAATTAGGTAGGTATTTAAGTAAAAAGCTAGCCTGGAAAGCTGTGCATGCCTACTCCCACTTTATAGTCAAATTAAAAGGTTAATATTGAGAACGATTGCTTTGGTGTGATGCCTTTCGTGATTAAAAGAAAATTTTACAGGCCTGAAAGTTAAGGAACAATGGTGTCAAGTGGAAAAATGGGCGGACCAGTCCCCGCAAGCAGCGCCCGGAACCCGAGCATGACTTGAGCAGCGGCATCACTCTCCTCTACCAGCGGGAAGAGGGTGACCCGCTCCACAGAGCCACCGCAAGCAATATGAATTTATAAATAAACTAGCTTTTGCCCGCGACTTCGTCCGCGCAGTATATAAATTTCAAAAAATCCGTTTCCGTTTGCTGGAACCCAAATCCCGTATCCATATATTCCTGATTCTGTATCCCATATTCCATATCCCGTATCCCTTATCCTGTATCCTGTATCCCGTATCCCGTATCCAGTATCCCGTATCCCATATCCCGTATCCCGTATCCGTATCTGTATCCCGTATCTCGCATCCCACATCCCGTAACCCGTATCCGTATCCGTATCCATATCACGCATCCACATCCCGTATCCCGTATTTCACATCCCGTATCTCGTAACCCGTATCCCGTAGCCAGTATCCCGTATCCCGTATCCCGTATCTCGTATCCCGTATCAGTATCCGTATCCCTTATCACGCATCCGTATCCCGTATCACGCATCCCGCATCCCACATCCCGTATCCCGTATCCCACATCCCGTATCTCGTAACCCGTACCCCGTATCCCGTATCCGTAGCCGTATCCCGTATCCGTTTCCCGTATCCCTGATTCTGTATCCCATATTCCATATCCCGTATCCCTTATCCTGTATCTTGTATCCCGTATCCCGTATCCCGTATCCGTATCTGTATCCCGTATCACGCATCCCACATCCCGTATCCCGTATCCGTATCCGTATCCCGTATCACGCATCCACATCCCGTATCCCGTATTTCACATCCCGTATCTCGTAACCCGTATCCCGTAGCCAGTATCCCGTATCCCGTATCTCGTATCCCGTATCAGTATCCGTATCCCGTATCACGCATCCGTATCCCGTATCACGCATCCCGCATCCCACATCCCGTATCCGGTATCCCACATAACGTATCTCGTAACCCGTACCCGGTATCCCGTATCCGTAGCCGTATCCCGTATCCCGTATCCGTATCCCGTATCAGTATCCGTATCCCGTATTACGCATCCGTATCCCGTATCATGCATCCCACATCCCGCATCCCGTGTCCCGTATCACACATCCCGTATCTCGTAACCCGTACCCCGTATCACGTATCCCGTATCCGTATCTCGTATCCGTATCCGTATCCCGTATCAAGCATCCCGTATCCCGTATCGAGTATCCCGTATCTCATACCCCGTATAATTTTCAAAAACGCAATTTTATTCACCAATTTTCATAATTCTAACTACAAAAATGACGAACTTACATTCAAACTTTCATCCCCTATTTTACCCCCTTAGGGGATGTATTTTGAAAAACACTGAAATTAATATTTTTGATCTTTAAAAAGTCACCTAATAACCAATTTTTATAATTCCAACTTCAAAAAATGACGAACTTCCATACAAACTTTCAACCCCTATTTTAACCCCTTAGGGTTTAAATTTTCAAAAAAGCTGAAATTGTTATTTTTAATACGTAAAAAGAAACCTAAACACAAATTTTCATTATGCTAACCTCAGAAATGACGAACTTTCATACAAACTTTCGTCCCCTAATTTACCCCATCAGGGGTTGAATTTTTAAAAACGCAGCTATTCAAGTTTTTTATTTTTAAAAAGGAACCTAAACACCAATTTTCATAATTCTAACTTCAAAAAAATGACGAACATCTATACAAATTTCCCAACTAACTTTCATCCCCTTTTTTACCACCTTAGGGGTTGAATATTCAAAAACGCCGAAAACCATATTTTTTATTTTTAAAAAGACACCTCATAACAAATTTTCATAATTCTAACTCGAAAAATGACGAACTTGCATACAAACTTTCATCCCCTATTTAACCCCCTTAGGGGTTGAATTTTCCAAAATCGCTTCTTATTGCTTGCCTACGTCACAAAATATATATACTATCCAAATTTCATGTCTCTAACTTCAGTAGTTTCGGCTCGGCGTTGATGAGTCAGTCAGTCAGTCAGTCAGTCAGTCAGTCAGTCAGTCAGTCAGCATTTCCCTCTTTATATATTAGTATAGATAAATAGTGCCTACTAGTAAGACTGGGCTTGGCGGATTTATTACCGCGCCCTCAGATAAACATGCCGTCTATTGCCGATGCTTGCGTTTACCTATAACAGTACTATTGCCTACCTTTTCAGGTAGGTATACCTACAGACGGTATTGCTTATATCAATCTCTTTTTAATTAGTTGCTTTACAGCTTTCAGCTGTTGCTTGCAACAGTTCTCCGTAATCAATACACCTTGTTAATTATAAAACTTGGCAACTTCTCCGGCTGTTATAAAGGTCAATTGTTACGGAAAAGTTATATTTTCAGGGGAACGTTGACAAGTTGTGAAGCTTAACTCTGATTATTGTTATGATGTTAATTTATTTTCAGGAGTTACGTAACTGGTCATGTAAATTATTAGATTTTCTTTTACAATAAAATGATTCGGGCAATGAAATTTGAAATTTATAGTTTTATTTCTGTAAAAGGTGGTTTTATAAGTTAAATTACAGATTACACATTTGTAAAAGGCCCTTCGTATAAAAAAATACAATCCATTAAAATAAACTTTTTTCGAATTCAACCTGTCTGGAATTTAGGACTGCTGCAATTACAGAAAAAATATCCTATAATAGCTGACCCTACATTTTCAGAAAAAAGGTCTCTCCCAGATTTATTTCGTCTATATTATCAAACGAAATGTAATCAGTTGAATAACAAGAAAAGGTCAAGGAAGGGTATCTTATCCACGGAGATTTATTGAGAATAATTGCTGTTCTTCTGCGAAAGAGACTGTTTGGTTCGGTTAATTGGAACTGTTAACAATCGGACTGTCTCGTTTAAATTAATTTGTGGACGGATTACTTTCAGAGGTTCTTGTAGTTTGTGTAGTAAAGATAAGACAAAGATAAAGTAATTTATTTATTGAATAGGTGATTCTTTCTTATTCAAGGTAAGTACCAAAAACAATGCACCTTAGACACCAGCAAAACAGTAGAGAAAAAATATGTTTCGAGAGTCTTCGTAGTCGTTATATAGGGTTATTTGTAAAACACTAACAACCTTGTAGGGGCGTATTACTGACATCAAAAACAATAACTTTTGTTCTATGACATTTTACAAAACAAAAAAAAAACTAAATATGACTTTCTTAAATGAATGAAAAAAAAAATTCTCAACCAGAGCAAAGCCATGGTACGTGGTTGTATTGTACTTTGCCCTAAAGTACCTAAACGTACCACGGCTATTCTCTAGATGACATATTTTCATGTTTCATATATTTTAGAGTGTGATTTTTTGTATTTTTTTTGTTTTGTTAAATGTCATAGAACAAAAGTTGTTGTTTTTGATGTCAGTAATACGCCCCTGCAAGGTTGTTTGTGTTTTACCAATAACCCTGTATAGTCCAAAAATAAAAAGGTGCTGGTTTAGAAGCGTGGTAGATACTAATTCTGTGTAATATTGTTAAAGTTAAAAAGTTCATTAGGTACCTACAGAGGGCGATTTTCCAAACTTTGTCGAGGATCGTATCGGATGAAAACATTCAACAAAGCAGAACGTGAATCAGATATTGCGTTTTGTATTGATGTAGTTACAGGTACCTTCTACATTATAGATGTACTTAGGGCCACCGCAGACTTGCTACTTAAGGGCCACCGCAGACTTGCTACTTTTAGCATCAGCGATCGGCGATTTTGATGCTGCGTCTCGCTCGTTCGCGCTCGAAGAAACGCGATGCAGCATCGATACGTCACAAAATCGCCGGTCGCCGATGCTAAAAGTAGCAAGTCTGCGGAGGCCCTTACCTGATATTTATTATTTTGTTATCTAAAATACAATATTTAAGTCTTTACTTATAGATTATCTTAGAGATTAGTTAAATATTATATCTTCCACATTGCACTATCACAAACTAATTTCTAAAACTTAAATGAAGTCTAAGTGAAACCATAACTTCAACTTCAGGTGGTATTCTTCAGCAAACCCGAAATTGATCCAACAATACCTACTCGCAAAAGCAAACGGGAAGTATTTTGTTTGAGTTGGAAACCAGTTTGCAGCCAGCTTTAAATTGGTTTCCATTAAACAACCTATGAAGAGACTTTCGAAACAATTGCTTTGTGATTGTGTTTGAGTTGGCCGGTTTTGTACTCTTGGTAACGTTGGTACCGGTACTTTTAGCACTTTTGGTACTCTTGGTACTTTTAGCACTTTCAGTACCCTTGGTACTTTCCACAGAGTAATAGCTACGTCCAGAAGTGTCACATGCCGCGCGAGGCTGCTCACCCACATGCCTCGCGAAGCACGACGTTTGCCTCAGTCGCATGCCGCGCGAGGCAAATGGCGAGGCAACTGACGCTCTAGACAGGGAAAGGTATACCCGATCAATCAGTTTGACACGTTTGACATCGTTCTGTCTCACGACTGCCAAACTAGGCGACGCAAATGTGAGTGCTCAGGTGAGGCAGGGCGCGCATTTGCCTCACGTGAGGCAAGTCAAACACCGCGAGGAAAATTTTCCTCGCGCGGCATGTGACACTTCTGGACTTAGCTAAAGACTAAAGAAATAGTTTCCCTTATTAGATATATGTATGAAAAAAAGTGGTCATTGTTTTTTCATTTTCATTGTTCTATCTACCGGTAAATAGTTGAACTACTCGCTTCGTTTTATGTCGATGTTAGTACTAGGCCGACCACTCGGCCGAGTTGCTTAGGGCCAGTCCCCTTAGTAATTGGTCCATGGTACTTTCAGTACAGCGGTACTCTTGACGGGTTTAGAATATCGTGCAAATGGAATTACGTGTGAATTTCTCTTTGTTGTGAGTTAAACAGCCAATGGAATTAAGTTTTCGTTTCGGGTTTGAAAAGCCGTCACCTCAATTAGAGGTGAACTTGTTTTAACCTTGCTTGTGTAATGGCCAAATAGGTACTTACTCAAATATTAGTGAGTTAATATTTGTTGTTTTTGGTAGATATGGGCGAAATGAAGCAGGGGCCTTACCACCACCTCTTATAGCAGTTTTGTTTTAACGTTTCAGCGGCCATTTGTGCAATGACGTTTCTTATTGTCATGACAATAAGGTACGTCATTGCACAAAAAGTCGCTGAATCGTTAAAAGGTTCTTATAATTGAATCGCGATAAGAGGTCGTGGTAAGCCCCCAGTTTTCAAATTTGAGTTGCGTTCGGCTTGGAACTAAAAAAGGTAGAAAATTCATGAATGGTCTTTTAGTGAAAAAGGTTCTGCCAATTGGTGCGCCTAGATACCTTGCATGCCTCGAGCACTCAGTTTTGACGTCGGAACGCAAAGATACAATGTCATAACTTGAGTGCTCGGACGAGGCATGCGCTAGATGTAGTCGCAGCTAAAAGATACAAGACTATCAGAATCCCAATAATGTTTTTAACGACGCTAGATGATGGTGACAGGCTAGCTCTAGGCACAAGTCTAGGTATCTATTACTATAGGGTAAAATGTCCTATTATTCGGATCTATTAATTATAATAAGCGACTGTAGCCTAGGGGTGAACAGGTTGGGCTAGCAATCAGAAGGTCCCAGGTTCGATCCCCGGTGGAGCATGCACCAATGGATGAATTTTCATCTATGTGCGTAATTTACAGTTCGCTGACGGTGAAGGAAAACATCGTGAGTAAACCTACCTATCCCTCGGGATTAGGTAATAGTCAGTTCCTGTATACACGGCGACAAGGTTCACCACCTGTCACGTTGGGTTCTGACTATCTGGTGAAACGTGGGCTTTGAGTTGGTTAATACCTCCACAATGTGGTGGTGTATGGCCACTCAAGCCTCTGAACTCACTCACTACCCCCGAATGGGGATAAGAGTCGTGACATTACATTTATTTATGATAAAAGCAGTGAAGCAGTGGTAGCCGATTGGTTAAGCACGCGTCTTGCGGGCTTAAGGTCTTGGGCTCGAACCCTGGCTCACACCTCTGGATTTTTCGAAATCTATGTGTGAATCATAACTTGAATATGATTATTTATTATAATCTTAGTTTAATAAAGGGGTAATAAACTGGCAAAGCGACTTATATCATACCTATTTAATTACGGCTCACTTATATCAAACAGGCAGAGCGTGAATACAACAACTAGATGTCAAATATTCTCCCAATTATAACCCTGTTTGAGACAGTAGGGCTCAAACGCTGTTTATTCATTTAAAGATAATTGAACATTAAAACAATCAACATTAAAACAATCTTAATTCAAATGGGCCTTCGTGCAAATGCCGAGTAATAATCATAACGGAGTAAGCACAGCTCACTTCAGTGGCACGGAATCGTGTAATGATGATGCGTATAACAACCGTGTTAAACCGTATATCGCTATTATATGTCATTTTGTATCGCCAACGTTTGTTCTAGCAACTTCAGTTGTGTTTTAGTGTCGATAAAATCGTATAGGCGTAGAACTGGGACCCTTACCCTGTTTAACAATTGAGATTATACTTGTTTCGTGTTCACAGTCTTTTGGTAAGCGTTTCGCTTTGAAATGTAATCATTAAATAGATTTTAAAGGTAGATTTAAATAGTGCCAATTATTTAGTACCTGTAAAATCATTATTTTTATGTAATACCCGGTGGACCCGCGGGTGTAGATTCGAGGCCTCTGTTATTCCGTATCCTAAACATACCTGTGTAATTAAATTCAAATCTATTCAGCTGTTCTTGCGTTATAACCAGAAAAACCGACAAAACAACTTCAGTATTTATAGAGATTACGTACTTATGCCACATATGACTTAAGAGTAGTTCTTAAAGAGTTATTGCGCTTAAGCTTCAAAGACTTGGAAGGAATAGTCGATCCTAAAATTGACATCCGTGGTGGGCCAATTTTGGGAATGGCATTTTATTTTACCTTCTAATTAGAAGGTAATGGGTATGTGGGTATAATAATTATACCAATCGGGTTACCTAAATAGGTTACCTATCTATCAAACGTAACGTCAACGCTTTCATTGGCGACGCGAGACTGAGCTCGGGTTTACCAATTAGCCTATATTTTATGTGCTATTTACGGAGTTCGTTAAGTTGGGATGTTTGACTAGCAAAATGTACTGATTCATTTTATTAAGTTTAGGTAACTATATTCTACATTCTTCGCTATTAAACACAGTTATATTGTAAGCTATTGCATATTTCACGACACAACCCCAACTGGAACGTTCTGCGGCGTTCCCGGTATAATAATTCGGTTACCGCCATGGATCATGGTTTAGAGAACTACAGTTGTTGTCCCAATACCGATTGCTATGAAATACGGTCACGACCCCAACAAATTCAACTTAGTTCGGATTTATGCTCACATTCTATATCTAAACGTTCCGTTTGTTTACCTACGTACCACAGAGTAAAGACTAAAGAAAGAGGTGCCCTTATTAGATATTTGTATGAAACAAAACGTGGTCATTGTTTTTTCATTCTCATTTTACTATTTACCGGTAAATAGTTGAACTACTCGCTTCGTTTTATGTCGATGTTAGTACTAGGCCGACCACTCGGCCGACTTGCTTAGGGCCAGTCCCCTTAGTAACTGGTCCATGCTACGTACCGATAAACGAGTATAGATAAAAACTAGTTTATGCTTTGATATTTATTAAAATAGAAAAATAAATCGCTTTTACCTCAATAAAACATTATTTTCAAGCATCCGTATTGATATTGAAAAAAAGAAAACTATTCTAGGTATATTCAAATCAATACAATATTTTTCGCTAAATAGGTAGGTATTGCTAAATAGCTTGGATCTCTATATTGATACCTATTTGTATTGGTCGTGATAGTCCTAAAAAGACGCTCTACCTGAAAGGAAAGCGGTTTTTGAGGCATCATCATAGGTGTCTAGTATAGCGACTTTGTTGGACTCTATCACGACATCTTAATACCAATAAGTATCATACCGATATAGAGCTGTACCTCTTAACATTGCAATCACCAGACTTGTGCTCAGCGCATCACTACATGCAATTATCGTACTTGCAATTCGACAATCAACTTAAAAGCATCTTGATGCGAATTATTCCCCAGAAGATGAGTCGTATTGGCAATACCTAAATGTTTCAACATTATTTTCCGCGAACGAGTGAGTCGTACTGTGCCATTGGATTACGTTTAGTTGGACCTACTATTTTGGACAGTCACAGACTTAATCTCCCTCTTTCTTGGTAATGTCTTTGCTTGGTATAATTTTATTATGTACTTTATAAAACTCTTTAAATCTATTTTTGGAATCTATTTCCTTTTGCCTACTTAATAGGGTGTATTCCAGTTTAATATAGTACAAAATCGGTTAATAATTAAACAGCTTATTAGCTTCATATGATGTTGCCAACGCTTTCCGAAGTAGGTTGTTCGACCGTCATTATCTTTAACGGCAGCTAACGTGACTCCTAAGGGCCTCATAAGTGCCCTCAATATTACAGTACCCAAGTTGGACCCATAAGCCGTCGTCTTGCTAAGATTTGAGCACTTTGAGCCTCTTTACCGAAACATCTTATGTATTGTTACATTAAAGATATCCGATTTGGTAGTCGAGTAGTTGGTAATTAAAGCCGTTTACTTGATCAGATTACCGGCTAGACAGAGGGAGATGAAGTTATAAGAAAGAAAGAGGCATTTGCTATGAATTAATTTGTTATTTTTGTTTTGACTTGAGCAAGAAGACTGGTTGAGAAAGTACTCAGTACTGCAGACTAATTATTAAAACAGTGGGGCTAACTCGATCACAAAAATGAATCACTTTATGATCATAATATGATTCACCGAAATCGTAAGATGGTTACTCCCAAGCAATTCATATTATGAATCGCAATTCATCTATTTGACAGTTATATGAAATTGGTAATATGGTCCACGAAGAAAGATGAATTGCAATGTTGCAAATTGTCAATGTCAATTTAATGACAAATAGGTCAGAGAGAAACTTATATATAGGAAATAGGTACCATACCTATTTATCATAACCTATGAAGATGTTTATTGTTTTTTATGTATTACGAAATATTACTTAACATGAACATCAAGAGTCTCCACGACGACCCCTCAACATGCCAACGCAGGTGCCTAAGAATCCGGCACCGCTGGGAGAAAAGCACGAGCTTTCGCGAGTTTATCCGCGGGATTACGAGCCATCGGGTCCACGAAAACTCCAGTGCAACAAGGAGAGCTTCATCACGGTGGAGGAACGAGGAAGCCAGCTAGTCTAAACAATGTGGCATCGCGTACAAACAACTCCAATGTACAACTTTAAGGCGGGTTGTGGAAAAGTGGAAAAGTGTTTTTTTTTTCCTCTTCCCGCCAAAAAGTGATGTGGTCATTTTTGTTTTAATTTCCTAAACTCTAGTTTCTTTGAATTATAATGTGTAAGGTTGATAGAAATATCAATTATAATAATATTATGTTCTGAGTGTGGGTAATTGGAACAAAAGTGGTGAATCATGATTTGTAAAAGGTAATTTGTCAATAATGTATCCGCCACTTTATTGACAGGGTTTGGGGGGTATTTTGTAGGCATAGCCAAAAGAGCCTTATCTGTGTTTGACACATTTCAAAACTTATGCCTAGTTACCTACCTATACTTGACACTGGCTATATGAGAGAGCAAAGACATAACAAAAAAAGAAAAACGATAAAAAAATCCCTCGTAAGTTACGATAGGGATTTTTTTTATGGCTTCGTTCTCTCATATAGCCAGTGTTAACGTAAGGTACCTAGGTAGGTACCTAGTATTTTTCTTTAAAGTACCTAAGGGCGGCCACATAGGTACATACGGAATTCCGAATCGGTGGTTCCGTACGCGATACGTCCATACATTGATGGATGGATGACATGAATTTACTGCGTTTGGAACCACCGATTCGATATTTCGAAACGGGATTCCGATTCGGAATTCCGTATGTATGAGACCGGCCTAAGTCACAAAGGTATAGTCAAAGGTGACGAGCTCTCAGTGATATCTACCTACTGAGGGAGGTTTGCATAGTCCATTCCGCCTTTTTGTCATCATTGCACAAACTGGACTACGCAGGCAAGACGGAGCGTCTGGCTGGCCGGACTTAACAGGAAAACCAGCTCAGTCATCGTGGGAGGCTTGAAGTCCTACCTACTGCGTCTCTATCGTGAATCATATAGCGCTGCGGATACCGTCAAGTAGGTACCTAATAGGTGCCATTTCGAACTACAAAAACCATTAAACGTGAATCAACAAAAAAAAATTGCCCGATTTTCAATAATTTTAAAGATGTTACTATACCTTATAATGTATTTTATGTACGTATCTAATTAATGTTTTTACAAAAGCAATTATTCTTAATAAAATAAGATCAAAATAAATTCAACCATAACTTTATGGATTTTATCGTTTTTCTATAGCAACCTTGAATACCATGGCTCTAAAGGGCTTGTATCTAGGGCAGTAAAACAAATTTAAAAAAAAAAGGATTCAGATATGAAATTGTCTATGGAGCAGAATTGCTCGTGAATCGCGGTTCATCTGTGCCCATATTACCGAAATTAGATGAAATGCAAAACGGTTCATTTGATGAATTGGAATTGCAATTCATAAGCAATATTGCATAGTGACGCAGTTAGACCCGCAGGAGTACGCTTTTGAGATGTCCTTTTGTACCTACTGGTTTGACATTAGAATAACATTTCATATTTTGTCATATTTTACACGATACAATTTTTACCGTCTTACCAAATCAAACCAGTTTGATTAGGTACGGTCAGCATTTGAAATGTATGTTTTAGTATTTTTTTTTAATAGTTTGTAACCTTACGACTTTTATCCCCATTCGGGGGTAGTCAGAGGCTTGAGTGGCCATACACCACCACATTGTGGAGGTATTAACCAACTCAAAGCCCACGTTTCACCAGATAGTCAGAACCCGACGTGACAGGTGGTGAACCTTGTCGCCGTGTATACAGGAACTGACTATTACCTAATCCCTAAATCTAAATACCTAATGAATACTTTAAATGGTTTTGAAAGATGATAATATAAATATCACCGGGTATACCCGGTATGCCTATTTACTATTTGTTCCCAGTTAACTCAGTGGTTACCGAGCACAGAGGAACGCCGACGGAATTAATCACAACCGTATTCGAGTCGTGTGTACATGTCACGCCGCGAGTTAATTAACAAGACAAATAATGGTTTATACCCTAATGCACTTAGTTCCTTAATTGGGTAGTAGGTACTATACTGGTGATGAATTTTGTATACTAAAGGAAGATACTTATACAGAGTGGTGACGATATAACGATAATAACTGAAACCACATACTGGGTATCACGTGAGTAGTTCATACATAAAAAAGTATCAAAATATATTCAAAGGTAAGGTAAGGCCACGGGATGGCTTTTTTACTTCTACTATTTTAACTTTACGCATGCAAATGCACCGACAAATACACCGACACCGAAGCGATTTTGCCACCTTTGTACCTACAGGTCAGTCGATGAGGTCAGTAGACGATTATAAAGATGTAGTGTGCGTTTAGATTTTATCCGCATTTATTTTTTGTGTGAAAATTTAAATTTTACAAATTTGATGTAAATCTAATTTGACAATTTTAAAGTTTTGTGATTAGATGTGTCCATATGGCGCGCATGCCTCACCCGAGCACTCATATTATGACATTACGTCTATGCATTCCGACGTCAAAAGTGAGTGCTCGCGCGAGGCATGCGCCTGATGAAGACGCCGCCATTAGATGTGTCCATATGGCGCGCATGCCTCACCCGAGCACTCATATTATGACAATACGTCAATGCGTTCCGACGTCAAAAGTGAGTGCTCGCGCGAGGCATGCGCCTGATGAAGACGCCGCCATTGACTAGTCGGGATCGTGTTTAAATTTATTGCCGTAATGTCATCACCACCATGTATATGTGAGACAGAGTTTTCGAAATAACATGGTATTAAGGTGGCGACTGACATGAATATTCGCTCGATTACAAGCCGAATATTCGGCATGTCAGTACAGCGAGCCGAGCAGCTCGATGACGATCGCCGAGCACACGATCGCCCTCCACCCGGCTGTCGGTTTATTGGTGAATCCCTGCGCGAGCACTGCCCGGAACGCTACTAATAACTGCTAGAGATGGAGCACAGTCAAGCATTATATTCGTCGCGAGAATTCAGGTGTCATGAGCATTTGCTCACAACGAACAAAGTTATCGATGCGAATATTCACATTGAGCAAATGCTCACGTCAGTCGCCACCTTGAAATATATTAGCTATTGGGTGCGTCTAAATGAGGTGAGCGGCGCATCCCAGCAATTGAATTGGGATTCCGGTTCTCTCACTCACTGTACGAAGCGCAGCTGTAATAGCAACTTTACGCCGATTTTCTGTGAGATTTTCGGTGGTACTACCCCGGTCGTGCCAGCCCGTACATAAGCTGCAGTCAATAGCCTACAGCTTAGCTCTACCGCCAATAACGTTAACCACGGCCTCTTCGTTTGAGGCCATTGTAAATGTTCTTAGAAGGCAGACTTAAGTAAGTTGGCACGTGTAGACTCAAACATGGGTACCAACCCAACCTTGACCTTCATTAAAGACAGTTGTTTCTCTACTAGGCTACTTGTATCCCCAGAGAAAATAACCCTTAACCTTCCAATTCTCTTTGAGTAGCTATACTTACTGATAGGCTAATAATCTTCTTTCTGAAAGCTTTCAAACAACCGAAACAATTAAGGAACTTAACTATTAATGTTATAGATGGGTAAGGCGCATAAAACTGGGTTAAGAGTAGGCTCACCACGTTTCCAGGTTTTATATGGACGCTTGGAAATTTTCCGCTAGGAATTGAGGTTCCCCAATCATAGTTAAGACTTTATGGGCAGTAAAGGATTTTGAGGATTAGGTTTCACGGAACAATGTTGTTGTTTTCGAGTTCAGAAGAATGGTTTTATGTACTCGGTGGTATATAATCATTATTGCTATAGTTCTTGCTATTCACGAAGGCGACCGGCCCTTGGTTCATACATATACCATAAAGTAGTCAAGCTAGCGCGCAGCTGTAACAGCTACTTCACGCCGATCTTCTGTGCGAGGGTAGTACTATCCCGGTCGATCTATACCATATATGAGCTGCAGTCAATTGGCTACAGCTTGGCTCTACCACCTAGGAATGTCGATAGTCCATAGTATCATCTAATATTGACACTGGTTGGCGTATTTACTCCATTTGTCAACTCTACCAGTTTCTTAAAAGAAAATTCGGAGGTTAAGCACCGCTTGGCAATATGAGTCAGAGATGGGTAACCATTGAGTGTAATTTGTACTGAGCGTCTTCGTGCTTCACAGGGCACGTAAAACGTCGGTCCCGGTTGCTGTCATCTAGGCAGCAGTCGTTCAGTCTTATCAGAGGCCTTCAGGTGGCTTGAACAACTCTGACACCAGGCTGGCCACTAACCATACGATAGGAAAAAGAAGACAAGAAAATGTCCGTACTTGACTCAAATGTATAGGTCCCCTAGTTAACGGTCACGCATGCTTAAAAGCTTACCCAAATATTTGGTGCGTACAACATGGAAAGCCTACAAAGGGTCGTTTAATAATAAATCGGGTGTGTTAATCGCGAGGCCGTAAGCAACAATAGATGTTCTTGAAGAAGGGGTAGGCAACGAGGTAGGGCGGGGAGGGGAAAGGGTAGGAAAGCGATAAAAGCGTTAATGAGGTAACAATACATGGTAATGTATTCCTTGTTGCCGCATTGTTGCTGGCGCAAACCTAGTACCGTTGGGCGATTTTGATTATTTATAAGTGCTTTTAAAAGCAGTGGTAGCCGATTGGTTAAGCACGCGTCTTGTGGGCTTAAGGGCCTCCGCAGACTAGCTACTTTTAGCATCGGCGACCGGCGATTTTATGACGTAACGATGCTGCGTCGCGTTTCTTCGAGCGCGAACGAGCGAGACGCAGCATCAAAATCGCCGATCGCCGATGCTAAAAGTAGCAAGTCTGCGGGGGCCCTAAGGTCCTGGGTTCAAACCCTGGCTCACACCTCTTGATTTTTCGAAATAGATGTGTGAATCATAACTTTAATAATGATTATCACTTGCTTACGGTGGAAAACATCGTGAGGAAACCTGCATGTCTTTATACATGTGAAATCCACCAACCCGGACTGGGCCAGCGTGGTGGATTATGGCCTGAATCCCCCTCGCATTGAGGGGAGGCCCATGCCCAGCAGTAGGACGTTAAAAGGGCTAAATTATTATTTTATTATTACTATTATAAGTGGTTTGTTGACCAAATACAATACAATTGGGGGCGTCCAAATCAGTCGTCTACTCAGTTTTGACGTCGGAACGCATAGACATAATGACGTCATACCTAACATGAGTGCTCGGGCGAGGCATGCGAGGCTTCTGGACGCACCGATTATGACGTAAACTCAAACTTTTCTTGCTCTTTTTCTGTCGCACGTTATGGGAGAGACCGTTGCCCAGCAGTGGGACAGTAAAGGATAAAAAATATCAACAGTTAGGTGTCTTTTAAGAACGTGGTCACGGTAGAACGCGTAAATGCACCTGTGTGCGCCAATCAATGACCTAAATACATGAACGTAATAACCCTACTAAAGGACTGTGGACTACAAACTTTATTTTCCATTAATTCAATAAAAAATAATCCTTATGTGACGGACTTAATGCCCACGATGTACGCATTATAAAAACCGGTCCCAGCCAGATAGTAAACACCACCCTTTTGTCCCGTTCTAACAGTACACCTTTCACCTTCCTTGTGTTGCCAGTTCATATTTATTCGATCACTTTAAACTTGGTAAATTTTAATGTTAAGAAGAGTAAACAATAAAATCGATTATTGAGATGCATATGGTAAAGTATGAGAATATCCTAAGATTAAAATTACAAACATAAATAAATGTCTGGAAATTAGTACTTACCTCCTTCAATAATTCGCTTGTAATTGTCAGTTCCGTGATGTCTATAAAATCGTAGCAGAAATAAAATTTATAACTTGAAACACAGAACGTCATTTTGCGTGACACATGACTTTTGTAGCGAATTTTAAATTAAACGTATTGTGCGATATTTTCGTCACAAAATGGGTAAAATATGCATCGTAGAAGGCTGCAAAAGCGAATATTATCCGGACTGCGGTTTAACTTACCATAGGTAAGTGTTTAACTATGTTTTCTATGTTTCGTACATTTTAGAAGTTCGGGTGACATACATTTCGATAGTAAACAGGACTACAATATAAATCTTGTTGTGTTTAGAACTGAACTGAACACAGCAACTGTTTGCAGCGATAAGTCGCGCTTTTCGTTGCCACACGACTGCATCGCTACTTTTCGAAGTCGGTCGCATTTGCAACGCGCGACAGACAGCACGCTGGTAAAACGCAACGCTCACGCCGCGTCGTCACGGCACGCACGCGGCGTTCGCGTCGTTCACACGCTCGAGGAACGCGCACGCACGCCCAATGAGGGGTCAGCCTTAGCGCCTCTACGTCGCTACTAACGCGTAGTGCTTCGAATGGGACATCGGGGATAGTGGGGGCGTACCAGGCAGAAATAATAAACTGCATCGCGACTGTATCGCGTTTGTGTTGCTTTTGTTGCGTGTTGTTCGTGTTGCTAGTCTCGAGTCTTTTAGCCTTTTCAAAAGAGGTTCGAGCTTTTTTCTGGGGCTCGTCGTAGCAAATCGCCTCGGAATGTTTCAATGCTGAATAAGGACTTGTGTTTTAAATAAACCTCGAGCCTTTTTTAGGCTCGGCGTTCTTATTGCAGCTCCGTTGTTGTGAGCTTACAAAAAGTCAAAAATACTGGGTTAAATCGAAATCGTCGGCAATATTTTAACCAGTGATTCTACACATGATTCAAAATATTTTAGGAAAACAAATAAAAAAATCTATTGATAAAAAAATATTGATCGGGTAAGCAAATAAGCAAACTATTTAACTGTTATACCTTACCTGGGTAATAAATTTTTATCAATTGATTTGTTGATTTATATTCCCTAAATATTCTGAATCATGTGTAGAATCACTGGTTAAAATATTGCCGACGATTTCGATTTCACCCAGTATAAAAAAGAAGACTTTGCAAGTCTTCGCAAGTACAGGAAGGAGTCGCCAAATAGCTAAGCTGACTATTCCTGGCTAGTCATATATATTATTATAAAAATATGTTTTTTTTTTGTTCGCGAAGACTTTGTTTTTGTCTCCCAGTTTTTTTTTGTGTCCTCTGAGAGTTACCTTCATGAATAGTTATTTTTTTTTAGATTTTATGAATTATCACATTATGCACTCAGCCTTAAAACATTATGCGTTATTTTCGCGTTACTTCTGCGTTACTGTAACATATAAGTGTCATGTTACTCTATGATACAAAGTGGCCTAAAATCAACGGCCTTAGCCTTGTACATTTTTCTTAAACACTATTTTGTAGCTCCATTTAGGTTGCCAAGATACCTAAAGACAGGCGCTCGCGTAGTTTGGCCACCGCAGACTAATTTATTGTACTCATGTTCTTATAAAAATAAACATCCCTTTCCTTATTTTATTATTTTCCTATCATAACAATCTCGGAACAATAGCACGTTTTCACCAGATGTCCATGGGGACTTGCTCCAAATTTCAAAATATTATGGTCACTCTTGTTTGGAAAAGGAAAAAACGTTAATGTGGTATCTCGCTGTCGGCCTCACTTTTGCTGGCAAGTCCGCATTCCCTGGTTATAATTTCTTTGCCTAAATATATCTATGGCGCCAATGACTTCAGAAATGTCATAAACTGCGCAGTTTATGACATTTGTGACGTCATAGGTACTATTACCAAATAGTATTTTTTACAAATACGCCTGTATACAGGCGGAAACCCACCGCGGCGCACGCTACGCACGAAATGACGTCAATAGATGTATCCATATGGCGCGCATGCCTCACCCGAGCACTCATATTATGAAATTACGTCTATGCGATCTGACGACAAAAGTGAGTGCTCGCGCGAGGCATGCGTTTGATGAAGACGCACCCATCGATGATCATTTTGTTCGACATTGACATCTGACGTGAATTCGTGCGTAGCCTCTCTCTCCGTGCGCCGCGGTGGGTTTCCACCCTAATCCCAGTGCGATCTATACGCAAAAAACCTATCATAAGGAGAGTTAGAAATACTGTTTCCAGTGGCTATAGTTCAACACTTAAATTGCTCGCGGCTTTATTTATTCCCCACTGTAGTGTTCCAACGACCTACATTATTGCTTTCGTGAGGAAAGTTTAAGTATGTAATAAATAAATAATAAACTTTTATACAACGCTAGAAATAAAGTGTTGAATTGTTTAAAAGCTTAACCTGCTATCGCTTTATGATGAAGGAAATAAATCAAATTGTCTTCGAACTATGTGTCCCACCCACTTCAACTTAAGAATTGAACTTACATAATAATATTGTCCTTTATAATAGAAATATCAATAGACGTGTCTACAACATGCACATGCCGCGCGAGGCTGCTCACCCACATGCTTCGCGAAGCACGACGTTTGCCTCAGTCGCATGCCGCGCGAGGCAAATGGCAAGGCAACTGACACTCTAGACAGGGCAAGGTATACCCGATCAGTCTGATTGAGTCCGATCAGTCAGTTTGACACGTTTGACATCGTTCTGTCTCACGACTGCCAAACTAGGCGAGGCAAATGTGAGTGCTCAGGTGAGGCAGGGCGCGCATTTGCCTCACGTGAGGCAAGTCAAACTTGGCGAGGAAAATTTTCCTCGCGCGGCATGTGACACTTCTGGACGTAGCTAATGAGGAATAATTTAGAAACAGATTATATTGAGAATTTGGTTGGCTAGATGAAGTATTTGTACGAAACATGTAACAGGTCAAACAGACTTTTCGCAGGCGTTTACGACTGGCCCCTCCCTTCCCCTCCCTCCTTTCCACTCCCCTTCAGGTCGGCAAAGTACGAGCAATACCTTTGGTATTGCCAGCATCTATAGGCCACTGTAACTGCTTAACATCAGGCGCGTACGCTTGTTTGCCACCTCAGTCCTATAAAAACAGAGCGTGATACGGTAGAGTCACTCTACCGACAGAATTTGTTTGAAACTATGGCTTTTTTTACCCTAAATAGCCTCAAACTAATCCGGCAAGAGCATGACGCAGCTTAATGTTCCCCGATCTAATCGACCCAGGTCAACATAGCGCTGAAGTTCCTTAGCCCCGATAACGTAATTTGACGGCGAAATTCTAGGAACGGGGCTATTGAGAACAGTTTGACATAAAGAAATTTCGGCATTTACCTATGAAAAAATATATAAGTAGTTCGTGAGTGTGGTAGGGAAATATCAAGTTTTATGAAGCAAACAATTTAGTTATTTCTTTACCCTCAATCCTAAAGTAATATACTTTACCTATTCAAGCTACTAAAGGTAAGGATACACAACTAGACATGAGACACTCAGTGTATACATCGAGTATCGACGTGTGTGTCTACCACCGTGACACCTTGTTGCAGCTGTAGTGGTGGTGTCGATCATGGACCAGTTACTAAGGGGACTGGCCCTAAGCAAGTCGGCCGAGTGATCGGCCTAGTACTAACATCGACATAAAACGAAGCGAGTAGTTCAACTATTTACCGGTAAATAGTAAAATGAAAATGAAAAAACAATGACCACGTTTTGTTTCATACAATATCTAATAAGTGCACCCCTTTCTTTAGTCTTTACTCTGTGGTGTCGATACACTGAGTGTCTAGTGTTATAAAGAGAATAAAAAGTATGAATTTTGAACTTTTTATTATCTATTTCAAAATGATGTCGAATAAAGTAGGAATACTGAAAATACAGCTTTACTTTGTCGTTGCAGACAGTTTTTTTTTTATTTTTTATCTTGGGACATTCTTTTACACACGGCTACCTGATCCCAAACTAAGCAGAACTTGTAGTATGGAAACCAGATAACTGATATTACTTCATATACTACTTTTTGTTTATAAATACATACTTAATATACATAATTAGACCCAGACTCGGGACATACAGACATTTACATGCACACAATTGCATGTCCCGGGTAGGAATCGAACCTACGACCTGCAGCATGATAGGCGGAATCTTACCAACCACGCCAACGGGCCCGCTATATAAACATA
Organism: Drymonia ruficornis; assembly: GCA_947859195.1. Lineage (NCBI taxonomy): Eukaryota > Metazoa > Arthropoda > Insecta > Lepidoptera > Notodontidae > Drymonia > Drymonia ruficornis. The sequence continues at coordinate 9,589,942 of OX401913.1, read as the reverse complement.
AGCTGCTTCATTTTACACATACCGTAGCAACTCCCAAGAAGACATAAAAATAACATAAAATATTCAAAAAAATTGAATCACGTAATCTTGTCCGGACAAGACAAAAAGCAACGCCGACGGAGCCGCGAATCGAAGTCACGTCCAGCTGGGTCCGATAATAAATTGGAATATTCCAGACGTGCCCCAATGAGGGCTGTCATCCAAATCGATACGTAGGAGGCCTACTATATTTCCTCACTTCCGAACGTTAGGCCAAAAATATCAATATTGAAGCCGAAGTCGAGAAAAAAATACGTTCTCGAAGCGTTTTGGTCGTTTGGGGGTTAAAAAAACTTCAGTCTGGGTATTTATATACAGTGTGTTAAGAAAACCCTGTCCGATCCGAAACCAGTATAAAGGTTTCCCAATCACATGACCAAATAAAATAAGAAACATTAAATATTCATGATAGTAAACATATTAATGAAAATTGAAAATGCCATTATTTTGTGCTTTTTTTTCCCAAAATGTAACAAATTTTTAAAATATGACAACTGCCACTGGTGGTTTATGCCACTGAAAAAACTAATTATAAGTAACTTCACCAGCTGTAAAGTTATGAAAGGATGCTTAGTTATCACATTACTAGTTACTTCATTCTTGCAGATGTATATTACTGAACCCATTTCATTTATAAAGTTTTTAGTTTAGTTTTTTTTTTGTACATGAATTGGTGCGCCCTCGCATGTCTCGCGCGAGTACTCATATTATATTATGGCATGCGTTCCGACGTCAAAACTGAGTGCTCGAGTGCAACATGCGCCTGATATAGACCAAGGCCAATTAATTGCATTCATGCATGACTGTCATTGAGAAGTAATAGGCAACTGCCGTGAAATTCTCAAATTCTTTTATTTATTTTTTTATAAATACGATACAACTGAAACCACGTAGATCGAAGAATAAGAGTAGAGCCCGAGGGAAGAATATTTCAGCTCCTCTTTACTAGTATATTGGACGTGAAACGAAAATTGTTTTCCGTGATATGACAAGTTGAGCGTGTCAGGATATAAAATTAGTGTCAATGTATCACGCCGCCAGTGTGCTGAGGTAGAAAATTGCGTGACACACTTTCGTTTGACTGATTGACTGATATTTTTTATACCTTTATAGGTACTCGTAACTTTAATATGATTATCACTTGCTTAAGGTGGGAGTGGGTTGCGGGCGGCACGACGGTCGACGGCACTTGTCGCCGTCAGTTTCATAGAAATTGGTGCCGTTGTGCCGTCGCGGCACATGTCATCGTGACAATTTTGTATGAAACTGACGGCAACAACTGCCGTCGGCCGTCGTGCCGCCCGCAACTAACTCCCACCTTTACGGTGAAAGAAAACATCGTGAGGAATGAACAATGAACCTGCACGTCTTAGAAACCCGCACTGGGCCAGCGTGGTGGATTATGGCCTGAATCCCCCTCGTATTGAGGGGAGGCCGTACCGAGGAGTGGGACGTTATACGGGCTACCATTATTATTATTTAAGTACTCGTATACGTAACAACAATCATAGTCTCCGCTAGGCTTGATCGGGGTAGTACCACCCTTTCATAGAAGATCGGCGTAAAGTAGCTTTACAGCTGCGTTTCATACGATGAGTGAGAGAGGTGAAATCCTCCCCCTCCACTCCCTCTATCTCACTTCCCTTCAGATCGGCAACGTGTGAGCGATGCCTTTGGAATTGCAAGCATCTATAGGCTACGGTAACTGCTTGACGTCAGACGAGTGGTACGCTTATTTGCCACCTTAGTCACGTATAAAAAACCTGAGTACCTTATACGTACTTGTATTATAAATGAGCTAAAGGTCTATTATCTTTGCCTATTCTCATAAACAGAAATAAATACGAGTATAAATATGTTGATAATAATCTAAGGTATAAATAAATAAAAATAACTTCGAATAGGTCCCCAAATAAACCCACACATATTACTTCAAAGGATTACAAGTAGCCATTAGAGAGAAAAATCCAGGGAAAAGGTCTCCATAAATGTCAAGTTGGCAAAAACTTCCCCTTGCGGTCGACCCCGAGCCCCAACCAACCCCAAACGTTGACATAGCACTGGTAATTGTAAAATTGGGGAAGGATTTGGTATACTTATGTAACGTTAAAGAATCATTATGAGGAAATACGAGTATCTTTTAGTTTTCCGCCTATTATTGGAGTTTTATTCTGTACTAGTTTCTGCCCGCGACTTCGTCGGCGTTTACCTTAGAACGTCCGGGGCTTACCATGACCTCTTATCGCGATTCAATTATAAGAACGTTTTAACGTTTCAGCGACTTTTTGCGCAATGACGTACCTTATTGTCATGACAATAAGAAACGTCATTGCACAAAAAGTCGCTGAAACGTTAAAACAATACTGCTATAAGAGGTGGTGGTAGGGCCCTTGTAGTTAGTTTTTTTTATAATCCCACAGAAACCTAACATTTTCCGGTATAATAAGTTTTATTCTATGATGTATTGTTTTGTAAATAGTCAATAGCTACGTCCAGAAGTGTCACTTGCCGCGCGAGGAAAATTTTCCTCGCCAAGTTTGACTTGCCTCACGTGAGGCAAATGCGCGCCCTGCCTCACCTGAGCACTCACATTTGCCTCGCCTAGTTTGACAGTCGTGAGACAGAACGATGTCAAACGTGTCAAACTGATTGATCGGGTATACCTATCCCTGTCTAGAGTGTCAGTTGCCTCGCCATTTGCCTCGCGCGGCATGCGACAGAGGCAAACGTCGTGCTTCGCGAGGCATGTGGGTGAGCAGCCTCGCGCGGCATGTGCATGTTGTAGACACGTCTATAGAACAAAATTTATTGTTTATGATGTCAGTAATACATTTGTACATGGCTGTTAGTGTGTTTCCAATAACTCTGTATATTATACAATAGCGACCTACACAATAATGCAACAAGATTAATAATAAAGAAATATATTGCAGGTTCATCGCAGGCTCAGTAATATCAGCCTCCATTTTTCTCAGTCACCCTACATCCTACGTAGGGCTGAGACGGCTGATAAGTACTACATTATTCTTGTGTAGCAAGTAAAACAGGCAGGGAATATATCGGAGTGCTTTACTAAAATACGTCTTAGAATATCTTACGTGTCTTCAAATATAGCCTTTGTTCTTAATAAATTGTGAATCGGTTCTCTTACCATTACAGTCTGTACTAATCCTATTTAAAAAAAATAAAATAGCCGTTCCTACAAGTCAAGGGTTACTCGGTGTATTTGTTGGGTACTTGAAAGTAACGCTAAGCTCATGAAGACGCATCCAATATTCAATTCAAATTCAAGATTTCTTTATTTGTAAGCACGTCGAGTATTACATGGGTTGGGTTGCTCCAGTTAAAAAAAAAAAATGTAACGTCACGACATTTATCCCCGTTTGGGGGTAGTCCTCTGGCTTATGGCTTGAGTGGCCATACACCACCACATTGTGGAGGTATTAACCAACTCAAAGCCCACGTTTCACTAGATAGTCAGAACCCAACGTGACAGGTGGTGAACCGTGTCGCCGTGTATACAGGAACTGATTATTACCTAATCCCGAGGGATAGGTAGGTTTCCTCACGATGTTTACTATCACTGCCTAACAATATGGGAGGTACCTACTTACTACATATAAGCATTTATAAGTTTGACGTCGGTATGTCTATAATTTTGTTGCCTAGTAATTAAATTTTTATTGGCAGCTTATAATCAGCGATTTGTTTGATGGAAATAAAATCACACATCTAAAGTTTAGGTAGGTATAAAAGGGTATCTTTAGCTTACAAATATTTATTAAGTCGGCTTTACCTGTTTCCTCTTTCACGAGTGCTCAAAATAAAGCCTGTACACAAATCAGATTACATTTCGAGTTCGTTAAACTTTCATCGGACGAGGTGCCTGCCTGATTGGGATTCCCTCTATAAAGCTCTAACGCTGCGTCGGCGCCCACTCTTTTATTCCCATTCCGGATGTAGCTAAATAAAATGCGGAAGTTATTTTTTTATGTGCAATTTGTTTTTTATCGTTTACGGTCGTTACTGCTTGATGAGGTACAAATCCTGATAAACCCATGTTGCTCCTGTAGTTAGGATCGATAATGGTGACGAACGATTTTCACCAAAATATATTATCCCGGCTTACAGGCGTAAAAGAGGTGAAAATGTGTGGTGAATCAAGTCCCAAAAAATAATCCAGATAAACTTATAGTCTCAAAATTATAACGATGTCGTTACACGATCAAACGAACAATAAATTAATGTTTAGTACTTGATTACCTTTTAAACCAATGTTAGATAAGATATTTACAAAACGTTAGCCCTTATTACGGTTAGATACTCAATATAAATTCAGAAAGTTGAGCATTTAAAACCATATTACGTAGAAATATGACTTAGTTTATCTGAATAGTATAAAACTCAAATATAATCTAACAGAACTTGGTTTATAGCTTCGTAATAGTCAATTCTAAGTCGCATTGAACTCGTTAAAGTCGATAAATAACGAGATCATCTCTTGCAATCAGTAGCGCTTGCAAGTTGAACTGCCCATTACTGTCGGTTATAGAATTACCTATGTACCAATATTGGATCTCTATGTGCATACTCATAGCATTTTATAAAGTTATGATCGAGTACTTAAACATTGATATACTAGGTTATCTAGATATTATCATGTGACTTACACCATTATTTGATCACAAACTAAGCAACAGTATTAGCCTACAGAGGTATGTTGTAATGTAATGTAACGTCACGACTTTTATCCCCGTTCGGGGGTAGTCAGAGGCTTGAGTAGCCATACGCCACCATATTGTGGAGGTATTAACCAAATCAACGCCCACGTTTCACCAGATAGTCAGAACCCAACGTGACAGGTGGTGAACCTTGTCGCCGTGTATACAGGAACTGACTATTACCTAATCCCGAGGGATAGGTAGGTTTCCTCACGATGTTTTCTCTCACCGTCAGCGAACTGTAAATTATGCATATAGATGAAAATTCATCCATTGGTGCATGCCCCACCGGGTATCGAACGAGGTATGTTACTGTGTTTAAATCCATTTCGACAAACAAATCCGCGTTTATGGCATCGACAACTTTATGCCAGAATGCCATTGATGCGAGTTCGTCCAAAAATAACATTTGATGTATTAAATTATAGTTAATTCGTTTTAAAAAGTTATTCCGTATTATCTAAGCAATCTTAGTTAACAATTCGTTGTTATCTAGAGAACCTAGTATATCAATGTTTAAGTACTTCTACGAATAGAAGTGAAATAAAATTTAAAAATAGCATAAATGCTAATTTCATGTTTTTAAACATATTTCTTTTTAAAAAATAGCACCCTAACTTCATATCTGTCCATCGACCCCACTTAATACACACACGAAAGTTAATTACAAAAGTTGAAATAGCAGCGGACGTATAAAATTAACTTTTATTCTGAAATGCGGTTAAAACGCGGCTCCGTGGCGCCCTCCGCGGCCCGTTGAATATTTCAAATATGCCAAATACGTAATTTTGAGAAGCGAAATGCGTTCCCAGAAAAGATATTAAGTAAAAATGTAGATAGGTCGTACGTGCTCCGTAAGTGGTAGAAAAAGAATTGCTAATTGGCAAACCTGAGCTCCAGTCTCGCGTGGTCTCGGGTTAGTGATGGACGCGTTGACAGTGTTGTTCTTGCACTTAATTACGTACCTACATTGATGATTTTATTAAGCAACGTATACCTACTCCAGTTTTCGTGCCATTTTGAAATAGGTTTTATGACTAGGTAACCTATCTATCCCTTATCTTATAATATCATTGGTTCCCAGCCGTCGTATTAATATTAATATATGCTAATCATAACATTACCATGTGTGCCTTTCAGCCGCACATGCAAATGCAGCTTTATATTAACAAAATATGTGTATTGAATGGCTGTATCAAGCCTATTTCACACTCTCCCGCCGTGATTTTATTCCAATGTTTTATGTATCTGTTCTTGATGGATGTTTAGCATATTTTACAGATTTTGTGTTAGCATAATAAGGGATTTAGGTTTATAATAGATAAATCAGGTAGGTACATGATACATAGATAACGATAAAATAGCACGTACAAAATTCATGAAATATTTCACTGATGTCTCTCTATCAAACAAAGCTTCCATGGAGAAGATCTAAGGAAACCATTGACTTTCATAAAGAGAAATGATTTTTATTTTATTTAATCGGGACGGGGTTCAAAGAGCGGCTTCTTATTTCAAAATTTTACCTTTACACCCACTACTAGGTACTTACTTTACTTTTTTTTGTGCCCGGGAGGGCAAGGGCAGTGCGGATTGTGCGGGTGGAGAAAACCAATGTACGTGTGAATTTTCGAAAGACATGTTCACATGTCTTTAGAAAATTCACAGTAAGCAAATGATATTCATATTGAACTTACGATTCGCACATTCCTTAAAACCCAGAGGTGCAAGCTGGGGTTTGAACCTTGTACCTGAATCTAAAACAATCTTTGTTCATTTGTTCCTAAATCATAATTAAGAACGACACCAATTTGCATATTACGTGAACTGAAACGAAATTTTGGAGGGAACCGTTTACCAACTTATTACACATTCACGTGATGCAATCGAGCATGGGGAGGCACTCAGCCGAATGAAGAAATAATTCAATTTTCACGAGCCAACCGTTCCGTTTTACATTCTTTATATTTACCGTTTATGGGGGTGCAAACGTGTGGGGTGAATAAATTGTTTAGAATAAAGTAAGTAGACCACAAATAAACGATTCGGTTAATTCGGATTTCGGTTTCGGTAATTGTAAGTTAACAAAGACGCTAAATCCACATCGATTGCAAATTGCAATACGATTGCATATTCAAGATAGCACAATAAAAGTTATAGAAAGCGGAAATTGTAAACATAACCTGTAAATAAAACGTACGGATATCTATTACCAACTGACATTTATTGTAAGTTCCACAGACAAGTGAAAAGAGGTTGCTACATATATTATTGTTAATGAGTTTGTTATCTAAATAATAACAGAAATGGCATTCAAAAACATGAATTTAAGGGCCATAACACACCGAGTAGCCATGACGTCGCCAGCCACCGTAGCCAACTATTCGTATTGAAATGTATGGGAGGTAACACACCTGGCGACGGACTGGCGACGTCGCCAAATACAAATTGTTTAGATACGTGGCTGGCGACGTCGCCTGGCGTCCCGGTGTGTTATGGCTCTATAGCCCTAGGTCAGAAACACATGACCAGTAAAATTTCTGACCTAACAACGCTGAGATCGGCTCCTAAAACTTATGGGTTTCGAGGTGAATCATTGTGTCGTCGATTTATGAAGAGACGTGTTTATAAAACCAAGCCCAAGCTCTTGCGCGGGTGCGTCGCTCGGATCATGTAGATGCATCAAATAGTGGATGCGTTTAGAAGAGGTAAGCGGTGCGCCCGAGCTAACTATATGGCTAGCTATATGGACCATCTTCCGGTGAATAATGCCTTCTTATGTATTTCATAAGTGAATTGTCAAATTGCAAGTGCACTAACAGATGTGTATAAGCTGCACGTAGCGGTGCACTGAGCACAAGTTTGTGATTGCGATGTTAAAAGGTACCATATCTGCTAAAATAATATATTAATGCAGTTCCCGATGATTTTTTTACACTTTACGAGGGAGGAAAAAATTGCTATCTTCCGTGTTTTCTTATTTCTCGGCCCCCGTCGTGGGAAATGTAAATATTATTGAATTTGTCCCGTCGGATGGGGCCGCGGATTTCAGTCGATCCGGTTTACCATAACGCCGATGGCAGAAAGACAGATGTCGAGAAGTATAACAGGGTAAATAAGATTTTTTTATGTTATTTGAATATGATTAGGTTGTAGTTTGATTTGGAATTGGAAAGAAAAAGTTTTGAGTTCTACAACATAAACAAGTTGTGGAAATTGTACAAACTAAGGTTACTAAATTTGTAATTTTTAATCCATTATGAGTACCTATTCATTAAATTTCTAAATAACTTTAGATTTCTCAAAAATACACATATTTGTAAAAGATCTAAATAACTTTCAATTTGTCAAAAATACACATGTTTAATATTTCTAAATCCGTGTTCAAAAACTATTAGAATGTTTTAAAATCCTACTAATATTATAAATGCGAAAGTGTGTGTGAATGTTTGTTACCACGTATCTCCAAAACTACTAAACCGATTTTAATGAAATTTGAAACTTAGATAGTGTAGGCTCTGGAATAAGACATAGGCTGATCCAATTTCCACGCTGGAAAAGCCGCGGGATACAGCTATAACTACATAAAATAGGGTAGGTGCAGTATTGATCAATACATTAGATCGCTAGAAAAACAAAAGAATCGTTTATTCCCAAAATGCGTACATTAAGGATGCCACCATTGTGTACCCCATAGACCAGTTACTAAGTGGACTGGCCCTAAGCAAGTCGGCCGAGTGGTCGGCCTAGTACTAACATCGACATAAAACGAAGCGAGTAGTTCAACTATTTACCGGTAAATAGTAAAATGAAAATGAAAAAACAATGACCACGTTTTGTTTCATACAAATATCTAATAAGGGCACCTCTTTCTTTAGTCTTTACTCTGTGGTGTACCCAGACAAAAAACAAGAAATAGACAATTTCTAAAATGTACGACGCATGAAATCAAACCTGAAACCACCTCATCAAGCGAACCCAGGTACGAAACACAATTACAGTGTTCTGAGTCCGAGCAGATCGCAGAGATCATTAAACCACGTAGTAAAAAAAAAACTATAATGATTAGATCAATGTTCATTAAGATACCTGCTGTACCCTACATACCTAAGCCATCGCTATAACTGATCTCTCCTAGTACTACTTCTTTATCAGTTTTTATAGTTTAATTATTAATTATAGTTATATATATATATATATAATTAATTATTATATTATTATGTAGATATAAGCGACTGTAGCCTAGGGGTGAACAGGTTGGGCTGGCAATCACAAGGTCCCAGGTTCGATCCCCGGTGGGGCATGCACCAATGGATGAATTTTCATCTATGTGCATAATTTACAGTACGCTGACGGTGAGGGAAAACATCGTGAGGAAACCTACCTATCCCTCAGGATTAGGTAATAGTCAGTTCCTGTATACACGGCGACAAGGTTCACCACCTGTCACGTTGGGTTCTGACTATCTGGTGAAACGTGGGCTTTGAGTTGGTTAATACCTCCACAATGTGGTGGTGTATGGCCACTCAAGCCTCTGACTACCCCCGAATGGGGATAAAAGTCGTGACGTTATATTTTTTTATTTATTTATAATTATGGAACGCAGAACAACGCATACAAATCTGTACCTATTAGCATACCATCCATAACCCCGGAGAAGTTTTTTTCTTAAAATAAATCCGCACCTAGTTATGGCAACATAAAAATTTAAATTATATGAACAATGAAGCCAATTGACGACCTTGGAGCAGTCGTTCGAGCGTTGGCCGCTCGGCTCTCTGCATCGGGTGGTTGCGGGTTCGTTCCCACCCAAATTTCGGGCAATTTTGGCAAATTTCGGAAACGGCCTTTTCGTAATTTGCCCTGGACTGGGTGTCTCTGAGATCGCCTCTAGGTTATTGTACGGAAACTATAGCACAAGCGTTGCTTAGTTTGGGACCATACCGTTGGTGTATAAATCTGGCGTTATTCATCTATTTTTAATTAATTTTAAACACTCAAAAGAATCCAATCTTCTTATGTTATCTCGCAGTTCAAATATTCAAATTAACTACCATACAGGCTTTAGGTTCTAGAGGTTCGCACCAAAAGGCCATCCCTGAATCATTTACGAGCCTTTTAAAGCCCCACAAATACATTAAAATACACTACAAATATTATCTTTAAGGGATTTTAAACACAGCCCTAAACAAAAAAAAAAATGACGTAAGTATTGCATACAAAATAATTTACCTTTAATAATTTCGAAACATCCGTAGCACACAATAGGGTTGACTCACAAAACAAACAGCACACGTTATATAATAAACGGTCGCGTACTAACTAGGGTCGTAATTTTGTGACGCAACACGACCACCCCTCACGGCACACGGGAGGATACTGACTCCCGTCAACGTCAGCGGCGACGAGCTCGCGAAGAATCGTGTGAAATGCGCAAGTCACGCGCCGCTTAACTTATCTATCTACTTTTGAAATTCAAATTGTCATGACTCGGTCTTATTATACATATATACACACGCAAAGTGGGGACCGTCGTTTGGTGAGGATAAATTTCCGCTATGCGGCCTCTCAGGATTCGACCTTTGAATATCTATAGAGAGGGTTACCTGTGCAATAAATCTCCCGGAACATTTTCATTGTTATTTTTTTGGTAAAAATATTTGAATAATAATGCTGCGTTCTCGGATTTCGTGACTGGTATTTTTGTATACGGTTACGGTCGTAGCAGCTTCGTAGCGCGTAGCAATTGCGGCGTAGTAGCTTTGTAGTATACAATATGTGGTTCAGACAAAGATGTATCAAACCATTAAATAAGACAAAAGTTATGCAATTTCACCAAAGATGCGGAGTTTCTGACATCACTATTACTTATGAAGGTTTTAAAATAGAGGAAGTTGATACAACAAAATTCTTGGGAATCATTATCGATAATCAACTGACTTGGAAGCCACATATAGAAGATATATGCAAACGTTTAAGTAAAGCTGCATTTGCACTTTTTCAACTGTCAAGAAAAATAAGTAGGGAAGCACTTTTAACAGCGTACCATGGACTCGTGGCATCAGTTTTGAGATATGGTCTAATATTCTGGGGACAGTCGACTGATAGAGAGCTTGTATTTAAAATGCAAAAACGATGCATTCGATCAATGAGTGGCTTGCACGTAACGGACAGTTGTTTGCCTCATTTCAAATCGTTAAAAATTCTGACACTACCGACTTTGTATATTATGGAGACTGCACTGTTTGTCAAATCTAATGAACACTTATTTCAGAAAATATCTGCAGTTAAAAAGGGTCCTATACGTGCCCAATATATAAATCAATTGTCCCAAATTAAGTGTCGAACTGCACTTATGAAGAAAAGCTTCTTTGGTGCTGCTCCACTAGTTTATAATAAAATTCCTGATAGAATTAAGACATTGCCCACACTAACATTTAAGAATAGTTTGAAAAAAATATTAATTGAAAAATGTTATTATTCAGTTGACGAGTTTTTAAATGATAATTTTATATAATATTATTTTGGAATTTGACATCTTATATTTTATGATAATGTATAATCCTAACTAATGCATGATTCACTAATTAAATTTATTAACATATTTGTATACCATATGGTAAAACATAGTGCACTTCCTAATCAATTAAGAGCTGTATTTACATACCTACCTATGTTGACAAATAAAGATATTCTATTCTATTCATTAGATGCACCTTACCGCGCTTATTTTGCCAACCTGAATGCAAGGTAACTGCCTGACATTCACTTAGTCACGCACCACATAGCGTCGCCGCTGCACGGCTGCACACCCGCGCGCGTCAATGATTATGTATCTAATAAAACAACACTACCTTACCTAAAGTAAAACAACAAATCAGTCCTAGACAGTTCCACTTGTGACTAGTGATATATTAATTGAATTTTTTGACGGTTCTTAATACGCGAACACATTTTGAACGCCATACAACATATCTATAGTAATAAAAGATCATTGTTTAAAGTTCATTTTTTATGAAAATTTTTCACTTTTTAAGAATGGGGTACATTTTTTGAAAAAATATTGTGCATGTTTGCAAAGTAGGATAATACGAATCATTGGTCGATAGATTCATGTTTCATTTACCATGACACCACTGCAGACATTCAACATCAACACAGGCTTTAATTAATTATTTAATTAATCACCGTGTTTACAGCCTCCAAACACAATACCTTTTGTATGCATCTGCTATTAAATGAGGCGTATTTATTTTATTACTTGATACAGTGCTAAACTTTATAAGTTGGATAAATGTTTATTTGGGAATTTATAATGCTATAATTGTGGACGAGGATTAGTTTTTGTCCATGTTACTATTACACTTGTATTCTTCTTAGAAGTAGGTAGAGGTACACTTCAATACACCCATGATCGTAGTGTTCGCATGCATTCTGGATTCTCTCACAGAAGATCCGCGTAAAGTAGGTATTCCAGCTGTGTTGTATACGATGAGTGAGAGAACCGGAAGCCCAAACTACTACTCCCCGTTCAGGTCAGTGACGCGCGATGCTTTTGGTATTGCAAGCATCTATAGGCTACAGTAACTGCTTAAAATCAGGTGGGACGGGTAGTACCATCTTCCATGTCGATTTGACGGTTTGAACTCTCCACGATCGATAAACTACCATTGATCTTATACAAATCAACGATCATAGAAAAGACTTCTCGTTGATACAAATAGACCCAGCGCCCTTCTGGTCCTTATGGTGCTTATAGCCCATAGGGCGCTTACTGTTCAGCATCTGATAATCATTGTGTCTAGGCCGTGTAATAATTTTTCGAAAAAAAAAATATTATTTTTAACTTCAATCAGAATAAATAGTTTTTCATTAAAAATGAAGTAATGGAAAAAGCAAGCTGTTATGTTTATTTATCAAGTTCAAATGAAATATAAATAATCTAGAACAGATTTTAATATGTTTTAAAGAAGATATGACTAAATGCAAACATTGAATTCTCCTCGGTCCACTTTTTTATTTCGTTTGGCTTCGCTTTTCGCATATATCCAGAATCAAGTAAATATATATTTTCGAGGTATTCAATGTGTCATGCATAGGATGGTCTTTGGCTAGGCCTAACCCTATGAATAAAGTGGCGGATAAATTACTAATAAATTACCAGAATTCTTGGGGACCCGAAACTTTTGTTCCAATTGCCCTCACATTTATGAACATATAACGGTTAATATTCCACCAACATTACATATTATTATAATTTAAAGAAAGCATCACTTTCCCACTTCCCCCCACAAAGTCCTCAGTCCACTATATTGATCACTTGATCAGGCACCGTACAGTTACCACCAAATATAAAGAAAAATACACGCCTGAAAAAAGGGAATCGAATTTTGTAGATAATTTAATTTTCTACCCGACATTAAGGTGGAGCTACATCGGCGGCATTAGCGAATGAGTGCGAAAATTGAGTTTATTTAGAGCAACTCACTCTTACGAAATTATCATCTGTAAAAAAACATTACAATAAGGTTTTTAATAAGTTCTTAATTAGGTCGCTAATGACTGGGTCATCGAAGTGTTATGTATCTAAATCCGACTTTATGTGTAAATAATAATAGTGTTTTGTATCAGTTGCCTAGGCTCGTATTAATAAACGCATCTTAACGTTGAGATCTATCTTAAGATACTGTTTTTGATAGATGTTCCATACAATAACGTCAAAACTGCATCTTAAGATCGGTCTTAACTTTGAAATGCATTTATTTATACGAGCCCTAGAGTCTTGAGTACTGGGATTGGAACTGCGGTGCCTAAGGATGTGTTTATTTTACGCCTTCCATTTATATTGAAATCAAAGACATTACCAAGAAAGAGGGAAATATTTTACTGTACAAAATAGTATGTCCTACTAAACTGAGTCCATGGACTCAGTACGACTCAGTTTTTCGCAGAAAACAATGTTGATAACATGTTGGTATTGCCAATACACGGCTCAACTTCTGATGAATAAAACACATTAAAATGCCTTTAAGTTTATTATCAAATTGCGAGTGCGAGTTATGTGAATTTCGCTGCATGTAGTGGTGCGCTGAGCACATTAATCTAGTGATTGCAATGTTAGGACCATATCTGCTCAAATTACATCAATGATTGAAATCATAACTTTCACACATTTAAATTAGACTTATGGAGAAAGTTCGGTCAATGTGTATCCTTAGGGGCGCTATTAGGATTAGGTTTAGGTCTAGGTTTAGGTTTGAGTAGGAGGGTGGGGAAAAGGACACGAGTCGACTTTGACCTCGAATGACCTTTGACCTTTAACCCCGAATGACCTTTGACCTCAAGTAAGTTGAGGTCAAATAACATTCGATATCAAAGGTTACTTGAGGTCAAAGGACATTCGGGGTTAAAGGTCAAAGGTCATTGAAGGTCAAAGTCGACCCGTGTCCTTGTCCCCACCCTTATACTCAAACCTAAACCTAGACCTAAACCTAAACCTAAGCCTAACTGCGCCCCTAAGGCTACACTCTAGTCATAACACGCCCAACTCACACTACTTGGCTTCCACCCTAAAATTATCTATTCACTCCATTAGGGCGAAACTACATAGTAGGTATTAGCGAACTGGGGCGACATTGAAGAAATCGCTTCAACCCGGGGCACTCTTATTTCGCTCAGTGAGCCGAGCTCCGACGAGCTTATTTTATTTAACACATCGTTGATTCGATTTATTATCTGTCGTTACGTTCCGTAATTGGTAAGGAATATAGGGTTTCCGGGTAGCTATCGTAGGTATAATGAGGCATAAGATGTCAAATTTATTTACTTATTGTTTCGTTGTCTTTAGTTTGATATCTGTGCCAAAAATACAATGTTATGATCGATAAGGTGAGGTGACGGTGAGGGAAAACATCGTGAGGAAACCTACCTATCCCTTGGGATTAGGTAATAGTCAGTTCCTGAATACACGGCGACAAGGTTCACCACCTGTCACGTTGGGTTCTGACTATCTGGTGAAACGTGGGCTTTGAGTTGGTTAATACCTCCACAATGTGGTGGTGAATGGCCACTCAAAGCCTGTGACTAACCCCGAATGGGGATAAAAGTCGTGACGTTACATTTCATTTTTCATGATCGATAAAGAATGCTTTGTCGCTTGTATTGCTTTTTTATATTCGCAAAATTTAATTCGTATTGAAAAAAGCAAATTACGCCGAATGTGTTTCCTGTTGTGTTCTAGTCTTTATATTACTACGAGTTCTAGTTTTTGTAACCGCTACGATGCTACTTCAGTAACAAGAAAAGTTACTTAAGGTATCTTTTCAGTAGGTAAATGGGGAGTTATAAAAAGCTTACTGAGTTTGTAATGGAAGTCGTTGTGTTTTTCAATGTTAATATTTTTTTATGTGACACAGTTGGCAAACAAGTGTACGGCCTACCTGATGTTAAGCAGTTACCGTAGCTTATAAATGCTCGCAGTACCAAAGGTATCGTTCACACGTTGTCTTACTATGGTCGAGTGGGACAGAGGGATGGGAAGGGGGGTTGGGCTTCCGACTCTCTTACTCATCGTACACAGGCTACACAGCTGTACTTTACGCCGATCTTCTGTGATAGGGTGGTACTACCCAGGTCAAGCCAGCCCATATATAAACAGCAGTCGTTTGGCTACAGCTTGACTCTACCACCTATAAAATTATAATTTATTTAAGGATCGAAACTTGATATCAATTTTCAATAAATTATGACATCCAAATCAGGGTAGTCTCTATCCGCCCCGAATGAAATTGCAAAAAGGGCCAGAAAAAATATTACCATAAAATCTAAAAATGCACCTTCAATATTCCGGTTAAATGAAATCGGAGCCTCGAAAGCAATGGCTAATATTTTTTCCTCGAGATAAGATACAAGCAATAACAGCATTTTGTTCATATTGACGGCGGCCTAAGCCCAGTGGGATCGTCGGATCGACGCACCCGAAGCTTACAAGAACTATTGGGTATCCCATCCATTTATTACCCGCCTACCCACCCCCTCGCACCCACATACCACCAGGGCGATAGAAACGCGAAGAGCTAATTATCGACAGCTCTTTCTATACTGGACGTGCTGAAATCCCAAGCTGTATCCCATGGGTGAGACACCACTATATTAGGATGATAGACTACCCTTACCTTTCGTTATATTTTAATTAGGCTCCTATTTCTAAGGCCGTAAAACAATATGTGTAATTCTATCTGCCGGTTTGTCCTTTAAAGGGACAGGACAAATATTTGTAATACCTAGTTGGTGAGTTGGAATTACTTGATAGTGTGTGACTGAAATAAAGTGGGCGGGAAAACGCTGGCTTTTCTACTGAAATATACTTTGGTAATTAAATTAGTTTCAAGCCAAGAATACATGTTGAAGTTGTGAAGTTAATTAAATATGAAAAGACGAGTAGAGGTGGGCAAATGTTGATGTTTTGGAACTGAAAGTTTTCGGATAAACTACGCATTTTGGTATTAGTATGTGTAATTACCAGAGATCGGAGTAGGTAGATTGATTTTTCGTACTTGCGCCATGAGGTAATAACATGGACATGCCATTTTTCCGGAATTACTGGAAATGGAACTGGGATGTCAAAACATTTCGTAAAAAATATATTAAAATGAAAAACGTTTAAGTGAGCAAATTACATCATTTATTGTTGTTTATTTTTAATCTTCATCGGTTACAATTTGTACATCCTGATTATGTGTCTCCTTACAATTAAAATAAATGACCATAAGTTTTTCAATGTTTTTTAATTTAAATCCATTTCTTTTGACGTCTAAAATCCATAAGTAGAAAATGATCGTTCAACATCTGTAGAATTCTGAGTCTTATCCATATTAACATATACGTTTGACGCCGATAACCTTAAATCAATCTACCTACTCCGATCTCTGGTAATGACTACTCCACCAAGCCAACTAGGAACTTGTCAAATGTGACTTCACCCGCACAAAAAGGCGGTGGCGGTGTGCGGGAGGTGTGGCGGGCGGGAAGCCGCAGGCGGTAGCGGTTGTGCGGGCGGTATGCGGGCGGGGAAGCCGCATTCCATCCGAGTTCCTAGTTGGCTTGGTGGAGTAGTAGACGACCGATCACACCTTCTATTATTAAAACGCATAGATTTATAAAAGTTTCGCGCGTGCGCTTTAAGTAGATACCGCCCTAATAAGAAAAATCATTTTCAGAAATGAGGCACCTTATTTTCGATGCGGCCTGTCAGTTTTATACAATGGTTGCTGTCAGATGTACTGAAGCACTCAAAAAATTGCGTGGTGTCAGTTGCCGCATTTTATTAGTGCGCATGCTCCATCTAGTTGGAGCCCCCTGGCGGAAACTAAAATTAATCTATGTTAAAACGGATAATTTAAAATAATGCCGCGCACTCGCTAGTGATGTCACACATTTGAGTGTTGTCCATAAAAAGGACGAAACCAAGAACAGGTCACTCTGAATATTAATGAACTACTCTTTACCTACAGCTTATGAGTAAAAAATACGGTTGTTACCTGATAAACAATATGTCCGTCCGTTGAAAGCCTTATTTTTGTTTTCCTAACAATATAGACAACCCTGGCAATATAGGCTTTCAGTTTATTGAATAAAAACCTCTTATTTTAAGCCTCTATAAGGTTGAGAGCCTGTACCTGGAAAATAATAAATGTATTTTATATCTATGGTTTTGGAAACCCTCTTTAAGAAATCCAAAGAAAATAAAGTAAATGATTTAAGGGAACATCCCTACTGTTATTCGTGCTTGGGTAGTAGCATTTCTTTATAAGCCATAAAATGAGGAAATTTAAGGTTCACTTCGGAGAACGAGGAAAACCTAACATCTTTTTATGGCTTCGTTAATTTTTATTTCGTTTGAATCTTTCAGTAGCTTGCACAAAATATTTAAATTAACATTTATTTTTTCAAAATAAAATTACGACGGCCTAACATTAGGTATTATAGAAGTTCACTTTCTATAGTACATAACGTCGCAATTTGTACCGAATATAAAACAAGTGCGTGTCGGACTCGCACATAAAGGGTTCCGTACTGCCGTAGAATAAAAACGTCAAAAATATCAAGTTTCTTGTATGGGGACCTCCTTAATTTTTAAATTATAATATTATTTTTAGTGTTTGTTGTTGTAGCGGCCACAAAAATACACATTCTGTAAAAAATTCAACTCTACCTTTACGGTTCGTGAGATACAGCCTGCTGACAGACGAACGGACGCACGGGCGGACAGCGTAGACTTAGTAATAGGGTTCCGTTGCCACCATTTGGGTACGGAACCCTAAAAAAATACCGCCTCCAACTAATCCATACCAGATTGGAGTAATTTCCTCTAAGGGTCGGTGTTGTTTTTTCACCAGATAGGCGTCGACGCTGCGACGTTGCGACGCATAAGGGCAACATTGGCAATTTCCTGACGGCGGCTAATGTCCGCTGCCTCACCTTACGGCGTAGGAAATATCCGTTGAGGCGGTAAAGACCGTGTCCTTTATTAAGTACACGAGGTACAGTGTGGTTTCGTGTCAGGATTATGATTGATGTAACCTGAGCTTTAATATTGACAAAAATAATGAGATAATAGTGACAGCCGCTTGGCGCAGTGATTTGAGCGTTGGCCGCTCAGCTCACTGCATCGGGTGGTTGCGGGTTCGATTCCCGCCAGAGGCAAATTTTGGAAACGGCCTGTTCGTAATTTGCCTCGGTTTAGGTGTCACCGGGATCGCCCCAAGTCCATTGAATGGTAGTCATTCATAGTACAAACGTTGTTTAGTTTGGGACCATACAGTTGCGGTGTATAAATCTATTTTTTATGGTGTTTTTAAGCAAAACACTAGATAACGATCAATATAGTGGCTCTGTCAAGTGATTGACGGACTACACATACCTAATATAAGGTTCCGTAGTATGCCCGCTATATCTTCCGTAAAGGTGGAACCCCACCGCGGCGCACGGAGACGCCACGCACACGGCCACGGCTACGTTTTGCTTGAAAATGTATGGATGATGTCATTTCGTGCGTAGCCTCTCCGTGCGCCGCGGTGAACACGGTTACATACATTTTCGTGCAAAGCGAAGCTTGACCCACGTGCGTAGCGTGTGCGTGGCCTCTCCGTGCACCGCGATGGGATTCCGCCTTAACTCAAACGGTTTTTCGTAAAGTGTAGCCCACCAAAAACATTTTCATGTAAAATGTTGCCAACACGAGACCAGACCGCACTGTCAAAAAGTTATCAGATCTCATGTAGAGTCAAGATTCTAACTCTACACGCCTAACTGTACAAGCCCTTACTTCACAAACTCTACACCTTAGTCAAAATATGTGACTTGGCCGTGTTTATTACTTTTGCAATACACACAGATAAAAGCTTTAAAACTTATTTACTCACCATTCTATTCTAACAACAATAAATCGCAACAATTGTTTCACGCACCATTATTTACAGCACAGAACTCTAAACGCTATATTACCAACGTATTCTGTGTACCAGAATATTGTGCGAAAAAAAAGTGTTATAAAAAGCGTCATTCCATAAAGTCCACTGTCGGCATTGTTCGGAGACGGATGGGGCCCCGGCGACCTCACGATAGTACCTACCGGATTTGACCCGAACAAAATTGCTATACTCACAGACGTAGATCTAAATAGATGCCGCAAGTGTGTGTACTGAGCGTGCCAAAATGTGCATAAAAAACAGTGCGATGTCATACGACATTTAAAAAAATTACTAGTTGTGCCTATTGAGCTGTAAAAACTCCACAATGCTATTAAATAAAATTATTTTTGTAAAAAAAAAAACAAAACGACTTCAGAAAAACCTGGAGCACTAAAAAGCCTGAAATAATATTTCTATTACCACCTCTGCCTAACCCTTCGGGATAATCAGGCGTGATGGTGTGTTAGCGAGTATTTGGAGTCGGTGCCAATCTTAGTATGCCAAATCTACCTACTATAAAAGTAAGAATATAGATTGGCACCGACTCCAAATACTCGCTAACACACCATCACGCCTGATTATCCCGAAGGGTTAGGCAGAGGTGGTAATAGAAATATTATTTCAGGCTTTTTAGTGCTCCAGGTTTTTCTGAAGTCGTTTTGTTTTTTTTTTTACAAAAATAATTTTATTTCACGATTTTTAGTGGCGCCATACTTTGTCACCCCATGAGTGCAAAGCTCTCATCAATAGAAATGAATTAAGTCCAAACACAAGGTAGCTACTGTAAAACGTTGAGGAGTTCCCTTGACTGTCCTTCGTTTTCATCATCAGCCCCCTAATGACAGTCACAACCCATCTAGGTGTAAAGTTCTCATCAATACAAGTTAATCAAGCCCAAACACCAGGTAATTGGTGTAAATCGTTGAGGAGTTCCCTCGGCTGTCTTTCGGCTCCATCATCAGATCGACTCCAGACCTTCATTAAATAGTAGGTAGTGCTTTAAAATACTTAATGAAAAAAAATAACAAACGCACTAGTCGCCACTACGATTTTCGATGGTTCCCCTCGATTTCTCTGGAATGCCATCATCAGATCCTGGTTATCTTATCATGGTACCACCCTTGGGATATTTTCTTTCCAATAAAAAAAAACATCAAAATCGGTTGGCGTGATATTGAGTTATACGTCCATTTGTCGCGCACATACTTAATGCAAATTTAAGATTTATGTGGTTTTCTCATGGATGCCATTGTCAGAACTGGATCAAATTGAAATGGGACCACACGAGAAGCACCAGCATTCAAATAAAAAAAGAATCATCAAAATCGGTTCACCCAGTCGAAAGTTATGTGGTAACAAACATAAAAAATAAAAATGATAAAAAAAAAAAAAAAAAACATACAGTCGAATTGAGAACCTCCTCCTTTTTTGAAGTCGTTTAAAAATAAAATTAAATTAAAACAATGTAAAAAAAGACAAGCCCGCTGAGTTTCTTGCCGGATCTTCTCAGTCGAGGTCGCGTTTCCGATCCGGCAGTATAATTTAAGAAAAAATGTAAAATGACAATTTGTAAGTGCCCCCGTAGGCCTAAACAAAATAAACGTTTTGAATTTTGAATTTTTTTGAATTTCAAGAATAGTTGACCGAGATAAAAGGCTCACAGTAGGTAGAAAAAAGTGGCACGCTTGGTTTTCATACAAAACGAGGGACATGCGTCATCTATTTCGATCTATGTCTGTGGGTCTACTGGTGCCGATTTTGTTGGTACACCACTAAACTAAACTAAGTGTATTGCTGTCCTTTTCACGATCATCGTAATGCATGAGAAAGACAAAAAAAATATTTTATTAGTGTCAAATTTAGTTTAGTTGTAGTTTGTAGCCAACAAAATAAGCAACAATGTCAGCACTTTAAAAAATAAGATAGCATTCCAATACTTTTGTTAAGTTTTCTTCATCATTTATTAGTATTTTTCACAGAGTAAAGACTAAAGAAAGAGGTGCCCTTATTACATATATGTATGAAAAAAAACCTGGTCATTGCTTTTTCATTTTCATTGTTTTATCTACCGGTAAATAGTTGAACTACTCGCTTCGTTTTATGTCGATGTTAGTACTAGGCCGACCACTCGGCCGAGTTGCTTAGGGCCAGTCCCCTTAGTAATTGGTCCATGGTATTTTTAATTATTTATATTTTTTGAGTTACGTGTAAGCACGAATTATCATGCGCTTGAATATATCCCTCATTTAACCTAACATCCAATATATTTTTCGGATTGTATATGTAGAAAATTAAATAAACTTTGACCCATAAACTGAGCGGGTATCGCGGGATAACGTATCAGTAGACCAGTATAATATTTAGCACCCACGCTTCAAGTACGATAAGGGGTAGTTTAGTTCAACTGTTTAAACTTTTTATCTAATGTACTAAAATATATCCATGTATTGGAAACCACTTCATTTTATAGACGTAGAACGTGTTATCATTTTATAAATTATTTGGAAAATTGTGGAGAACTAAATCACGTTTATCTGTATACAGGGTGTTTGGAATGCGAACACTACTTTGATGTGCAATATTTTTCAAAACTACTTCGTGAATATTAGTGGCTGCTACTCTTAAATTTAGTAACCAGTACATACTTAAGTTACTACTTAAGTTAAGTTACATAAGGTTACATTACTAAAGTAACTTAAGCTACATTCCGTACTTAAGTACGCCTTTTGCAGTGTTTTAAGGCCGCAAGACCCATGAATAAAAAACTACGATAGTCTACATATCAGCTATCGTATAATGTACCGAAATTATTATTTCGGACTCTTGAACCACTCGGTATAGTATGTTATGTTGATAAAGTAAAAGTCAAAGCTTAATTTTGTTTAGGCCTACGGGGCCACTTACTAATTGTCATTTTACATTATTTTTCCTTAAATTCTACCGCCGGATCGGAAACGCGACCTCGACTGAGACTATACAGGGTGTCCCAAAACTTTGCCACATGGAGGGGAAGTACCTTAAATATTGTAGATAGAGAATTTTACTGAACGAAGACTTCATTTTTATTTTAAAAACAATACGAACTGCATTCAAAGATTTTTGAAAACTCGCTTGCCACACTCGGGAATCGAACCGGCTAAAATCCGAAAAAATAAAACCCTGTTCTTTTATGACATCAATCGATAGGATCAATGATAAGAACCAAATCTCTCTAACAAACATGGTAAATTAAATGAAAGGAAAACCATGAAATCTAAACTTATAAATTCATGAATTCAAAGATAAAATGTATCCACAAAAAATGGAGCTAATTTCGAGCAACAAATTAGTTTACCATTTTTTATTCGTTCAATTAAAATAAGTGAAGATTTGATGGTTTCCTTTCATTTTGAAAACTCGCTTGCCACACTCGGGAATCGAACCGGCTAAAATCCGAATAATAACATCCTGTACTTTTATAGCATCAATCGATAGGGTCAATCATAAGGATAAAATCTCTTTAAGAAACATAGTAAATTAAATGAAAGGAAACCCATAAAATCGTTACTTATTTTAATTTTCACTTATTTTAATTCTTATAAGTTAAGATATCACGGTTTTCCTTTCATTTAATTTCCCATGTTTGTTAGCGTGATTTGATCCTTGTGATTGATCCTATCGATTGATGCCATAAAAGTACAGAATGTTATTTTTTCGGATTTTAGCCGGTTCGATTCCCGAGTTTGGCAAGCGAGTTTTCAAAAATCTTTGAATGCAGATCGTATTGTTTTTAAAATAAAAATGAAGTCTTCATTCAGTAAAATTCTCTATCTACAATATTTAAGGTACTTCCCCTCCATGTGGCAAAGTTTTGGGACACCCTGTATATATAGACAGGATCAGTTATTTCTGTGCCCGATGCGATGTTATTATAAACTACGTGGACAGAAATACTTTAATTAAATAGTTCCTTTTATTTTAGGTAATAAAAATCGCCCACGTCATAGTTAATATTTTGTTTTCTTGTATTAGGTCGTCTAGAGGGCGTATTTCGTTATTTATCAGTGTCTGGACCTACTTACAGTGAAAATGAACGCAGAATTTCGGTATTGCTATAATAATGTAGAGCTAATTAATAAGGCTCACAGAAATATGAAATTACTAAGTACCTAACAGTTCGTTGAGTTATATAATAAAAAGGTAACTTTAATTGTTTGTAATTATTATAAAAGGAAATTATTTTATTCGAAATGTTAGTATCTGATACTTTCCAAACCTTACCTTACCTTTCCTTTTTTACGCATGAAAAAGGGGAGGCCTTTACCTATCTATAGCAGTCGGAAAATACGTAGGCTATAAAAAACCATTATAATAACATTCATTAAAAATATATCTAAAATAATTTTCAGTTTAAACACATCAGAACGTTTCGTCCCTTAGAAAATTTTCCTTTTTAGGGTTCCGTACCCAAAGGGTGCCAACGGGACCGTATTACTAAGCCTACGCTGTCCGTCTGTTTGTCTGTCCGTCCGTCTGTCTGTCAGCGGGCTCTATCTCACGAACCGTAATAGCTAGAGGCTTGAAATTTTCACAGAATGTGTATTTCTGTTGCCGCTACAACAACAAATACTAAAATAAAATAAAAGTTTAAAAATAAATGGGGTCCCCATACAATAAACTCGATATTTTTGACGTTTTTATTTATAACTCATAAATTAAACTATTTATAAAGAGAAAACGAATATTTTAACCATTAGTAATCATTATAATAGCTTTTACATAAATTGTTGAAAAAAATAATCGTAAAACTATATTTTTTTACCAATTATTTAACTTTTAAGCGACAGTGGCGCCATCTAGTCGCATGGGTGTAAACTAACAATTTCACAGGATGAATTTCAATAAAAAATAATAAAATCTATACGGTGTTTGATACGGAACCCTCTATGTGCGAGTCCGAAACGCACTTGGCCGGTTTTAATTTCGCAACTGTTTACCTAATATTCTCAGCGCACAGTACTCGACCCATCCCTCGACGAGACACGTACTATGCATCACAGTTATCTTTGCAAATTGCAAGAGTCGACGCCCGTGAACATTCTAAAACATGCTTTCATAAATACGGTATGATAAAAGCGAAAGCTATGACAGACACTTAATAAAATGTTGCTTTGTAAAGTGGCGAGTTCATATTCTAAAGACGTGAGAGACGTGAATATTTTGCGACAAGCTAAATTGTGGTTTTGAAACATTGACAAGAAGACAAAGAATAGTACAGATTACAACTTAAAACGGCGTAAGTATGGGGTCATCGGCTCCGAATATATTTTTATGCCGTTTGGAGTCGACACCCTGGGTCCATGGGGTCCAAAAACCCATCAAATTGTGAAAGAGTTGTCAACAAGATTGGTCGACGCAACCGGCGACCCAAGGGCTGGACATTTCCTCGCTCAGCGAGTAGCTTTAGCTATCCAGCGAGGAAATGCGGCCAGCATCTTAGGCACACTTCCGCATGGGCCAAATTATGTACATTTTTGGTAAATAATGTTTATATATTGTACATAGCTTATAATAATTGTTTCTTTGTTTTTATGTCCTTGTTTCTTTATAAATAAATAAACCATGTACAGATTTGAAGATCTATCTTTAGTAGGTAAGTATAAATATTGCCCGTTATGTTCTAAGTGAAGTATAAATGAGGTGTGTATGCTGTTTAAAAAAATACACTTATAAATGAACTAAAATGGGCTAGCCAAAAAGTAATAAAAGTTACAGATGAAGGTTAAATGCTTTGACCGTAGTCTGCATTAAAAAAATGATTTATGCGAACTAATATAAATATTCTTCAATTCCAATTTTCAATACTACTTGATAATTTATCGAAGCTATATTTTATAATAATTCCCTTTCATACCGCACTGATTTTCCAATAATAAACTTATTGTCAGCGTGTTCGACTACAATGAAAATTTCATACGAATGACTGATCACGGCCTCGGGGCTTTTATTCAATTTATTTCATCAACATTTCTATTATTATTTTATACATACGCTGCTGTCACTTTGATTCAAGAAAATTAAAATTTAAATTAAATTTATTTATTAAAATTCGACAAGACATAAACCTGAATACTGTGCTCACAAATAATGATACAAATTGGACTGTGATAATTTTAAACAAAATTAGTATTACTTATTAGTTAAATAATAATCCGATTATTAATTAATAATCCATCGTACAAGCCTAATTATTGTAGAATAACCACACATTTGTCTGTAGAGAAGTAGGTAGGTATGTAGTAACTTTTCAGAAGATAATAGAAACTACCGATTCGACACTGTTTTTTTTTTCACTAATATAAAACTACACTCTTCCTTGCTAACATAGACTTTATAAACCTCGAAGTACAGGTGGAGCTGGGGAAAATTAGTGTAAGATATGAGGTGATTAATAAACCTTTTTTGCGACTAGCAATACTTACCTTACACCTTCGTAATTCACTCACTGACGCCCTTAACGAGCGTATTCTGCGCAAGGACCCGTGAAATTAATTAAAAGGTGCCTACGCAAAGGATTGTTCTGCGCCAGTTGCACTGTTGCTACAATCTCCGAGCTAAGACGACGGGAACAGAAGCGGGAATGTCACGAGTGTGCTTGGCTGAATGCGCTTTAGGATAAGTGTAAATTTTTCTTCCTTATGTCACCCTGGTCCTGGTACGTATGAATGAAAATGAAGAGAGGCGCTTCTATGAAAAAAAATTATACGATAGATACTCTTTTTTTCTTATGGGACCCTAGTACATTGCTAATACGTTGCGTTTGTTCGTGGTTTGTTTGTTGTTTTTATGTTATCTTAGTAATTACGGGTTGTATTTTCAGATAAGAAAAAGATGTTTATCAATACTTAAGTCATAATTTGATGTTCTACAACGATACCTATTGTTTACTTTAAATATATTTTCTATTTATAATTACATCTAAGAATATAAATAATAACACTGTATGTGAAGTACCTGAATAAAAGGGTACGAATGTGGCCTAATATTTATTCAGCCTAGAAAAACCCACGTGCCTAACATTTATTTACCGGAGTTTATTTAGTTAGGTTAATTACCACACAGCATTTATTTTACTTACCGAAAATATATTTGTTGAGGCAGTAAAGTAAATAGGTAGAGAAACACATAATTGGAAGTCAGAGTGTTATACTGAGTGTTATGACTATTTATTTTTTGTATGATCGCGACCGAAGTATAGAAGATACTAAAAGCGAATTGCGTTATTTTATTTTAGTTTAGCTAATGTATGGGCCACCGCAGACTTGCTAAAGCAATGTTTAGATTGCTTCTTTACCTTCAAATATAATCAATCAACAAAACAGCGAACAAAGCCTTTATATTTTCCAACTTAACATGAAAAATTAGACATCCTCACAAAATTTATGTGCATTTACGTAAACACAAATTAAGCCACATTTTACGTAACAAGAGCCTGAAAAATAAAAGTGAAAATACCGACCGAGCTCACCTTTATTACAGCGGAGCGTCAGCGCAGCGTTATAGCGTAGCGTTTTATTTTATTGGCAGCCAAAATAGGTACATGCGGTTACACGCTATCGTTGGTACGAAGGGCGATAAAATCGGGCTTCGTACCTGCAATTAACTTAATTAGTAACGATTAATTATTCAGAACTTTATATCTTACAGATTTAAGGGTTCTTCTATCAGATTTTTGCTACAATTCGAATTACATCTAGCAAAGAAAGTAGACATAATTTAATTTAACTTATCTAACAATATTGCTACATCAATCTGTTTGATATTAATTTTCAGTTTATTGGAATACAAAAACGAGATTCGTCAAAATCTATAAAGATGCAGATCAAATCTGTTAAGCTTTTAAAAGACTTGGCTACGCATTTAATCACGGATTAATCTTTTATGGATGAGACGACGTCGGCTAGATTAAAAAAAAAACATAAATAAGTATTTATGTGACTTCTGTATTTCTTTTTATATTATAATCATGCTGTGTCCAGATTGCTCGCATGCCGTGCGAGGCAGCTTTGCCTCACTTATTTTGACATGGCGCGCACCTGGCCTCACCCAAGCGCTGACATTTGCCTCTTCTAGTTTGGCCTAGTCATGAGACAGAGCAATAATGTTATACGCTCGGGTATACCCTTCTCTGTCTAGAGTCTAGGTTGGCTCGCCCTTTGGCTCGCCCGAGCATGCGACTGAGGCTGTCGCGCGTAAATCGTAGAGCGGAGTGCGGAGTCCAAACAATTTTTGGTCCGTGCACTTAATATTTCATTTCATTAGATAGTTTTGTATTAAAATGCTTAAAAGGGATACAAACAGATTATAATTTAATTAGCGCATTCATTCCAACTCTCAACTTACACCTTTAATTATAAATTCGTGCGTAATTAAACAAAGCACGGCGGGGACTAGCAGTGATTCTCACAGAGCAGATCAAAAGGGCTTAAACCGATTTAAAATTATTATAATATGTATAATTAAGCTGTTTAAAATACGGTTTCGTCTTCTTTAATGCTTGATTAAAAATTTAAGCGTTCGAATTTTGAAACTTTTTTGATTAAGGAGGTACTTATCACTAATTAAGTATTTAATATCGCCAGACTGTATGGGCCCAAACTAAGTAAAGCTTGTAGTACTAGTATCCACCACAAGTTGAGCTCTCTTTATAACGGATGTCAATAATAACGAGAGCTTGGCTTATGCTGGACTTATTCCCTGCAATATGCAGCAAACCTATGATACTATGGCGATCCCAGTGGTATTCATACCAGGGTACATAACGCAAATGTAATTTCCGAAATTTGACATGAAGGGAAACTTCCAAACTACTTGTCGTAATTTGACAAATGAGGTATCGTTAGAAGCGGCTTAATGGCGCGCTGGTTATAGGCTATGTGACGTCACATAAAATTGCATATGGCGCCATCTAGAGGACATAATGTCATGAACTAAAAAAAAACATTTTTTGATAAAACCGCGTGGGGTATCAATTGAAAGAGCTTGATGAGCACATTTCAAAAGTATATATATTGTTACCTATAACTCCAAAATAATTAAATAAAAAGTAAGTTTAAAAACTAAAACCCGACTACGGAAAAATCGCGCTTCAAAAATGTATGAAACAAGAAAATATTCTTATCTGGAGGATAGCCGTGGTCCGTGTAGGCCCTTTAGGGCAAAATGGCATATGACCACGGACCACGGCTATCCTCCAGATAAGAATATTGTCTTGTTTCATACATTTTTGAAGCGCGATTTTCCGTAGTCGGGTTTTAGTTTTTATTAAACTAACAAGGTGGTTTTTAAAACGAGCAGCCCTGTCGGGTGGATTAACTAGTGTACCTTCGAAGTTAGTACAACAGTTAAATTAAAGGGATTTCTGTTAAAAGCTTTTGTTATCCTTGAAGCGCTGAGTGTTCGCTATCGACCCTAAATTGAATTTAAAGGATTGGTTTAGTATCTATTTTGTTACTTTATTTCAAATATAGTAACAGTATTTTTTGTTTAACGTCTGGTAACGTTAGTGATATTGGAAGTCATAGACAGTCAAATATTATCATTTAAAAATACGACAGTATTTTCGACAAAAAAAAAATCATTACGGCTATGCGTTCCGACGTCAAAAAGTGTTGGGGCGTGGCATGGACCAGTTACTAAGGGGACTGGCCCTAAGCAAGTCGGCCGAGTGGTCGGCCTAGTACTAACATCGACATAAAACGAAGCGAGTAGTTAAACTATTTACAGGTAAATCATCATCATCATCATCATCATCATCATCTCAGCCGAAAGACGTCCACTGCTGGACATAAGCCTCCCCCAAGGTTCGCCACAATGACCGGTCTTGCGCTGTCCGCATCCAGCGGATTCCCGCGACCTTCACCAGGTCGTCGGTCCACCTTGTGGGAGGCCTACCCTCGCTACGCTTTCCGGTGCGCGGCCGCCACTCAAGAACTTTTCGGCCCCATCGGCCATCCGTTCTACGAGCAATGTGCCCTGCCCACTGCCACTTAAGTTTTGCAATCCTACGGGCTATGTCAGTCACCTTGGTCCTTCTGCGTATCTCCTCATTCCTGATTTGATCTCGCAGGGAAACTCCGAGCATAGCCCTCTCCATTGCCCTTTGGGTGACCTTGAGCCTTCTTATGAGGCCCATTGTAAGCGGCCATGTCTCAGTGCCATAGGTCATCACTGGCAACACACACTGGTCGAAGACTTTCGTCTTGAGACACTGTGGTATTTGGGACGAGAAGATATTGCGTAGCTTCCCGAACGCTGCCCAGCCGAGTCGGATTCGTCGATTGACCTCTTTCTCGAAGTTGGACCTACCTAACTGGATGGTTTGTCCCAGGTAGACATAATCGTCGACAACTTCGAGTGTAGAGTCTCCGATCTTCACGGGAGCAGGTACAACACGGCAATTCGACATGATCTTCGTTTTGCCCATGTTCATTTTAAGACCAACTCGTTCGGAGGCTCTACTGAGGCCATCAAGCATCGTATTAAGGTCTTCTATAGTCTCAGCCATGACCACTATGTCGTCGGCAAACCGAAGGTGAGTGATGTACTCGCCGTTTATGTTTATGCCCAGCCCATTCCAGTCCAGAACCTTGAAAACGTCTTCCAGTGCAGCGGTGAACAGTTTCGGAGAGATAACGTCTCCCTGTCTCACACCTCGCTGCAACCGAAACAACCGTGCAACCGTGCAACCGTGCAACCGTGCAACCGTGCAACCGTGTTGCCGGTTACAGGTAAATAGTAAAATGAAAATGAAAAAACAATGACCACGTTTTGTTTCATACAAATATTTAATAAGGGCACCTCTTTCTTTAGTCTTTACTCTGTGGGGCGTGGCATGCGGCATGATAGTTTAATAAATACTGTGATTTTTTTTTTTCAATATTTTTACCCCAAGAGGAGTATCCTCCAATCACGCCTGCCTTCGGCGAGTCCCACCCTAATTAGTTTTTAGCAGCGCACGACCTGACATGCTGGTCGCGTGCGACTGGTTTCGAGAAACGTTTTTGCGCCTCGTACTTGAGTGATTGTCGTTTATTTTTTTTTTCTTGTAGAGACTTGTGGATGAGTCACGCGCCACTAGCGTTACTAATTTCTACCCCACCAAGCCAACTAGGCATCAAATAATAATAAGTAAATGATTCCGCGGTCCGTCCATAACGTAGTGAGCCTGGGCCAATTCCTGGGCATTCCTGTGGCAGTAGCTCCCACTATGTGATGGAAGGACCTCGGAATCATTGAATAATTATCATTTGATATTTATACCCGAGTGCCTAGTTGGCTTGGTGACTTAGTAGTTAGTAATTTTAATTACTTACCAGTTCTGTTTCTTTTGAGTAGCGCTATGTACGAAGAGCCTTAATTTAATTCAGTTGCATTTAATTTAAAGCTTCATAAACAGTACATTTCTATACCTTTGAATCAAAGTTAATTTCATGACAGTACTAGGACTACAGCGCATGCAAGAGTTGCTTAAAACTCTAGTAATATAAATGCTAATCTAACCGAACCGCGAGGATCAAGACACTCCGCCTAGATGCCAAGAGACGTGCTGATAAGGAAAGTTACATTGGATGAACAGCAATGGAATAAATTACACTGTATAAAGTATCCGTACCAACACGCTTGTATTTCCTGAGGGGTGGGTAGGGACTCAATATTCGCTGTACAATTTTCCATTAGTACTTCTTCTTATTCTGCTACTAGTTATTGCCCGCGGCTTCGCCCGCGTGGATGACGGTTGTCAAAAGTAATCATGAAATTTGGATCCCGTTCCCGCAACCCATCATTCGGCTTTATTAGCTAAACAGTACCTAGGCCAGACGGTGCGGGGGGAGGGTCGGCGATGCATGCGTAACGACGCTCTTGAATTTTATTCTCGCGTCCGTAATTAATTTTGCGATTACTTCTAAGATATTCGTTTAAATTGTATAGTGTAAAAGGGTAAAAAAATGTGCATGAAATGTTTAAAGCCTCTAACGTATTTAAAAAGATACGGATTAATACCGTATTTGTGTAAATAGCTTTCCAATTACCGCTTTATAATTGCCCATTTTTTTAAGTATTAAAATGGTTATAGTATTAAGAGATAGACATATGCCATCGCGGACTTTTTTGTAGACCTATATAAGATACACAAATCCACGATACATCATTTTGTTATATCTCAAAGGGTTTAGGCAGCGTTTTCGTTGAAAGCTCCCAGACGTCTTATTTTTTTCCGACACCTCCAACAAATATCATTATATTTTAGCCAATGTATACAAAAACTTGACAAATTATATACTAAAACCTTCCTCGAGAACCACTCTGTCCATTGGTGAAAACAGCATGAAAATCGGTGCAGTAGTTTTTGAGTTTATCGCGAACAGACAAACAGACAGACGCGGCGGAGGACTTTGTTTTATAATATGTAGTGATGATGACCGCTTGCTAGGGCGCGCCTTGTGCCTCTTATAGACGCATCAATTTACGTCGAAACCTTTTATGTTACATTCCATAATTAAAATAAGAACAATCTCCACGAAATAGTAATTAGCTTTTCACATTGCACCCCACTAATATTTAATTAACACTTAAAACTATTTTAATTTAAACTCGTATCTAATCTGGCTTTTAACTGTTTTAGTACCAATTCTAAGAAACAATCTCATTTTTAATCAAATCTAGAAAACACCAGATGAAATAAATTGCCCTTCAAAACGCGAGTCGTAACTTTTGCTGGAGTTTTTTTTAATAATAAGGGCCTCGGATGATTCTTTAAAAGTTGTTTTAATATAATTGGTGGAAAAAATGTCTTAATCCTCTTGGGGTCACTTAGTTGGCTCGCGGGGGCGGTGGTAGTCAAAGTATTAAATAAAAAATAGATAGGTTATACTCGTGCCGTTAGTGGCAGATTAAAACTTTGCTAATTAGCAAACTTGAGCTCAGTAGCGCGTGTTCACACGTTACTGATGGACGCTGATAATGTTGTTTTTGCACGTTATTACGAACTGTTGATTTTTGTATCATAATATGAAAACAAGCAACTCATTTCAGTCCGCCACTGCTGACCGCGTGTGTGTGCGCGTAGTATTCGTGTCATTTGTAAACACTTTTTGTCATCTAGGCAACCTATCTAACTCTTTTCTTATTGTATCATTGGTGGTAGTGAAGTATTAGGCCTGTCACTCACTTGTCCCGGGCAGCTCCGCTCCGTATTAGCATGCAAATTGATGGCCTACGATGTATAGCTTTTTAAGCTGTCTTTTTAAAGCGCAAGGCTGCGTTCTATAGCGCCGTGTAGCTTATGGCGTTGAGGATGTGCTTTTTTGTGCTTTAGGCGAGGAATTCCGTTTACTCCCCTCGAATATTCAACTCTCGTTTCAACCCTAAATGTATTCCGTTTTGTTTTTCCCACAATGGATTTTCTCCTTGAGTTATTTGCCTATTCTCCTAGTAGTATATCCCTCGATAATAAACATTACCTAAAAATTTAATTATTATTTTTTATTCATATATTAAACCATTAACTACAGTACTTAAGAACCGTCAAAAATGTCACATGATGTTGTTATGATAAGACTCTACCGTCCCATAATCCCTTCGACCCAATTATAAACTCACGTATGAAGCATTATCCGAAAATTAAAATGCTTTCGGCGGGAACACTTAAACCCTTTCAACTGGGCTGTACGAAGGGCCGTGGGCCGCTCAAACAGAACTTGACAAGGTTGTCCATTTATATTTCAGCACTCTATTCGCAATTTATTTTTGTATGAATAACCTTCATTTTTCTGTTGGTTATCTTAAAACACTTGGGAGAAGCAGAAGTTTAATGTCAGTTAAGTGTTAGCTTACACTTAATTAATAAATACTACATTTCACTCTCACTTCTACAATACAATCCCATTTCTACACTTCTACGCTAGAAACTACTACTAGTGAAAGTAGGTAGTGTAGTGTAAGGGTAGTAAATGTAACTCCTCGTTGGCCTTACTTTGGATAGGAATAAGTATCTACCTTTTTTTCTGCATGGATATATTTCAACCTAAAACAATAAACACCGCCGTTATTTAAACAAATAACAGAAATAACTGGAACAACGCCGACAGGAGTTGAAAACAATCACTTTTAAAACAAAACGTGTCATACATTTCAGATTTTTCGCAATTTTTTCGCAAATTTCCATAACAAAAGATGTAAATTTTATCCCATTTTATGAAATTAACAATCGTGGCTTATTCTGAATCATTTGAGTTAAATGGCTATAGTAAAATGGTGGCATTCATTATTGGAAATTCGTTGCATTGTGAGAAATTGGATGAATTGATTTCAGAAATGGATTATCAGCAGGTAATTTGCCCGAAAAACTGATGGCCGATGGGGCAGTAAGGTCTTGAGTGGCAACCACGTACCGGAAGACGCAGCGTGAGTAGGCCCCTCACAAGGTGGACCGACGACCTAGTGAAGGTCGCGCTGGCTGGTGGCTGGCTTAGCACCCTATCGCACTAGGACATCAGTGGTAGCGCAACCAGTTGCTCCACCAACAAAATGGAGGGTATTGCACTTGGTGTCCGCATGGTAGCGCAACCAATACGGTGTCGGCTATCGAATCACCCGCTGGTGGCGCAACCATGGTTTCCTCGTGCGATAGGGCACTTAGTCGGCCTACAAAGTTGGACACAGAAAAGTAGGCATTAGGCCGCGCTCACTTTGGATGCGTTTTCATCCGAATTTTACTCGTGCGTACAAGTACGAACACGCAGAATGATCCCGACCTTCCAAGTACTACGGGAGTGCGCACATTGGGCGCGAGTTGGTACACGTACGACCGCATCCAAAGTGAGCGCGGCCTTATACTGTTGTTTAGTATTCGCGTTCTGTTTTCAAAAGCCTGGCTTAGGCCGAGTTTTTAAAAATTAGAAAGCCAATCTCGAATTTTAAAAATTAATTGAGATCTAAAATAGGTACTCAGACTTTTCTAATTTTGTCATTGTCACACCTGCTGTCTAATAAAACAATTTGTATGATAATTGGATTAATTTGATCACAAATTTTCGATTTTAAATTAAAGCAATCATGATAGATAACAAGCGATGGGCACCGATCAGCATCCTCTTGACTGCATCTAATTTAGAACTTTCTCGTCTCAAAAATGGCTAAGGGCAAAATACATAAACGCCTAGCAAAAATATTTTCTATCATCCTACTACAGTAGCGGCATTTTAAGATGGCCGGTTTGACATATGGGGGGGAAGAAAATTAACCTTAATATAACGGAATAAAGTCTTATTCCGTTATATTAAGGTTAATCCTTTCCCCGTCCCAAATGTCAAACCGGCCATCATAACGTGCCGCAGGTATAAGTAGGTAATATTATAAATGTGAATATTTGTAGGTATGTTTTGATGTTTGTTACTTAATCACGCAAAAAACGACTGAACGGATTTGGATGAAAGGCACACAGAAAGTTTATAACCTGGATTAACACATATAATACTTTTTATTCCGGAAAAATGCTAGGTTCTAAAACTAACTGCAGGATGTAGTCATCCACTTGAAACTTGGTAGGTATAGATGTGTATTTTCTTGTTACTTGTTTAATTTCTCTCTGGAGCCAACTCTAAAGTAACTGGACGAAGCCGCGGGCAGCAGCTAGTAATGAAAACAAGAGTAAACCCGTTGTCTCCCTTTACGTTGCTTCCAGTCATACAACTAACCAGTTTTAAGCAAACTTACTCAACGTAGTCGTGACTACAGAAACACTTCGTTGGGAGACACCCGGACATTGTTTAGAACGAGATAACGTAGGTTACGGCATTATGCCGTTACACTGGTTGTTTTTCCACATCCTCAACAAACCTAGAGCTGAGGAGACACTGTCTACTGGAGCACTCAAATATAAGTAGGTACTAAATTGAAGCGTCTGCGGCGTCTTTTGTACACACAGTGTAACACACAGTATAACACACAGTGTAACACACAGTGTACCAAATACCTTTGTGCACAATTTAATGCCTTGATCAGGTACACTAACGTGTACAGGGGCGAGACTCTCATAGCTAGCTGTAATCACTGGTCGGTAAAAAAATTGAGGTAAGAAATGCTTGGCAACGTCAGTCAGGGATGAGTGACCATTTAGGGCCTCCGCAGACTTGATACTTTTAGCATCGGCGACCGGCGATTTTGTGACGTATCGATGCTGCGTCGCGTTTCTTCGAGCGCGAACGAGCGAGACGCAGCATCAAAATCGCCGATCGCCGATGCTGAAAGTAGCAAGTCTGCGGAGGCCCTTAGTGGCATTTAAACTAAGCGTATCTGCGCTTCGGAGGGCACGTAAAAAGTCGGTTTCGGTTGTTGTCATCTAGGCTAAGGCGTAAAGTCAGAGGCCTTCGGGCGGCTTGAACAACTCTGTCACCATGTTGGCCACTAACCATACGACAAGAAGAAGTGGCGAGACAGTGTGCTCGCCCAAGTGCTCGTTAGGTCTAAACACAACACCGAGTGCTTGGCTGAGTGCTGGGCCTAATAAAAGGACGGCACATTATAGGACCCTATTGTGTTTACTAGACCGACTGTCGTTGCTGTCATTTTGCTGTCTCGCCACTGCACTCCTTAGCGTCGGGCCCCACCTACGCGCTGCGCTGCGTCGTCGCAGGTGTCAGCGGACGAGAGATGAAGCGGGGAGGGTGACGTGCCAGTACAAAATATTGCGGCGACGCAACGCAACGCAGCGCAGCGCGTAGATGGGGCCCGGTCTTTGTAATGAAGACGTGTCGCACATGATATTAAGCAATAACATAATAAAAGTTTTGAGACTCTTTACTGAGGTACCTACCACCTAAATATTGGTTTTGTTCTAGGTTTGAAGGCTCGTGATATTAAAATAAGTTACTAAGGCGGCAAATTACTGTAGCCTAGAGATGCGTGCAATACCAAAGGCATCGCTCGCACATTGCCGAGCTGAATGGGAGTGGGACAGAGGGCGAGGAAGGGGTGGGTTGGGCTTTCGGCTCTCTCACTCATCCTAAAATAACCAATCCCACCAAAAAATAATTCATGTAAAAAATCTTGCCAAAACGAGACCCGTAGGCCGACTGCGTAACTTTTTCGTCCGCACCGCACCGCACCGTATATCGGACCGCACTGTTAAAAAGTTATCAGATCTCATGTAGAGCCAAGCTGCTAACTCGCCTTAACTTCACAAACTCTACACCTTAGTCAAAATATGTGGCTTGGTCTTTTCGTTACTACAATAACTATTGTATAAGTAAATGTGTTGTGTAAGTGTGTAAAAGTAATGAACAGTAATAGATTGATAGCGATACGGCCAAGCCACATATATCGCACGTACGCCAAGCTTCGCTTTGCAAGAAATAGTGTCAATAGTGTCTCAATCTCAAATGTAGTATTTTCAAGGTGGTAGAGCCAAGCTGTAGCCAATTGACTGCAGCTCATAAACGGGCTGGCTCGACCGGGGTAGTACCACCCTCTCACAGAAGATCGGCGTAAAGCAGCTATCACAGCTGCGTTTCGTTCGATGAGTGAGAGAGCCGTAAGCCCACCCCCCCTCCCCTCCCTCCATCCCAGTCCCCTTCAGGTCGGCAATGTGCGAGCAGTGCCTTTGGTATTGTAAGCATCTATAGGCTACGGTAACTGCTTAACATCAGGCGGGCCGTACGCTCTTTTGCCACCGAAGTCCTATAAAAAAAAAACTCGTGATTTTTATAGCGAGAATTCAAAAAAAATTAACTCACGACTTTTATCCCCGTTCGGGGGTAGTCAGAGACTTCAGTGGCCATACACCACCACATTGTCGAGGTATTTACCAACTCAAAGCCCACGTTTCACTAGATAGTCAGAACCCAACGTGACAATTCGCGCGAGAATTCAAGAACTAATAATTTATGAATTCCTACAACAAAGACCTTGAAAATATCAGACTAATCACTATCCACGATAATGTTAGTTTGCCCTACGCTCCTACATCACGATTCTCAGAAAGTTCCGCTCTGCACTGCGGGCGACTGCTTAAAATTCCGCAATTGCGCTGCGTACAATAAATTCAACTCCGGGAACTCTCGAGCGCTGTAAATTTTGCGCTTATTTTGTTCAAATTATTTCTGTTTAACGCTGTGTGAGTCTGCCGACTTTGTGGACGGAAATATGTCTTTCGAATGGATAACATTTTTTACTATATTAAGTAGGTATGTTGCGCAATACAAAGATATAATAATAACGAGATTAACAAGTGTATAGTTAATATTTTCAAGTTTATTTTATGTTACTAAGGTGGCAAACAAGCGTACGACTCACCTGATGTTAAGCAGTTACCGTAGCCTAAAGATGCTTGCAATACCATCACTCGCACATTGCCGACCTGCACGGGAGTGGCACAGAGGGAAAGGAAGGGGGTTGGGCTCGTACGAAACGTAGCTGTTATAACTACTTTACGCCGATCTTCTGTGAGAGCGTGGTACTACCCCGGTCGATAAGATTGTACTTCTGTTTGTTAAGAAACATTATTAAGCACCATTCAAAGGTCCTTTAAATTCTACCACACCATAAATAAACTGCCATCTACTACCCGCATTAACATAACGACCAAACTCAGAAAGTAACGTCAATATTAAGCTGGCTTCAGACGATGCGTTATTATGCGGATTATCACGCACGGCTGACGACCACGAACAGCCACGTACCACACACAACGCTCTTCCAACGATGCGTGTCAGTCTGTGTCTTGATTTGAAGCCATTTTGTTATTCCAAAATGCATAGTGAAAGAGAACTCGCACCGCCCCTTTGAAGTTACCGATTCGCCGCGGATCGAACGCACGCGACGGACGTGTTTGCGCTACCACTGACGATATTCTTCCCATAGTTGATTGGTGTGGACTGGTCCGCGTCCGTCCGCAATATCAGGCACGATCGAAAGCCAGCTTGAGATTCAAAGTCATTTCATCATTTCAAAATGCATAGTGCAAGAGAACTCGCACCGCACCTGTGAAGTTACCGACTCGACGGGGGTCGGACGCACCGCGACCGACGCGACGTTTCTGCGCTACCACGGACGATATTCTTCCCTTGGTGCATCGGTGCGGGCTAGTCCGAGTCCGTCCGCAGTATCACGCACCATCTAAAGCCAGCTTTATATATGTTTTACAGTCCAAGTACGTACGAATCTTACATGGGATTACGGGACCATAACGTCGGTTACAATGTACGGCGTAATGGCCGTTTCTATAGCCAATTCCTTTCACGGCAGCGAGCTTCAAACATTACGACGATCGGTACCCTTTTAATTGATACTTAAAAAAAATACCAGTCTGCACAAAGATATTACCAAGAAAGAGGGAAACATGTGACTGTCAAAATAGTTTTTTTGTTATAGGACTGAGGTGGCGAACAATCGTACGGTCCGCCTGATGTTAAGCAGTTACCGTAGCCTATAGATGCTTGCAATACCAAAGGCATTGCTCGCACGTTGCCGAGCTGAAGGGGAGTGGGGCCGAGGGAGGGGAAAGTGGGAAGGGGGGTATATGAGCTGTAGTCAATTGGCTACAGCTTGGCTCTACCACCACTAAAGT
The DNA here is from genome assembly GCA_947859195.1 of Drymonia ruficornis. Classification (NCBI taxonomy): domain Eukaryota; kingdom Metazoa; phylum Arthropoda; class Insecta; order Lepidoptera; family Notodontidae; genus Drymonia; species Drymonia ruficornis. The sequence continues at coordinate 9,551,105 of OX401913.1, read as the reverse complement.
AGGCCACCGCGAAAGTATGTCCTTCTAAATGGAGTCCATGGACATAATACGACTAGTCGTTCGCGGAAAATAATGTTCAAAACATGTCGGTATTGCCACGGTTCATCTTATGGCGAATAAGGCCGCGCTCACTTTACGTACACGTACGACCAACTCGCACCCAGTGTGCGCACTCCCGTAGTACTTGGAAGGTCGGGATCATGCGTGTTGTTCGTACGTGTATGCACGAGTAAAATTCGGACGAAAACGCATGCAAAGTGAGCGCGGCCTAATACGCAACAAAATACTTTTAAGTTGATTATCGAATTACCATTGCGATAACAGATATGTGAATTTTGTTGCATGTATTAGTGCATTGAGTGCAAGTCCAGTAATGAGGTACCATATCTGCTAAAATAATAAATCATTGACTAAGTAAGTAAGATTTTAGACGCATGTTCAGGCCCTTTGTTGTGTTGTGAAAACATGGGATGATAAATTGCTGCCTTTGATTTTGGGTTGAATATTCTAATGCAACGTAAATCAGGTAGGCATTTTTAACCCCTGTTACGTAAAGAGGGGTTAAGGCCTTTGTTAGTCTGTATCAGGGTGAACCAATTTTAACGCAGTTAAAATTTAATATCATATTTTTTATGATACTTAGGTGGTATACAAGCGTGCGACTCGCCTGATGTTAAGCAGTTACAGTTAGTGCAGTTAGTTAGCCTTTAGATGCTTGAAACATCAAAAGCATAGCTCGCCCGTTGCCGAACTGGTGGGGAGTGGGACAGAGGGGGGGGGGGAATGGGGGTTGGGCTTCCGGTTCTCTCATTCATCGTACGAACCGCAGCTGTGATAGTTACTACGCCGATCTTCTGTGAGAGGGTGGTACTATCCTGTTCGTGCCAGCCCGTATATGAGCTGTAGTCCAATGGCTACTGCTTGACTCTACCAGCAATAAGCATAAGGAAGATGGCTGTTTAGTATATTTGAATCAGCTCGGCAATTTTCAATAAATTTTATTGAGAGAATAGGTACCTACCTATCCCTCGGAATTAGGTAATAGTCAGTTCCTGTATACACGGCGACAAGGTTCACCACCTGTCACGTTAGGTTCTGACTATCTGGTGAAACGTGGGCTTTGAGTTGGTTAATACCTCCACAATGTGGTGGTGTATGACCACTCAAGCCTCTGACTATCCCCGAATGGGGATAATAGTCGTGACGTTAAATTTTTTTTTTTAGAATAGTACCTACAAGATAATAAATTTCGGTCATATTGTTAAAGCCAGTAGGTACCAAATGTTAACATTACGTTATACTAATGATGAATATGAAAATTCAATATTCTTAGATAAATTTATTTTCAGTCAAAAAATATCACTAAAATAACAATCTCAAATCTGACAACGAACTTTATTCAATCCAATCACATAAATCCTAAAAATACAACGTAAGAGAAACTTAAAATTGGGTGCGTCTAGATCAATCGCATGCCGAGCCCGAGCACTCATAGGGGCGGAACGCATATACATAACGTCATAACATGAGTGCTTGCGCGAGCCATGCGAGGCATCTAGACGCACCATAGATTGCGTCTACATTAGGCGCATGCCACGCCCGAGCACTCGGTTTTGACGTCGGAACGCATAGACATACGGCCGAATACTCAATGGCCACTAACAAATTTAAGTCCCACTTAGTAGTTTGAGACGTCGTAATCTGTCATTTTTTGTATGGCGCGTCAAAGTTAAGCAGCTCTCAAATTTAAGTTGCGTACGAGTATTCGGCGGATAATGTCATAACATAAGTGCTCGGGCGAGGCATGCGAGGCATCTAGACGCGCGTCCTCAAACGTCGAGTACTTGAAATTGTAGTACCTACATAGACATACGTGCTAAAGTGTCTGTCAATATGAAATGCCATCCCAATCTTGACAATATTCGCGAACCGCACTTGACCTGGCTCGGAAGCCACTCGAGGCCTCTTAAGGCGGCTTATTTCAGATGGAGCCGGGCTGCATTGTAACCCCAGGCAAGGCAAGGCGAGGCACAGCGGAGCTCAGAAGTTGTCCCTGCTAATCTATGTGTATTAAATTTCAAGGCGTCATGTCAGGATTTGTTTTGAAGCGGGGTTTGCAAATTGTTCTTAGGAAGAAATCATTTTTGTTTTTATTGTTTCAAACTTTGAAACAAAGCTTTTTCCAAGTCTATGGTTTGATACAAAACGGGACTTGAAAATTGATTTGGTGCGTTTTTAGATTCCCATGTTGTGCCATAGGTAATGTCTATGTGTACCGACGTCAAAACTGAGTGCTCGCGCGCGGCATGCACCTGATGTAGACGCAGCTATTGTTTTTTTTTTTTGTAAAATACGAGGGGTTACTATTTCTCAACACTCAGTCAAGATCCTCCACTATAAGACAGTTTGTACGTTGAACCGTTTCCGAGAAATATCGTCATAGCTTTACAGAAACGAGGCTGGTTCCGATTTATTTGAGTTAGTAATATCTAAAAATTAATTAGTAAGCATATGACGAAGAAAATAAATCATAGCGATGTAACCTTACGATATTTTTACTAGTTTGACAAAAAGCGCCGGGTTATCTGAATCGTCTACAATGTATTTTCATCATTTCAAACAAGCCAACCACGCAGTTGGCTTATCAATTTAATTAAAAGAGCTACCCATTACATTACATCGTTGCAATATGAAATTAATATCGGAATGTTTTTACCGCATATTGTGCTCGCCGTGTGCAGTTGGTCGGCCATCAATCATGTTTTTGTTAGAGGCCATCGTTTCAAGATGAGTGTGTAATTTTTCATATTTTAATATGTAGAAATAGAGCGATAACACACCTGGCGACTGTCGCCAGTCGGTGGCCAGGTATAGGTATTACCTGTCATATTTTGACACAATTCAATACGAATTAGTTGGCGACGGTGGCTGGCGACGTCGCCGTCCACGTTTCCAAACAATTTGTTTTACCCGTCATATTTTGACATATTTCAATACGAATAGTTGGCTACGGTGGCTGGCGACGCGCCTGGCGTCCCGGTGTGTTATGGCCCATAGAATAAAGAACATCAATTGTTTCGGGTCAATCACGTGACCTTTCTCATGTAACTAATCTATACATATAATAAGAATGTAAAATTGGTCGCGTCTGTACATTCGAAATATTTGGAAAAAAAATAGTGGGGGGGACTTAGATGGACCAGCAGAATTCATTTTTAGAATTTTTGTCTGTGTGTATGTTTGTATGTTTGCTCAGATTTTCGAAAGAGTACAACTTCGAATCCACCGGATGGATTTCAATGAAATTTGGCATGGATATGACTAACAGTCTAACTTAACATCTAGCATATTTTTTTTTTTCGGTAAAGTTTAGGGTTGCCACAAAACATTCAAAAACTACCTAAATATTCGAACACGCACAACTTCGAATCCAATGGATTGATTTCAATGAAATTTGGCATGGATATGACTAATAGTCCAACTTAACATCTAGGATATTTTTTTCTAAAATATTAGATTGTAAATTTTTATGACCACACAGAAATTCTAGCCAAAAATAAGTTTTAGTTATTGAAATATGTCTATTTAGAGCGGAGCCCTACGGAGCCCTACGTTGTGTGTGATCCGACACTATTTGGAATACATAATCTTAATTTTAATAATAATAATAAATATTTTATTGCTGCGTTCTACCATCTTAAGTTTCGATTTTCTTAACTAGATGTCGCTATACTTAAAATCAGACAATACCTGCCTTGCACCACATGTCAAAATTTAATATCTTCCTTGCTTCAAGAAATTTAGTTTTTTTATTCCTAATTACGTATAAAAAACATTAAGCGGGTCTTTGTATCACGCGGAATCTTAGACGTTAACTCTGGAATTCATCTCCACAGTACTAATGCCGTAGGGAAGCTACCTACCTAAGAAGTAAGTCTAGAGGACCTGCTGATTTTGAATTAAGTAGTAATAGAAACATAGACATTGAACTCTGAACTCCAACCCCTCAGGAATGATGCTGCTGGGTAACTGCCTGCTTAAACCATAAATCTGGAGGACCTGCTAACTTTGAATTAGCAATGTGGGTATCAAGTAGAAACTTCTCAGGCGAGGTCGCGTTTCCTATCCGGCGCTAGAATTTAAGGAAAACATGTAAAATGACTACTTGTAAGTGCCCTCCTAGGCCTAAACATAATAAACGCTTTGACTATTGACTTAGACGATAAACTTCGGACTCTAACTTTTTAAGCACGATGTTGCGAAGTGACTCTTACCTAAGCCGTGAGTCTGGAGCACTCACTCATTTTAAATAAGGAACATGGGTATCAAGTACAAACTTAAACATTGAGCTCTGGAATCCAACCGCTCAGTCGTGATACTGTGAGTAACTACAGATATAGATAGACGGATACAGATAGACTGGTACAGACAGAGATACTCACCTACCGATAGATTACAGACAGACCGATTCAGACAGACAGATACTTACAGCTAAACTGATACACACAGACAAATAAAGTCAAACTTTTGTTATACAACTAAGGCGCCAGGCAAGCGTACGGCCCACCTGTTGTTAAGCAGTTACCGTACCCTATAGATGCTTGCAACCAAAGGCATCGGTAGCACGTTTCCAACCTGAAGGGGAGTGGGGTTAGTGGGAGGGGACGGGGAGGTGGCTGGGTTGCGCTTCCGGCTCTCTCCCTCATCATACGAAACGAAGGTAAATTAGCTACTTGAATGCCGATCTCCACCTTACTGGTCAGACTCTACCACCTTACTGGTATAGACTGGTACAGATAGACAGCCACGGACGGACGAACTCAGACTGATGCAGACTGACGTAATACAGATTAGACAATAGACAAAATTATATTTAAGGGCTTCACCGACTGGACGCGGACGGAGTCGCGGGCACAGCTAGTAATGAAATAATAATGGTAATGTTTTATGAAGTGGAATAAAAAATGTCGATCTACATATATAGATACGTCAAAACGTATCTATACTACAGCTAACGAGAAGCGATAGGAAAATGAATACCTAGACAATTTTCTTAAATTAAATAGTTTGTTTTCGCCTTAATTTTTATTCTTCCTAATGGCCTTTCCATTGAATTGGGCCCAATGTGATTCTGCCGAACCTTCATTTATTTTGAATTAACATTTTCTGACAACGATTGAACCATGAATTCATAAAATGGCCTCCCGAACATTCGCGAGCCCGGCTGTGATTCACACGAACATTATTACAATTTCGTATCACTTCTCGCTGACCGTGGTGTAGGTAGAGGTAGAATATTGTAAGGTAACCAGAATGGAACTAAATTAAAAAATAATAATCAAATGGATCCCTGGGATCCGTTGGTTCATCAGACCGGAATAAATCTAATATAACAGATTCCTATATAGGCTAACAGTTCGCTAACGGTGAGGGAAAACATCGTGAGGAAACCTACCTATCCCTCGGGATTAGGTAATAGTCAGTTCCTGTATACACGGCGACAAGGTTCACCACCTGTCACGTTGGGTTCTGACTATCTGGTGAAACGTGGGCTTTGAGTTGGCTTAATACCTCCACAATGTGGTGGTGTATGGCCACTCAAGCCTCTGACTACCCCCCGAATGGGGAAAAAAGTCGTGACGTTATATATATATATATATATATCCTATATAGGTACAATAGATGTTGAGCTAGAAAAGGTTGATTATGCTATTAAAAGTCACAAAAAACTCAAACATGTTATAAGCCTTAGCTTACGAAAACTGACTGCCTCCAAAAAAGCAGGTCAATAATACACCCACAAATTCAGAAGATTTATCTTAACCCTTGAATGACGTAACAGGGCTGTGTAACAAGGTGATGTTTCCAAGATTTCATCCCGTGTATAGAGCGGGTGTATTGGGCAGACAGGTGGATTTACAAGGGTTATATAACATTGGAGAATAAAAACAAACCGACTTCAAAAAAACCTGGTGCACTAAAAAGCCTGAAATAATATTTCTATTACCACCTCTGCCTACCCCTTCGGGAAAACCAGACGTGATGGTGTGTTATCGAGTATTTGGGGTCGGTGCCAATCTATCTTCTTACTTTTATAGTAGGTAGACTTGGCATACCAAGATTGGCACCGACTCCAAATACTCGATAACACACCATCACGTCTGGTTTTCCCGAAGGGGTAGGCAGAGGTGGTAATAGAAATATTATTTCAGGCTTTTTAGTGCACCAGGTTTTTTTGAAGTCGGTTTGTTTTTTTTATAAATATTATTTTATTTCACGATTTTTAGTGGCGCCATACCAATGAACATTTTGGCATATTGAACCGTATGAAGTAAGCCCAACAAAAGGTAACTGCTGTAAATCTTTGAGGAATTCCCTCAACTGTCTATGGTCTCCATCATTAGACCTGTAATGGCACTTATAACCCATATAGGTGTAAAGTTCTCTCCAATACAAATTAATCAAGCCCAAACACCAGGTAATTGCTGTAAATCGTTGAGGAGTTCTCTCGACTGTCTTTTGACTCCACCATCAGACCCTTAATGACAGTCACAACCCATGTAGATGTAAAGTTCTCATCAATACTAATTAATCAAGCCCAAACGCAAGGTAGCTTCTGTAAAACGTTGAGGAGTTCCCTTGACTGTCCCTCAACTTCATCATCAGTCCCCTAATGACAGTCACAACCCATTTAGGTGTAAAGTTCTCATCTATTCAAATTAATCAAGCCCAAACACAAGGTAGCTACTGTAAAACGTTGAGGAGTTCCCTTGACTGTCCTTTGTCTTCATCATCAGACCCCTAAGGACAGTCACAACCCATCTAGGTGTAAAGTTCTCATCAATACAAATAAATCAAGCCCAAACACCAGGTAATTGTTGTAAATCGTTGAGGAGTTCCCTCGACTGTCTTTCGGCTCCATCATCAGATCGACTCCAGACCTTCATAAAATAGTAGTGCTTTAAAATACTTAATGAAAAAAATTACAAACGCACTAGTCGCTCCTACGATTTTCGAAGGTTCCCCTCGATTTCTCTGGGATGCCATCATCAGATCCTGGTTTCCTTATTATGGTACCACCGCTGGGATATCTCCTTTCCAACAAAAAAAGAATCATCAAAATCGGTTCATAAACGACGAAGTTATCCGCGAACACACATAAAAAAAAAATATATATATATACGGTCGAATTGAGAAACCTCCTTCTTTTTGAAGTCGGTTTAAAAATAAAATATAAAGCTTGCTATCAAAGACATAACCAAGAAGAAAGAGACACGTAACTGTAAAAATAGTTTGTCCTCCGAAACGAAGTCCATAGACACAGTATGACTCAGTTGCTCGCGGATAATAACGTTGTAAGCATGTCGGTATTGCCAATAAGAGTCATTTTGCATGTATTTAATAAGTGCATTGTCGAATTGCAATTGCGCTAACAGATGTGTGAATTTCGCTGCATGTAGTAGTGCGCTGAACACGTTTTGAGATTGCAATGTACGAAGGTACCACATCTGCTCAAACATACATCAATGCTTGGTATAGATATACTATACACAACCCATATATATGTACCACACCACCAAGCTAACTAGAGCCTCGGGTATAAATATCATATTATAATAAGTCAATGATTCCGCGGTCCGTCCACAACGTAGTGAGCCTGGGACAATGCCTGGGCGCTCTTGTGATAGTAACTCCCTCTACGTGGTGGAAGGACCGCGGAACCATTGCCTTATTATCATTTGATATTTATACCCGAGTGTCTAGTTGGCTTGGTGGTTTATATAGTACATTATTTCTGGGGCGAAAAGGTCGACAATGGTCATTTTGAGATTTAATAACTCGCTAAGACTGGATCGGCACCTAACGAGGCGTGTTTGAATGCTATCTCCTCTTAGACGAGAGGAGTAATTTTTTTTTTTAAAATGTCACCGTGTTTATCGGGGCCTCATCTTTAACAAATAAGCAGGAAAAAAGTGCTACATGCTCTTTCAATACGTGAAAAAAAATATCAATGTGAAGCTGTTTTCGTCTTAAAATTTCTATCTCCTTCTAAACGGCTTGGAATTTTTAATAATTTTTTTCACCAAAATATGGAGAAATATAATACCAAAAAAAATAAAAGTTCGATTTTGGTGATGCAATAGTTTTTCACGTCATGAATGATTTTCGATATTTTCACAACAAAAGTGGGTGGGGTTTGTGCGCTCTCGACCAATCAAGACGGCCAAAACGCTCGGCCGGGTAGTGGGGCCTTAAGCAGTATCTTCGTAATATTCTGGACTTGGCATAATTCTAGATGTTCTTACAGGACAAGCTGAGGATGATGAAGAAGAAGAAGAGAAGAAAGAAGAACCTATCGACGTCCACACGTTTGTAGCGTTAATTGAGTGTGTATCCTCATTTTTACAGAATTTAATTTTCTATGGTATCCCTCACGGTGAAGGAAAACATCGTGAGGAAACCTGCATGTCTTTAGACATGTGAAATCCACCAACCCGCACTGGGCCAGCGTGGTGGATTATGGCCTGAATCCCCCTCGCATTGAGGGGAGGCCCGTGCCCAGCAGTGGGATGTTAAAAGGGCTAAATTATTATATTATTATTATGGTATTCCTCATGGCTAAGTCAAGAAGACCTTTGGAAAGTTACGATGAACTTACACTGGCATTACAAATAACTTTTGTTCCTAGAAATGCTTTGTAAACCCATTGTAAACTGGCTAAAAATCTCTATAATCTAAGCGGTATGTAATCACTTGCTTGCGGTGAAGGAAAACATTGTGACGAAACCTCTAACAAATTTTCGAAAGACGTCTGAAATCCACCGTACTGGGCCGGCGAGGTGGATTATGGCCTGAATCCACCTCGCATTGGGAGAAGGCCCGTGCCCAGGAGTGGAACGTTAAAAGGGCTAATATTGTTATTTTATAGTTCCGCCAGTTTGTACTAATAAATTCAATGGCGCTGAATCTGTTGCCGACAAATGACTAAACTAAATTTAACATATCAAAAAAAAAAACATGCTTAAACGTTTTGATAATAAAAAGAATGGCAGTACAGTTTAATTGGGTATCAACAAAATTAACATAAAAGTATGTCCAGATAGTAAATACTGTATAGTACGTTTTTTTATACTTGTCCTATTTGGTAAGCATAGATGGCGTCCAGCGGGGCGATTGCGTAACTTTTTTGTCAATGTTTCAATTGGTTTCGTTCATCCTGTGTCAATTATATACGAAACCAATTGAAACATTGACAAAAAGTTACGCAATCGCCCCGCTGGACGCCATCTTTGCTTACCAAATAGGACAAGTATAAAAAAACGTGCTATAGGTTTACCTTTATCGTCGGTTTCAGCATTGTTTTCACGGACTTCTCAAAGCGATCATGTACCGGGACTATTATACACGACAATGTCGTACTCACCGCTGCTCACTGTTTGTAAGTATTATACATCATCATCATCATCATCATCATGTCAGCCAAAATACGACCACCGTTAGACATAGGCCTCCCCAACTTTTTTCACAACAACCGGTCCTGTGCTACTTGCATCCAGCGGTTTCCCGCGACCTACACCAAGTCGTCGGTCCACCTTGTGGTCTACTCATGCTGCGTCTTCCGGTACGTGGTCGCCACTCAAGAATCTTCTGCCCCATCGGCCATCAGTTCTTCGGACTATGTGTATTGTGGCTATGTGTGTGTGGCTATACATACCATTGATGTATTATTTTAGCATGCCACCACCATACCATATGGTACACTCCAAACATTGAAATCACCAGAATTATGCTCAGCATACTAAATGCAGCGAAATTCACTCATCTTTTATCGCACTCGATGAGTAAGAGAGCCCAAAGCCTACCCCCCCCCCCCCCTCCCCCTCCCTCCATCCCACTCCCCTACAGGTCGGCAATGTTTGAGCAATGCCTTTGGTATTGTAAGGATCTATAGGCTACGGTAACTGCTTAACATCAGGCGGGTCGTAGGCTTTTTTGCAAGCGCAGTCCAATTTAAAAAAAAAACTCGCAATTCAACAATCAACTTAAAGGCATTTTGATGCGTATTATTAATTTATTCCTTCTTGTTACAAATATCGCTTTTATCTACGTATAAACTAACACTATCTGCCTGACTTACAACAGCGTAAACCGGTGGATCAAGCATGAAATTAATTAACGTATTATATGACCACTGAAAGGATGTTGGAAAATCCATCAAATAGGAATTTAAATTATGATAAGGGGTGAACGTTAGCATGAAGCTGCGGCCAACAGCATGTTTCAACATATATAAAAGACCACGTTCCCGATAAAAATATAAAGTAGTTCCAAGATTCCAACATCAGAATCGCTTTGATTGCGCATACGTGAAATCAGTCTGAGCGAATTATTCAAGTCAATTGACTTACAAAATGCGGGCTCAAGGGTTCGGTTGTTCCCTTAAGAGCTGCCTTCGTCAATAAGTTAACAAGGGCCTGTATGGAGCACGTGAGCGATTTATAGTTGAATAACGAAATAATGTTAATATCGCTTGAATGGGTACTGAATATTTGGACTCGTGCTAGGAATAGAATGAATATTTACGATGCTGTTTTGTTTATTTTCACTTTTGTTATGTATGTATGTTTGGCCTATTAGATCAGCTGGAGCAAACAGACGGACAGACAAAAAACTTAAAAAAACGCATTTTTTTTATAGGTACCGTATAAACTTCATGTATTTAGTAAAAAGTGTAGTGTTATTTTGACATTGCAAACAGACGCTTAAAATTTATTTATACAGGGTGGATTTTTGACTCGGGTCCTTCTCAAATTTCATTTGGCCTCAAATAGTCTTTTCATCACAGTAAGAAATAGGATCGTTTGGCAACAAAAAATATTTCGAATTGATTTACGTTTTTCAGTAAAAAATGTATGGGAAAAGTGTTTGGCGATTCTGTCATTTATAGTACTCAAACCTTCAATGCTCTGATAGAGTCTTTTGATCCCTACATGAAATGCGATCGATGGGAATAAAAAAAAATATTTTGGTATTTTATCATTTTGTTCGCTGACTGTCCATTTTTATTAAAATCTGTGAATGCAGTTCAGAATATCTCAATAAGTTAGGGGAGGTCTCCTAGGAACGTTTTCCTCTAACAATAACGGTTAAGGTACCTACCCTTACTGCCCCGTCTCAAAAATTCACCCTGTATAGCTCAATAATTTGTCTTAGCCCATAGATTTATAAAAGTTTCGCGCGTGCGCTTTGACTCGCCCTCGCGGAAACTAAAATTAATCTATGTCTTAGCCATTTAACCGCTGGTATGCCGTGATTCTAAACACAATAGACAATCACTTCTGTCTTGCGTAGATCTACGTTTCGACATGCAAATGGTTAAGCTAAACTTTATAAAAGAAATTAATTTAATATTATTATCATCTAGCATTAAAGCTTATTTAAATTTATCGCCAATCCCTAATTATGCGTGTTCCTTATTTATTTTCTCATCAAAAAATGTATAACTTATCTATTCCAGCGCCATAGCAAACAAATCTTATATAAAACCAGAATTAACAGGATCCTTCGTTGTAATTGGCACAAAGAAGATGTTCGAAACTAAATACGAACAGTACCTCCCCATCGAACGGGTCATCATCCACCCTAATCATACAGGATGGATCGCAGACCTGGCCCTGGTGTATACCTTCTCTGGGATGACGTCAGATAAACCAGGAACATTACTACCTCTGGATTTAGAGAACATTCAAACCCCAGTAGACTCTAATATCACAGTACTAAGCTGGGGCGTTACGTTGGACGATGATGTAAGTTTCTTTTTAACCGACTTCAAAAAAGGAGGAGGTTCTATGTTATAATATTTCTATTACCACCACTGCCTACCCCTTCGGGAAAATCAGGCGTGATGATGTGTTATCGAGTATTTGGAGTCGGTGCCAATCTTGGTATGCCGAGTCTACCTACTATAAAAGTAAGAAGATAGATTGGCACCGACCCCAAATACTCGATAACACATCATCACGCCTGATTTTCCCGAAGGGGTAGGCAGTGGTGGTAATAGAAATATTATTTCAGGCTTTTTAGTGCTCCAGGTTTTTTTGAAGTCGGTTTTTATTTTTTTATAAAAATAATGTTATTTCATGATTTTAAAATAATATAATATTACTAATACGGGCTCATAATATACGGGCTAGCTCGACTGAGGTAGTACCACCCTCTCACGAAAGTTCGGCGTAAAGCAGCTATTGCGCTTCAAATGATGAATGAGAGAGCCGGTAGCCCAACCACTCTCTCTCCCCCTCCCTCCGTCCCACTCCCCTTCTGGTCGGCAACGTGCAAGCAATGCCTTTGGTATTATTATAAGCAACAATAAGATTGATAACTGCTTAACACCAGGCGGGCCAAAGCCTAGCTATAGTAGGCGACAGGGGGCTTACCACCACCTCTTATAGCAGTTTTGTTTTAACGTTTCAGCGACTTTTTGTGCAATGACGTTTCTTATTGTCATGACAATAAGGTACGTCATTGCACAAAAAGTCGCTGAAACGTTAAAACGTTCCTGTAATTGAATCGCAATAAGAGTTTGTGGTAAGCCCCCAGGTCGGGTTTATGATTACATTTTTTCGTATTCCAACAGCGATATGACGGCCAAGTAACAGAAATGGATAAATCTAACTATGGAGCTGACCATGTAAGTTCCATTCTCAATATAAACTAGTGTCCGCCGAGTGGTCGAAATTCGACCATTAATCATTTAAATTGAAGGTTGAATGAAATGTTAGTAAGGTTCTATTGTCAAAAACTTACCTTCGATTTAAAACCTCTTCCATACATCCATCACAAATCGTCCCTCCTCCGAAGACCGATTAAACCTTTTATAATGTTTGTAAAAGTACTGGCTTTTAAAATAAAACAAAGTGACAGTGTCAAAAATATCAAAAAGTCTACCTTAATATACAGGGTTATTGTTAAAACACTAACAACCTTGCAGGGGCGTATTACTGACATCAAAAACAACAACTTTTGTTTTTTGTTTTTTTTTTTTGTTTTGTAAAATGTCATAGAACAAAAGTTGTTGTTTTTGATGTCAGTAATACGCCCCTGCAAGTTTGTTAGTGTTTTACCAATAAACCTATATATGTGTGTATATGTGAATATGTGAAACGTCAAACCAACGACCTTCCGTGACCGAAGGGTGAAATTGTATGTAGTGTGAGTATCGTTTTCTTTTATTAATTTAGTGCACTTATAATGCACTTTTTATGAAAATATAACGTTTGTGCAGTCAATCGGCATGTAAACTTTTACTATGCCAAATTTCATACTCCTCCGTCCACGCATCTTCGAAAAACAGGTACCGAACGGATTTGCTTCACGTATTAATACTATGATGATGATGATGATGATGATGATGATGATGATAAATATCACCAGACTGACACACCCACTGTATGGTCCCAAACTAAGCAACGCTTGTACTAAGGGCACTATACAATGGACTGGAGGCGATCCCAATGATACCCAGACCAAGGCAAATTATGAAAGACTATTTCCGAAATTTGCCTCTGGTAGGAACGAACCCGCAACAACCCGATGCAGTGAGCCAACTGGCTTACGCTTGAAACACTGTGCCAAGGGGTCGTCAAATATTATAATCGTAATTTTCGATTTTTCTCATTTTAATATCGCACATATTATCAGGGTGAAGACTGTGAATCTGATGGAATAGTCCGGGCTTTGAGAAAAGATTATAAAGCTAGAGAGGATGCTGCTGTAGAGGTAAGACATAGATTTATAAAAGATTCGCGCGTGCGCTTTAATTAGATACCGCCCTACTAAGAAAAATCATTTCCAGAAATGCGGCAACTTATTTTCGTTGCGGCCAGTCATTATCATACAATGGTTGCTGTCAGATGTACTGAAGTACTCAAAATTTTGCGTGGTACAGTTGCCGCATTTTATTAGTACGCATGCTCCATCTAGTTGGAGCGCCCTCGCGGAAACTAAAATTAATCTATATATATTAAACTTTAAGTCCTTAATTTAAAACTCATTTCTTCAGTACCTATAGCCCTAATATTGACATATATGCCATAGTATGGAAAATCACAAAGTACTCAACTGGACACGACGGCCATTGGATGCGGTCGACCGCATCGACAGCCCACCGACTGCTTGACGCCAAGCAGTCGGCGGGCTGTCGTTAGCAGTCGGCGGGCTGTCGATGCGGTCGACTGCAACCAACTGCTCTAGAGCTGTCGGTTCCGACAGCTACAAGCAGTCCGTGTATGGCGAGGCTTAGACTTGAGTCTTTTGCAGCGCTATTGTTATTCTTTACATTTAAAGTTTATTTTACCAGCAACCAGTAGCAGCAAGGAAGCAGCATCGATACCGTAAGCCAGAGCTGAGGTACCCTGAAGTACGCAGCCACCGGCAGTATATGCCAATAGTCACAAAACCGGCGACCAGAACCTCAATGCCGATCACTACGCGCTACCAGAGTCGATATCTGTCCTCTCGCGAAGCGGAAAAAGATGCGAATGTGGATGTAAGTAATCACTATCACTACATAGTATAAAACAAAGTCGCTTCCCGCTGTCTGTCTGTCTGTCTGTCCCTATGTATGCTTAGATCTTTAAAACTACGCAACGGATTTTGATGCGGTTTTTTTAGAGTGATTCAAGAGGAAGGTTTAAGTATATGGGTCATTCCTGCGAACAAGATTCTCGCCGTGATTTTCGTGGTAATTTTTGTTTTTGTTAATTTTAGATAATTTATATTAATAACATAATATAGCCTTTTCTACAAGTTCAAATCTCTATCGCTTTTGTAAATCTGATGATAACTTTGGACAGAATTCAAGGTTGAAGAAAATGGTGCCACGAAACTCATGCAGTACCACACGAAACTCACGCAGTAAATTCCGGGTATTTTTTACGCATTATTTATGTACTTAACTATAAGTTTTGCTCTCTTTATGGTTGTTGGGACTTGTGTTTAATAACAAGAGAATATATAAAAGCACAATTTCTGTTTCTGTATGAATATAAAAGACAAAATATGGGGAAAAAATCTAACATAAACTTGTGAGCTGGTTATACTTGATTCCAATGATATTTTCCCTGATTTCTACAAGTTCTGTGTGATATACTACTCCAGATGTCACTTGCAAGCTATTTAACATAGTGTTCCGTTCGTTTTACCAGATACCACACTCCCAAAAGATGTGATATGCAAATTGTTTGTGATCGTTATGCGGCGTCGAACATTGTTATAGAGGTCAAGAAACTAATATGAAATATTATAATTTAGGTACTCCAAAAGATGTAATGTCTCGTGAAAATTTGAGCCACACTGTGGTCCACCTCTAGCCTTGTCCTCTCCAGATGCTCACAAACGCATGGAAATCATTTCACGGAGGTGGCGGCCCTTAGTTCTTATATCCCATCTGGACTGCCATTTGTTCAGACATCTTCGTAAACGACAGAATTCTAAAGCGATCTCGCGTTTTAAGGAACTTTTCGTTCATGTTTTCTGGAGGAGAAAAGTACATGACCGCGCGTCTCTGACTCTTTGGGTCACCTGGGAGCATTCTCGCAAATAATAGCAGAGCCTCAATCAATCCAGCTTTAGGACCAACTAGAGCTCGAAACCAATCCAATTGCCAAAGGTGTCAGACAGGGAAACGTTCCATCTTCGAAATTATGATGATGAATGATGTATTTTATCTTCTCCACTGGAAAAGGTAAAGCATCGATGCTAATGGCGAGTATAGGTGTACTTGTTAGCACTTTCAATTTGCTGATGATATCCTGGTCTGGACTGGTGGATCTCAGCTCTATGTTCTCAATAGAGCTTCCCGTCAGGTGTATCTTAAAATTAAATAGACAAGACGAATGTTCTTGCGGCTCTTCTCAATGAAAGCAATACGCCAAAATGTTTATATTAAGGATTCATAAGCACTACCTAGGTATGAGCTTTGTCCAGAATAAAATCCGAATCAAAATTAGCAGGACCCGATAAACAAATAAAATCGCCCAAAAAATTATTAAATTAAATTAATTTGTTGCGTTGCGGGTTTCGTTTATCCTCTCTCTCTTCCTGACTATGTATCCCACATGGTGGTGGGGTCAGCCACCCTAGGCTTTTCCTTCCACTTCGCTCTATTCTCGACATCGTCTTCGGATACCTGACACTCTTTCATGTCCTTTAGCACTACAGCTTTCCATCTTGTTTTGGGTCTGCCTCTGGGTCTTGGGCTGGGAATGGAAAGACTACTCTTTTGCATCTTGTCGGCGATATCGCGCACGCCCAGGCTTCCTCGCACGTACTCGTTACGAATTTTATCAAGCCTGGTAACGGCACACATCCACCTCAATATTTTCATTTCAGCAACTTGAACGCACGTTCGTTTGGGTTATGGCCCACGTTTCGCTGCCATACATAAGGACTGGTCTTATTTATTTATTTATGTAGGCCGAACGGCCATAGGCCAATTACACGGACTACTAACTAACAACTATATAATAACCAGTCATGCATCTTTCTCGCAAAACTTCAAACACACTATCAAAATTCTCGCCCATTCATCCGCAAACAAATCTATCCTTGCGTCCGAATCCAGGAGCCCGTTAAGCGCTATGAGGGTGCGCGGTACAGGCGATGTAGCTCGAGCTACAGTATGGCAAGAGGGGACTGCGAACAACTGATGCTTCCTGACGCGGTTGTAGTTGCCAGGTGCGAAGAGTCGCAGCAGCGCAGATCAGGTCAGCAGATCAGGTCTTATGATGGTCTTATATACCATGCCCTTTAGTATTACAGTCATTCTTTTATCGCATGTAACACCCGTTACTTCTCGCTATTTTAGCCACGCTGCAGCTATTCGGTGCTGAATTTTGCATTCTACGTTCCCGGAATTGTGCATCATACTCCCCAGGTACTTATATTGATCGCACAAAGTGACCAATTGTCCATCGATGGGAATGGAACTGCTGTCGCTTGGACCTGGTTCGTTAAAGCACATGAATTGGGTCTTTGCTACACTCAGCACAAGGTCACGGCTTGCAACTGGTGTTTCCAAGATAAAAGTGCCTGTTGTAACTCATCACGGCGCTCTATGCAGATGGCTACATCGTCAGCGTATATAAAAGTCCACGCTGCCGAATTTTGCGCTAACTCCGTGAGTGAATCCAAAACGAGGCAATAGGAAGAGACTCAGTACAGAGCCTTGATGTACGCCTTCTGTGACCGCTATTGGTTTTGTCTCACCCACTACCGTCTGAACCATTGATCTTGCACCCTTATACATGTCGGCAACGTTGTTGATGTATTGTTCGGAGACATTATTCTTCCGAAGGCTCCACCAGATCGTGTCTCTTGGGACCCTATCATCAAATGCCTTTTTCATGTCCAAGAATGCAACATACAATGGTCGGTTTTTGGAGTGATATTCATCAGCAATCGTGTTCAGAGCAAACATCGGATCGGTGGTCGATAGGCCAGGTACGACGTGCGGGTTTAGTTAATATTAATAAAAAAATGATATTTTTGAATTTTGTTCTTGAGTTTCTAGTTCGAGTTGACTAGGAAAGACGGACACAACCATAAGCAATTAATAATGCAATGAGATGACAGTATAGAGCAAATGCGATCAACGCTGAGCTTCACGATACCATGAACATAAACAAATAGCGAAGCATCATGAGACAAAAAAATCATTCCGCGACGGGCAAATCACGAGCGTCAGCAATGAGGATCGCTGCGTGAGGGATACAACCAGTGTCTGATGCCAATATGTACTACATTATGGCACTGAGACGTGTTCATCACATGAAAAATCCTACGAAAAATGAGATTCGTGGTAATTTCATGAGATTCGTGGAGAAATTGCCACGAATCTCATGCCACGAAACTCGTCAAATTAAACATATTTCACTATTATTCTTGCACTTCAAAATGTAGTATAAATTAAATAACACTAAATCATACTTCGACAGCTAAGTAATTCGTATTAAAAACCCCAGTATCTAAAGTGACTGCAAACAACAATAAATTTTGTCCACAAAACTCCGGTACATCAGCAAAAAAACATGTTTTTTGGACTTTGATACCCTATATCTCATCGCGGAGAGATACACCCTCGATCATCTCTCTGCTGGACTGCCTCGACATGACTGGCTGTCAGTAGTGACATCAAACAAGACCATACATCGTTTCATCGTAGACTTATACATAATTTAGTAATGCGCCGTAAAAATGAACACAAACGTGTGACCAACGCAAATAGCTGTTTAATATTCAAACTAAACAATAAAATATATTAAATTTGTAATCAATAAAAAGAGTATATTTTTACATTTTTTTTGATATCCATAACACGATCCCAACACCATTTACCGAAAAGTTAAACGCAATTGTTTCATGAAAGTGAAGCGTGTGACACAGCGAGAACGGCTAATTTGACCCCGATTTTGGTTTTCAAATGAAGTTTGTATGTATAATTTATTTATTTATGAAATAAAAATTATGTTTTCCAAATAGACAAATGTAGTAAGAAACGAAAAAACTTAATTATTATTACTACTTTTAATCGGTATCTCTGATATGAACAGAGATAAGACTGTGTGACCGCTAAAATCGAGCTTTGCAGGAACCACCCATATAATTTGTCAAGTTTTTGTATGCATTGGCTAAAATATGTATAATGATATTTATTGGAGGTGCCAGAAAAAAATAGCCGTCTGGGACTTTAAACGAAAACGCTGCCTAAACCCTTTGAGATATAACAAAATAATGTATGGTGGAATTGTGTATCTTATATAGATCTACAGAAAAGTCCGCGATGGCATATGTCTATCTATTAAGGATAACATACTATATCCATTTTAATACTTTCCACGCGGGCGAAGCCGCGGGCATCAGCTAGTTCACCAATGTTCAATTACTTTTCGGGAGCAAAGCACGGTATTTTGGAATCAATGTGTTACAACAAAACTCGAAATCAAATCAAACTCCAACCAACTGCCGCGGAAAATTCCCACGAATTATAAAGCTATACTCTGTGCTATCCTGTAGAATGGTTAAGTTTGTCTGTTAAAAACTACGATTTTTCCGCAACATTGCGTTGGACATTCCTGCGATTTTATTTACTACTATTTTGCATGTAAGGTTTTGGCTTGGCGCCAATTACCTTGTTAAATAGGAAGAGATATGTGTATTCGGCGATTACTTTTCATTGTTTTTTAATTCGGTTTGTGACCTTTATACTTATTGAGATAATGGATACTATTTATGTTTTAGAACAAGAGTTTACAGCCAAAGTCGACTAGCCAAGAAAGTCAAATATCTTCTGAAAGCGAAATAGAAAATACTACAAAAATAATCCATTTTAAGGTATGTTCAATTCCTATAAAAACTTAGGTCCTGTAAGTTTCTATTCTTAGATACATACACAAGCAAGACAGTATTTTGAAGTGTCACGGATATTAGTGAGCATCATTTAAAGAAAAATAAAACTTAACTTTAGTTTATGATCCAGTTGAATTTTGTAGGGCTTGCATGGGCGTGCAAAACATGCGTCAAGCTCGTTGAAACTTTTCACAAAAAATATAATGTAGTATAGAGAGGTGGCAGATTTTGTGATGGGGGCAGACTTGGCTACAGAAGTGTTTTTGTCAGATCCTAAAATTTGAAAAAAGAACATCCGAAGGGTTATCTAACCTAGATTTTATTGTATAGGCAAAAGAAGATTACTACACTCGTAAGAGATGGTTTAAGCCACGGACCAAGAGAAAGAATGGCTACAAGTCACTTTACCATAACTGGCGAAGAAGCATGGGGTCGCGGGTAAGTATTTCATTGGCTGTTTCCTCTATACTTAGCGAGCAACTAGTGTAACTCTCCGTTCACAGAAACCGTTTCCAGGACAGTTCTACTTAGATCAGCCTCCTAGCCAAGTGGCTTCGTCGACAAGCGTTTCTACAAATTACATAAGTCATGTGATCTAATTATCGACTTGTAATGTCATTTCCATTCATTTAAGCGTAGGTTGTTTTTTTAGAAACGCTCTTAGACGAAGCCACTTGGCTAGGGGGTTGATCTAAGAAGAAGAAACTGTTTTTATTTCGGTGATGGCGCTTATAGTAAAAGTGAATTTACACACGCAACAGTATTTCAGATTCAGTAAAAACGCTATCACCAAAATGAAAACTTTTTTTCCCCCTTCTAAGCAGTTATCGTAGCCTCTAGATCAACCATGTCAAACTCTAAGTCACTGGTGGGCCGCAAAACCTTATAGGTACCTAGAACAAACTACTGAAAATCTAAAAAAGTGTTATTATAGGACAAGTACCTATATTTATTAAATCCAGTAAAAAGGACATTGCAAAAAAGTACAAATATTATCCGCATTATCTGGCTGTTTGCTCAATGCTCAGTGGGCCGCATGCGGCCCGCGGGCCACATGTATAACATGGCTGCACTAGATGCTTGCAATACCAAATGCATCGCTCACACGTTCCTGACCTAAAGGGGGGTGGGATAGGAAGGCTCTCTCACTCATCCGCATAACGCCGATCTTCCGTGAGAGGGTGCTAAGAACAACACTCTTAAAAGTTTCTGTGTGGACAGGGGTTATAGTTGTAACGAGCACTAGCTCATCATATAATAACGAATGAGCTTCTAACAAGCTCGGTAAAATGTATCTTTCTGTGCAGCAAAACAAGTTAACTGTTGATGTCTTCGGGTTCGTGAACATGCAATCGTGCAAGAAAATGGTGGAAAAAGCTAAACCTGCTCTTTTACAGATAAGTATGTTTGTGTCGCTAAGTGTCGTTATAGTTTAAGATTAATTCGCCAGAATAACATCAGGACTCAAACTAAGTACTATGATGCAGTACAATGAGCACCAAAATTGTTCAAGTCATTATAATGTAGCTTGATTTTTTTTTTTGGGACTAAGCCCGCCACACATTCCCATCACTTACTACTGTAAGCCAGGATCGACAATGGTGTCCAACGATGACGCCAAGGTTTGACCCTCGACGAGTCCCGGGGAAAAGCTAAGTTGTCTTGGAACCCGCACGAATTTAATCAGAAGCAAGGATAGGAGGAGTTGGAAGAAGATTATCCACTTCCCTCCATAACAAAGCGGGAGACAATAATAACAGTATAGGCTGGTAGCCACAGAAATAAGACTGTAACATGATTTCTCACTTCACTGTTGAAAGTATCTCCACACCGCTCTATGCACCTTGTGTAGCCCTTATTTGATCGGGGCTAACTCAGTGACACCCAGACCAAAGTAAAATACGGAACGGTCATTTTCGATATGTCTACCCAATTTCTATTAAAACAGTTTTACTACCACAATGCGTAATTTTACTACAGTTTTCTTATTGAAGATGATGTTAGCTCTAGAACTTTGAGCTGAATACTTAAGCAGTTTTAATTCACAGGGGACAACAACGATTTTGTGTGTTACTCGAGCGAGGAACATTATATAACAGCCGTAAGTATGAAACTTTTACCGTCGTGTTTGTCTTTTATGCACTACCCTTGAGGCTTCAACCGACTGCCGCGGATAATCCGCGGTAATTATCAGCACACAAAACACGATTTTTTTTTTTGTTATAAAATAATAAAAATTTTCGACAATAATTCGCGCGATTTTTCCGCGGCAGTCTGTTGAAGCTTTATACAGTTATATTTACAAGCACTGGAGAGGCTAGTGGGTTATGTCGGTGGCCTGGAACCCAACAGTGATCTGAGTCCCGCTTTGTGGCGTAACGTGGGTAAATAAAGTACAATATCATTTTACCCAAACATCAAGGGTGCGCTCCAGTTACACCCATGATCCATGCTTTAAATACAGGCTGCTCCTTTATGTAATGTTCTCAGGAGGACTCTGGAGCCCCTGCGATACGTTCAGGGCACCTGATTGCCGTGACTGTGGGCGGAGTCGAATCTGACGGTGACCACGTCGCTATCGGCATGAAAATGAGCTATTATTGTCCTTGGGTTGATGAAAATTTACCGTAAGTCATCGTCGTAAGGCGTATTGGTGGCAAATCCAAGCTGTAGTCAATGGGCTGGCTCGATCGGGGTAGCAGCATCCTCTCACAGAAGATCGGCGTAAAGTAGCTTTTTCAGCTCCGTTTCGTACGATGAGTGAGAGAGCCGGAAGCCCAACTCCCCCCCTTCGCCCATCCCTTCGTTTCACTCCCCTTCAGATCGGCAACGTGCGAGCAATGCCTTTGGTATTGCAAGCATCTATAGGCTACGGTAATTACTTAACATCAGTCGGGCCGTACGCTTGTTTGCCACCTTTTCTATAAAAAAAAGTCACTTTGAATTTGTCCATCGCTAGAAGCTGTCCGCTGCTGGACGGGTCCAAAAGGGCAATTATTCTCCGTCCGTCCACAGCATCCTAAAGTACTTGATAGAGCTATTGGCAAAAAAATTGTCTTCTATTGATGATTTTCTAGATATAATACAGGGTGGAAAAAATATTTTAAGATAAGTACTATGTTAGTTACAAGACATCGATCTTTATGAATCATCATTTTGATTCGTATCATAAAAATACGGGCATCAAAATGCAAATGCAAATAATAAAAATCCATATCATAAAATGTGCTTTTTTCACCGGTCAACGACGCAGGCAGGTGATGTATCTAAAAACTCAATTTTACTTATATTTGGAAATAACGGAATTTCCTTTCAGTCTTTGATAGCAATATATAGAGTACTCTCTTTCCATACTTAGTATTTTTTCCACCCTGTATAGGTAATGCTCCCGATGTAGAGCAAGTTTCACACAATAGCGTCTCCGGCTTATCGCTGTGACGCCGTCAATTACATGCCGGTTTGTTCAGCTTGCTTCCCTTGTTTCACTCGATATTGTGTTTCAAAAATACTTTATTTTCACTCTATTATCGACATCATAGCGTTATGCAACCATCCGATTTCTATTTGTTTAGATAGTTTACTCTGCGTTGTGCAAATTCAATTTATTGTATTGTAACTGCGTTGTTTTTTTATCATTTTTGCATGAACGCTTTTTATATGCCAACATAATTTGAGGAACTCTTTACTTTGAGGTAAAATATATAATTAAATAAATTTCGCCAGACTTACACTCCAATTGTATGGACCAAACTAAGCAACGCTTTTATTATGGGTACCGTACAATGGACCGGGGGCGATCCTAGTGTCGCCCAGACCAGGGTAACTTTCGAAAAGGCTGTTTCCAAAATTGCGTTTGGCGGGAATCGAACCCGCAACCACACGATCCAGTGAAACACCGAGCGGCCAACGTTAGCACCCTGCGCTTACTTTTAAGTTTCACTTAATTGCAGGAATCCATCAAATAATGTTTATAATCACGAAGAAAAATATTCTCAAATCCTTTTATGAAATTCTGTATTATTATTATGTTGGTTTTTAACCTGTGGTAAACAAAGAGCTTCATTGTGTTGTTTACTGAATTTGAATTTCGAATCAAAGTACATAGTGTATATTATCTGTGTTCAGCTGTCCTCATTTTTTTACAGATCCGGTGCTGCAAAATTGAAGTGTAGTAAGCCGGAACCTCCACGAAATTCTTTCCTCAAGAAATATATAATTTAATTCATTGGTTACTAATACAGTATTTCCTTTAATCAGTAATCCATTCTAATCTAATACTTTCTTATTGGGCGCGTTTTTATGTACCAAGTGGTGCGCCCAAGCAATCAAGGCCAAACATCCTTGCAATGAACGTTGATAAATCCGTGAGAGTCAGTTTTGTGAAAAGTCCAGGGTTATCCGTGAATTTGTAGTAAAAATTAGATAATCACACCCCTGTTTTGACGTCTAACAATGAAGACAAGTTCTCGGACGGTCACGAGGCTTGTGGACGCGCATATTTGTGAATAAATGAACCTACAACACGAATTATAATTCATACAAGATTCAAAACGTTCTGCTTCAGTTTTTCCGAGTTACATCGAAGTCAGGCGCTCCCAAACTTTTACCATACGTAAAATCACAATCACACGCACCCCTATTATTTTTCTTTATTTTAATCAAATTTAGGTATTCAACAGTCTAGATACAGGTATTTTTGGAGCCGCCGCGCCCTCTATTGGTCACTCTACGCCCTCCAAGTGTGGCGAGCTCCACTGGTTCCCAACCAGCATAGGTTGCCAAGCCATGGGAGGCCAACCTTTTGCAGTAGCGTTACCAAATCTGCTCTACCCTGCTGAACTACGTCGCCTGCGTGTATACCCAGCCTTAATGACCTTGACCCCGTAATGACACCGAAGTCATTCACCCAAGATGAATCCCACTCAACATTATTCACTACTTTTATTATTTATTAAGTACAAACAACTTAAGTAGATTCGTTCAATCATAGCAAATTTATTTAAAGTGCCCATTGTTCGTGACTATCCGAATTTAAAGCATTTGCATACTTAAAGCTCTCGTAATAAGATTTATGGTGACAATATAATCCGTTCTAAATCCGATTTGTCTGTTTAACACCGTATAAAAAGCGCCTTATAAGAAATAAGTCAGAGGAAAATGTGCGACAAGTTTTCGAATTTACTTGTCGGCTTAAGAAATTTAAATCTAGACGTAAATAGGATTAGGTCTACCCTTATTTAATGTTAATATTATAAATAATATTATAAATAAAGGTAGATATACCTTCTGAGCTATACCTCTATTATTATTTTTTCTCAGAGTACTTGTCCTGAGAAAAACTATATTAAAGCAATTTAAAAAAATAACCCCCTTATTCATAGAGATTTTGCCCAGTTTGCAATGGTTATGAAAGGCATTTTTAGGAACAAATGTGATTTGTAACTCCACTGCAGGTCGATTATAACTTTCTATGAATAAGGGGGTTAGAATTTAAATAAAAATAAGTAAGGGATATTTCCAAAGACAAGTGAAATCCACCGACCAGTACTGGGCCAGGATGATAGATTATGGCCTGAATCCCCTCGAAATTAGGGGAGGCCCGTTCCCACTTATTATTTAGGTAGGTATATTTAAAATCTCTCGCAAACATCGCCCTTTAGAAAATGATTTGCGAAGTAAATTTTCGGGAAAATTGCCGTTCTTACCAATCTTGCAAGCAAACTACATTTTAGACACCTACCTAATTTAAAAAAAACAATTGTACAACCATGTCCAGTAGGCAACATAAGTCGCTGAACATTTAGAATTATTCAAAATTGGGTAATGGTTTTTCAAAATATAGCTTGTAGCAAAATATTGTTTTTATAGCGACTGTAGCCTAGGGGTGAACAGGTTGGGCTAACAATCAGAAGGTCCCAGGTTCGATCCCCGGTGGGGCATGCACCAATGGATGAATTTTCATCTATGTGCATAATTTACAGTTCGCTGACGGTGAGGGAAAACATCGTGAGGAAACCTACCTATCCCTCGGGATTAGGTAATAGTCAGTTCCTGTATACACGGCGACAAGGTTCACCACCTGTCACGTTGGGTTCTGACTATCTGGTGAAACGTGGGCTTTGAGTTGGTTAATACCTCCACAATGTGGTGGTGTATGGCCACTCAAGCCTCTGGCTACCCCCGAATGGGGATAAAAGTCGTGACGTTACAGTTACATTTTTTTTTTCAAAATTGGTAATACATTTTATTTTGAAAACATTGGTGACAATTTCAAAAACAAACATTACCAACGTGCCTAAACTTTTTTAGGTAAAGAAAATAAATGGATTTTATGCTGACTGTCCCATATGGTGCCAAGGGAGGTATCCGATCGGGTCCCGGTATTATTTCCCGTCTAGACCGATACATGAGATCGATACTCAATGCCTTTCTCTGTCCGGCGACTGTGCACATCTGTTTCGTTGATAGAATGGTGTACTTTGCTACTTCTGATACGTAAGATTTTCTTTTTAAGGGCCTTATCACAGTGGCAGTTTAGGAGCGGCTATCAAACCGCCAATGGGATGATTATGGCCTACTTCTTATCGTATGGTTAGTTAGTGGCCAATCTGGTCTCAGAGTAGTTCAAGCCTGAAGCCCTCTGACAAGGCTAACCGACTGCTACCTAGATGGCAACAACCGGGACCGACGTTACGTGCCCGAAGCACGGAGACGCTCAGTTCTAATTCCACTAAATAAATGGTCAAACAAATTTTTCCTCAGCGGGAATCGAACCCGCAACCATCCGGTGCAGTGAACTGAGCGGTCAAGCTCAATAAACTATTCGTAGCTGGCGTAAAACTTCGTCTTTCTACTGGAGTGTGCTGTGTGAGGATAAAATATTCTTGTAAGGAATATAATAACTATTTCAGATCCACCCTCGGGCTATATCCACTTAAGGAGGTGTTCCGAGTGTACGCCAGGTGTAGATATTTTTAAAAACGTGTAGGATGCAGGCCGGGAGCGCTATATTTGTTAGAATGCGGACGGAAAAGCGCTGAGTGTTTCTGCTGAGTGCTGTGAAAATGTATATTTTAAGCATAAACCAAATAAATATATTTTCTGATATAAACCAGCCTTGTGATAAAAGAATTTAGAATAATAGGGTTGGAAAAATCTTTATTAAGAGGGCTGCATTCCAATTAATTTGAAATGTATTTATTTAAAGGCAAAAAGCCAACTAATACTATAGAATTAAAATTCCCTAAAAGTAGAGTTTAACTTAAATTACTCTAGCTACGAGAGACTCTATTTTTTTTTTACAACTAAGGCGGCCGCCTGATGTTAAGCAGTTATCGTGGTCTATATATGCTCGCACTACAACAATCATCGCATGCATGTTGCCAACCTGAAGGGGAATGGGATATAAAGAGAGGAAAAGAGGGGAGAGGAGAAGGAGGGGCTCCTCCCTCCCCCC
Source organism: Drymonia ruficornis (assembly GCA_947859195.1). Classification (NCBI taxonomy): domain Eukaryota; kingdom Metazoa; phylum Arthropoda; class Insecta; order Lepidoptera; family Notodontidae; genus Drymonia; species Drymonia ruficornis. The sequence goes on along the minus strand of OX401913.1, from coordinate 9,524,242 downwards.
AAACCCCTCCGGGTTTGGGTTATAACAAGCAGTGTTCAAGGAAACTTAGTGTTGTAAAAATACGTGATATTCATAGTTTCCGGTTACCGCAGCCTCCGGCGAGTTGCGAACTGCCATTTACTCGCTCTCTAATTACCATTTGTGAAACTGTTATACTCAAGTTTTATTTAAATACATTGCGAGATGTCGCGTACTAAACGTCCTATTTACTTTATAGTAAATACTCTTCACAATGTGTTTTTAATTGGACTTTGTTTACCACACATTATTACCCCTGAGCCACTAGATCTGATAATTTTTAACCAGTGAAATTCATCACTAATAATAATAATATTGTCTTCGTGAATTCTTTATTCATTAATTCATTTAATTTCCAGCCTGTACCGTCCCACTGCAGGGCAAAGGCCTCTCCTCCCTTTTTAGGGTTCCGTACCTCAAAAGGAAAAAACGGAATCCTTATAGGATCACTTTGTTGTCCGTCTGTCTGTCCGTCTGTCAAGACGTGCACAGCTCAAACCGCTGGAGTTACAAACATGAAATTTTAACAGTAGGTACCTTTTACAGTGTATAAGAAGAGCATGGAAAGGATTTTGAAAAATTCCACCCCTAAGAGGGTAAAATAAGGGGTGGAAGTTTGTATGAAAGTCCCTCATTTCTGAAGTTAGAAACATGAAATTATTTATTTAAGCTACTAATTACAAATAAGAAATAATAATTTCAGCGATTTCGAAAATTCCACCCCTAAAGGGGTAATATAGGGGGTGGAAGTTTATGTGGGAGTTAAAAATTTTTTTGAAGCTAGAGACCTGGAGGTCCCAATTTGGACGGAACCCTCAGGGCGCGAGTCCTACTCGCACTTGTCCGGTTTTTATTTTAATACTTCATTATAAATCTTAAATTCTTGGCGACCTACATGTTATCGGCCATCTGTCAGCAGTCTTTTGTTTAAATATTAGCAGACTTGAGGCCCTGTACGCAACTCAGGTGACAAACAAGCGCACGGCCCGCCTGGTGTTAAACAGTTACCGTAGCCTATAGATGCTTGCAATACCAAAAGCATTGCTCGCACGTTGCCGACCAGAAGGGGAGTGAGACAGGGGGTGGGGGGCTTCCGGCTCTATCACTCATCGTACGAAACGCAGCTGAAAACAGCTATTTCACGCTGGTTGGATACAATTTAGATTTGCCTTCACCTCAGAGCGAATCTCTACACCAGTAAAAGTTACATTCAGAGTTAGTTTCCCTGCACTAGTCAGGCTGGGTCTATATCAAGCGCATGCCGCACCCAAGCACTCAGTTTTGACGTCGGAACACAGACATTATGTCATAATAAGAGTGCTCCCGCGAGGTATGAGGCATTTCCATGGACCAATTACTAAGGGGACTGGGTCTAAGCAACTCGGCCGAGTGATCGACCGAGTACTAACATCGACATAAAACGAAGCAAGTAGTTCAGCTATTTACCGGTAGATTGACGGGCCCGTTAGCGTGGTTGGCGCGGAGGCGACTTTCACGATGCAGGTCGTAGGTTCGATTCCTACCCGGGACATACATTTGTGTGCATGAATATGTCTGTATGTCCCGAGTCTGGGTGTATATGTATATATTAAGTATGTATTTACAAATAAAAAAGTAGTATATGTAGTAATATCAGTTATCTGGTTTCCATAGTACAAGCTCTGCTTAGTTTGGGATCAGGTAGCCGTGTGTAAAAAATGTCCCAGGATATAATCATTATCATTATCAGATAGATGCCACGCATCCCGGGAAAATGACCACGCGTTGTTTCATAGTGATATCTACTAAGAACGTCTCTTCTAATTAAAATCTCTATGGGCATTTCAGACGCACCTACTGCGGTCACGTTCATTTCTTATCACGGAGCCGCGCCCGATAAAATAAATTGCCACTTTATTAAGTTAATTAAGTTTCTATGAGCTGATTGTCGGCTGTATTCGCGGGATTGTTTCCGCTGCCGTGTTGTCATGGTCGCTGCGGTCGGGATTCCATTCTCGTGCAATGCACCTCGTCATCAATAAATCTGTTAATTGTATGAGCTTTAATTTTATGCTTCGATACTTTTGCGGTTCCCGTTGGCGGTATTAAATGAAATTTTAATTAAAGTTTTGTTACCTATGAGCGAACCTATAGCGTCTACTCAGGTACCTCTCTGTTGCAAAAAATATAGGTAGGTACCTACTTAGGAAGCTACAGGATCATCATTCAATCGAAGTTGTACGAAATCTTTAGCTGAGCCTTACCGCACTTATTTTAGCAACATGAATGCAAGGTAACTGCCTGGCAGCCACTTAGTCACGCACCACCCAACGTCGCGGCTGCACGGCTGCACGCGCGCGGGCCACTATCAGTTAGCTACGTCCAGAAGTGTCACATGCCGCGCGAGGAAAATTTTCCTCGCGGTGTTTGACTTGCCTCACGTGAGGCAAATGCGCGCCCTGCCTCACCTGAGCACTCACATTTGCGTCGCCTAGTTTGGCAGTCGTGAGACAGAACGATGTCAAACGTGTCAAACTGATTGATCGGGTATACCTTTCCCTGTCTAGAGTGTCAGTTGCCTCGCCATTTGCCTCGCGCGGCATGCGACTGAGGCAAACGTCGTGCTTCGCGAGGCATGTGGGTGAGCAGCCTCGCGCGGCATGTGACACTTCTGGACGTAGCTAATCTGGCGTATTATCGTTTGTATTCATTGACATGTAGGTATATTCAATTAATGTGCTGTTTAGTTAGCTATGATACAAGTGTAAGTCAAACCAGTACATAGATAGGTACCTTTACTAAACGGTGTGAGTATTATAAGATGAAATGACAACTTTCAGACCAAATTCGGTTTTTACATACATATCCTCACTTAAGGCTAGGAATTCTCTACAGATGGAAGGTATTAACTGCTAAAAACAAATCCAGTCTTTGGGGCAATCCTGTCTACTAAAAGATAACAAAGCTAGAATCAGGGGGGTTACTCCGAAATACGTCGCTGACGGATCGTCCGAAGTACGGATTCGATTTACGATCAAAACAATGTCAATTCGTAGAGAAAAACGAAAGAATCACGACAATCCGTCAGCCGAAACGTTAGGTTCGTATTTCGGAGTAGGCCAACAGGACAGGTATTCCCAGGGAGGTGCAAAAGATGCGGCGTTTAGCCGGCTATGCGCCTCAGCGCCGTAGCGACGTGACCTCGTAAATTACAAGACGCATTCCTGCAAAACTACTGCACCAAAGATACCTTGTACAGTTAATTTAAACAACGGTTTTGTAAGCATGTTTATCTAAAGAGGAGTCTTTAAAATTGTTGTTTAACAGGCCATTGGCTGATTACCGATTAACACGGAACAATTTCATTGATATCAGTCAGAGTTGCCCAAAATTTAATTGCAATTAATTAATTGCAAATTGCAGGTGATGTCACAATTAACAATTAATTGCGATTTGTTCGCAATTGACAAACAAATCAAAATTAATTGTTAATTGTGACACCACATGCAATTTGCAATTAATTAAATGCAATTACATTTTGCCCAACTCTGATATCAGTGGCGTGCTTGCCTTAGACGGGCCCTGTATCAAACTTTGTTGGGGGGGCCAAGATGAAGGGCAAAGAATTTTCACACACGGGGCCCCTGTATCCCGGGGGTCACGTACCATTGGCACGGCTGGTACGGCGGTAACTACGCCCCTGATTGACATTAAGCATTAGATTGCATTGCCATGAAAACATGTCTATGCGTTCCTATAGTACGTTTTTTTATACTTGCCCTATTTGGTAAGCAAAGATGGCGTCCAGCGGGGCGATTGCGTAGCTTTTTGTCAATGTTTCAATTGGTTTCGCTCATCCTGTGTCAATTATATACGAAACCAATTGAAACATTGACAAAAAGCTACGCAATCGCCCCGCTGGACGCCATCTTTGCTTACCAAATAGGACAAGTATAAAGAAACGTACTATACGTCAAAACTGAGAACTCGGGGGCGGCAAACGTCTGATGTAGACACACCCATTTAATAGAATCAGAAGATTTTCTCCAATCCTGGTTTTAAGTCCGAACCATCTATTGCCATAATCCCAAGGTAATGTGTAAATAATACGCCACTGGTTGGTAAACTGCTCAGTGTACTCAAGGCGACATTGGCCGGCTGGAGATAAGCTAACTGTGGCTATTTGCGCGAGAAATATGCAGTTTGTGCTCCGTTGTACTGGACTTAATGGCCCGGAGTTTACATAGAATGGGTTTAATTTTGACGGATAAAACTGCATTATTATTTATAAATGTTTATTTTTCTAGTGGTGGATTAATAAAGAGTTATCTATCTTTCTTTCATACGCGGATAGAGTAAAAGTTATGAGCTTGAAGATTATAAGATATCGTTCCTGACCACAGAGCAAAGACGAACGAGGTGCCCTTATTAGATATATGTATGAAAAAAAACGTGGTCATTGTTTTTTCATTTTCATTGTTCTATCTACCGGTAAATAGTTGAACTACTCGCTTCATTTTATGTCGATGTTAGTACTAGACCGACCACTCGGCCGACTTGCTTAGGGCCAGTCCCCTTAGTAATTGGTCCATGTTCCTGACAATATTATGATCGGATAATATAATTTCTTCAGCTTAGCCACTTGATTGCAGCTCATATACAGGGTAGCTCAACCGGACCAAACTCAAACACGGAAATAGACAATCGAGATCAAAGACCTCAATAAGCAAAATTAAATATACATTCTGCGGTGATGCTATTTTGAAAAAAACACATTTAGATGTGCAGAATATTTAACGATAGTTTCAATATCCCCATATTTAAATATATTCCCATACCTACTACCTACCCATTCAGTTTTTGTGCGACTTATGTTACTGACTGTACGATCGTTTTTTAAACAAACACACAACTAAACCCGTGTGAATGCTTCAAAGGGAAGCTGGCGCGTCCACCCAAACCTAAATAGAACTAAACTCGTGTTTACTGTAGTAATTCTCATCGTCCGCCAAATAGAGCACACACACTGTTTGAGGCGCCATCGCCAGAGCAACGGCGCTTTATTAATCCTAGTTCACATTAGTGTAGTGGACGGTCGAGTCGAGTTGCAAGTGATAAGTAAATTATCGAGGATTATGTCGAGTAATGAATGAGTTAAACAGCCACTGGAGCTTAGTAACTTGCTACTTAAATTAGGTACACTATACTTGCGAAGACCTATTCAGATCATGCGAGAACTCTTGTATTGTCCAGGCCACCTGTAAGTCTCAGATATCGACGGTAAAAAGCGAACCTGCTGTAAACCGCACCTAGGGATTTTTTTTTTAATTTCATAACGATCTCCGAAAGATCTTAACGTCAGTTCGTACAACTGACACGACTTTACTAATGTCACGGAGTTAAAAAATAACGCCCTATTAACTGAACACGGTCACTGCAAAACGACAAAGCTAATGTAAACTGGCGTGTCGAGTATTTACCTTATCAGCGAGGTTAAAAAGGCCACATAGTATGTAATTCTTTAAAATGACATTTTTCAAATTTTCTGCTTGAAAATCAGATAAAATAATCATCTTACAGAATTGCTATGTGGCCTTTTTAGTCCCGCTGGACCCAGTCCACTGTGCTAAAGCACTAAGTTCATGTAACCCACGCTTTACCACGCGGGATGTTTGCCTACCCTCTAATGGTTCCTCGCAATATATCGCCCGGCCGCTTTTATTGCGAGCCGGGATTATTTAAACGGCCGGAGGGAGGCAGCTCATCATTTGAGCACTCGAGCTCCTTGGAGCGCACTCACTTTATTCTTGGTGTTCTTGCTTTAATTTGAAAACAGAATGTAGGTACAGCTAGTTGTAGTCAGCCAACAACAAATTTTGTACTTAAAAAAGGAAGCAATGAGTGAAGAACTACAGTCGGGCTCCTTACCCTACTCATTTGTGACGATTCCAAACAATCAACATTGTAGTGTTTAGTGTAAGTGTTTAGTGGTATTTTGAACTGAGCGTCTGTGTGCTTCAGAGGGCACGTAAATAGTCGGACCGGTTGCTGTCTTCTACAGCAGTCGTTAAGCCATGTTAGAGACCTCCTAGCGGCTTGAACAATTCTGACACTTTGGTCATTAACCATACGACAAGACTACTTTTATCGTCAGTTGTGAGTTCAATCAGTATTAAAAAGAATTAAAAGAAACAAGAATATTGGTCGTCACTAATTGCTACGGAACATAAAATTTAATTTACGTAACGAACCGAAAATAAATGATTCATTAACGAACACGTCAATGCAAATTGGCGAGGCTCACTCATCCACGCCAATCCGTAGGCTTTACAATTCGTCAACAAAAAAACAAAGTGGATAGGTAAACAAAAATCCATCGAAAACATGAAACAAAAGAGGGTCTTATTTAGAAACAATTAGGGGCCGCGTAACGAGCGAGGGACCTGAGTATAAAGGGCCCCTCGGTGCTGTGCAGATTTTACCGAGCTTCTTGGGAAGACTCTTAAAAACAATTGTGTTAGAGAGACATTAGGGTTGCGTATTTTATATTCAGATGCGTATTTATAAACGTATTTCGAGATCGGTATGGGCCCGCCGCAAGCCGGGATGATCCTACTAATATTATAAATAAAAAAGTTTGTATGTTTGGTTGTATGTTACTCAATGGCGGCGTCTTCATCAGACGCATGCCTCGCGCGAGCACTCAGTTTTGACGTCGGAACGCATAGACGTAATGTCATAATATGAGTGCTCGGGTGAGGCATGCGCGCCATATGGACACATCTAATAGATGTGTCCATATGGCGCACATGCCTCGCGCGAGCACTCACTTTTGACGTCGGAACGCATAGATGTAATGTCATAATATGAGTGCTCGGGTGAGGCATGCGCGCCATATGGACACATCTATTCACGCAAAAGTAGCTCAACGGATTTGGATTAAATTGGCACACAGATAGTTTATTAACTAGATCATCACATAGGATACTTTTTATCCTGGAAACATGTTAGGTTTCTGTGTGATTATCACAAAACGGACTACTAACACATATTTGATTTCTCTGTGGACCCAATTCTAAATCCAACGCGGCGAAGTCGCGGGTCGAAGCTAGTGTATTTATAACTAAAATAAAGAGCGATGCTGCTTATTCATCTCAGTATAGAGTTTACCGTGTAACGTGAAAATGTGTTTGTTAGTTTTGAAATCACGGAAAAAGGAGGAACACATTTATTTATTTGTATTATTATTGGTATCTAAGTTGCATTTTAAATATCAAAATCATGCAAGGGGAGGAGTGGATTAAATTAAGCCTAATGACCCGACTACGGCGGAGAGTTATGATTTTGACCAGTATGTATGTATGTATGTTCATCTGTTCCCGCCTAACTTCCAAACTACTATACGTAATTTGACAAATGAGGTATCGTTAGAAGCGGCTTAAATGTCCGCTGGTTATAGGCTATGTGTCGTTACATAAAATTGCATACGGCGCACTCTTAATGTCATGAACTAAAAAACAAATATTTTTTAACGAAGCGAAGCCGTGTGAGGTCAAATGAAAGAATTTAAATAGCAAATTTCAAAAATATATATATTGTACTTTTTTTATTTAAATATTTTGGAGTTATACTCCAAAATATTTAAATAAAAAGTAAGTTTAAAAACTAAAACCCGAATACTGAAAAATCGCGCTCTAAAAAGTATGAAACAAGAAAATATTCTCATCTAGAGGATAGCCGTGGTCCGTGGTCATATGCCATTTTGCCCTAAAGGACCTACACGGACCACGGCTATCCTCTAGATGAGAATATTTTCTTGTTTCATAGTATTTAAAGCGCGATTATTCAGTAGTCGGGTTTTAGTTTTTAAACTTACTTTTTTAGTTGATAATACCTAAGTAAAAATTAAACACTTTAAGGTTACCTACTCCACCCTAATTCTTTTCTGTGTAATTTATTAAGGAGACGATTATAGAGTTTCCAGAATTAATTTAATATTTCTCGGTAGATCCAATTTTAAGATAAAAATTTACACAATTAGGTAGAAGGCAAGTGTACTTAATATAAAATTTTAATATTCAAAGTTTTGTGTAGAAGAGATTCCTACCGGGCTAATTCATTAATCGTGTTAATTAAACCGTATTGTTTCAGAAAAATATAATATAAAACATTGTTTGAACAACTAAGCTCTAGCACTCTAAGGCCCGTATTAATAAATCCATCTCAAGATTGAGATTGAACTTAAGATTCTGTATTTGACAGATGTTACATACATTAAACGTCAAAACTGCATCTTAAGATCGATCTTAACTTTGAGACAGATTTATTAATATGGGCCTAATATGTATGATGTATCCTAATAAGAGACCTTTTATCAACTTACTTACTCTTACTTACTACTTACCCACTTATTATACTTTACTTTTTATTAAATATGGCGTTTTGCCAGAAATTCTATGGAAGAACGCCATATTTATTTGGTGTATTAAAGTTATCTGACGATTCTGAAATAGGGCCTTAATCTATGTTATTTACCAATAACAAAATATATTTGTTTGCCCATATTAAAGTCCATTTGACCATACCTCGACCAGTCAGAATTGTAAAATAGAACAGGAATGCTCAGAAAATTACTACCATACCTACTAAAATATTAAAGGGAGACATTCTTTATCCTGCTTTCTCCTAGAAAAATGGTAATACTAAAAAGAAGACGATTAATTCTCAGTAAAAGTCAGAAACCTGCGTTGTTTTTCCTTTATTATTATGCATTTTTCTTGGGGCTAAGAAATCTTATTATTTTTATCTATTTATCTGATGACTGGAGTAGGTTATAATGTCGGGCAGTTACCGTGCATTCATGTTATCGAAATAAGCGCGATACGACGCACCTAAACGTTTAAATACATCTCTGGCTGTTCCGTGTACTTAGTGATTTTTCCATTTTATTATCCACGCCGTGAGCTATTTGTCGACACTGCAAACAATTTGCAACAATTTGCCTTGACTTTGCTTTAAATAATCCAGTTTCAAGCTGCTAACTGGTATGCTTTTAATTTAGAACGTTTTCCTTCGCTGGGGGCTTACCACAAGTTCTTATTGCGATTCAATTACAGGAACGTATTAACGTTTCAGCGACTTTTTGTGCAATGACGTACCTTATTGTCATGACAATAAGAAACGTCATTAAAACGTTCATATAATTGAATCGCAATAAGAGCTTGTGGTAAGCCCCCTGTTCTCTCGATTGGAAGGATTAGAAAAACGAAGGAGATCCGTTTGCGAACGTTGCAGAAGTGAGAATTTTTCCATTTTCCGAAGCGAGTTTGGAGCGCAAATTACGTTTCCACGTTGCTACTACCTGCTAGAGATTTTATGAAATAAAATACAGCCAGCTCTAGAAAACTAATATATCAAGCTTATTTTGAAATTATTTTTCAGACTAGTTTTCGTAAGTAATGAAGTCAAATTTCAGGCACTTTTCAGGGGTTGTTCATAATGCCTTCTAATTGTTAATTGTTGGACTGCAAGTGTGATAACAAATGTCTGAATTTCACTGCATATGCGTTTTGTGATTGCAATGTTAAAAGATACCAATATATAAATATATATATATATAACGTCACGACTTTTATCCCCATTCGGGGGTAGTCAGAGACTTGAGTGGCCATACACCACAACATTGTGGAGGTATTAACCAACTCAAAGCCCACGTTTCACCAGATAGTCAGAACCCAACGTGACAGGTGGTGAACCCTGTCGCCGTGTATACAGGAACTGACTATTACCTAATCCCGAGGGATAGGTAGGTTTCCTCACGATGTTTTCCCTCACCGTCAGCGTACTGTAAATTATGCACATAGATGAAAATTCATCCATTGGTGCATGCCCCACCGGGGATCGAACCTGGGACCTTTTTATATTTAAAAAGATATGGTATTATTATACATCCATGACTCTAGAACGGCTTTTTTTTAAACAGTGATATTCAGTACACATGCACCTAATAATATCAAAATTACTGCAGTTTTCAAAAGGTATGTAGCTGTATAAGAAAGTTTAATCATAGGTGCCTCTAAGTGGTCTCAAGAAAGGTAATCAAGAGTGAATAAATGGCGGGAGTTCACAACTCGGCCCAAGGCTGTATTAAATAGGAAAAGTTTATGTTAATAGCACAGTCAAGTCATTTCGAGTAGGAACATATCGCGTTATAATAGAGATGATAATATGTTAATGTTAGGTGGTAGAGCTAAGCTGTAGCCAATTGACTGCAGCCAGGGTAGTACCACCCTCTCACAGAAGATCGGCGTAAAGTAGCTATTACAGCTGCGTTTCGTACGATGACTAAGAGATTCGGAAGAGCAACCACCCTCTCCTTCCTCTGTCCCACGCCCCTTCAGGTCAGCAACGTGCGACTGAAGCCTTTGGTATTGCAAGCATCTATTGGCTATGGTAACTGCTTAACATCAGGCGGGCCGTACGCTTGCCATCTCGCGTTTTGTCTTGTGACATAGTCGAATAAAGGATCACGACAGTCACTAACTGCCAGTGTCTTCGATGCAAATAATAGCCAACATACAAGTGCCAAAATACCTGGCACGGTGGTCAAAAGAGGAATGAACTTTTTAAATAGAGAAATGTCATAATTTTGAGTTTTGTATCGACACTAGCGACGCTCTTAGCGGGCCAGAAAAGTTGGTGGGACTGTTAGCCCCGCCACATACAAACGGAATTCCGTATACGGAATTTCATTTCTAAATTTCGAATCGGGATTCCGCACGCAGTAAATCCATCCAAATGTACTTATGGACGTATCACATACGTACGGAAAATTCCCGTTCGAAATTTTTCCGTTTCGGAATTCCGAATGGTAGCCTGTGCGTCCGGAATTTTCCGAACGGAAATAAACGTATTTGTGTGATAAACGGAATTCCGTATGTATGTGGCAGCCCTTAGTTGGCTGTTACTTGCAAGCAGAGTTGGGCAAAATTTAATTGCGATTAATTAATTGCAAATTGCAGGTTAAGTCACAATTAACAATTAATTGTGATTTGTTCGCGATTGACAAACAAATCAAAATTAATTGTTAATTGTGACACCACATGCAATTTGCATTTAATTAATCGCAATTAAATTATGCCCAACACTGCTTGCAAGAAATTGGCCGTGAGAGTCGCTGGTCGCCATTATTTGACGTAAAAGTGTATTGTTAAATTGTTAGTTCCTCGTAATATGAATATTTTACATGAAGGCGAGCGTAAAACTCATATTACTAGAGCCTTCACCCACGGTACACTCAAAGCCAGCAGCACATAATATGGTCGTAGTATGTATAATGGTCGCGAGTGTACCTGTCCGCTCTTCCGGCTCGCTCCAACACCCTCAAGTAGATATCGAGTGTACCCACCTACTGTTATGGGCTTCGAACAAGCTTCATATTTTGTCTGTAAATAAAGGCCGAGGTTACCTTTACAGGTAATATTGTGATATCGTGATTTTGTATCGTTAGTGAAGTGTTTGGGATAGGTTCAGGTTACTTTTGTACGTGTTATCCTTTAAGGGAAATCTATCTATTTACCGTAGTAACGTATTAAGGGCCACCGCAGACTTGCTACTTTTTGCATCGGCGATCGGCGGATTTGCGACTACATCGTGTTTTGGCGACTCTCTGCGGTCGGACGCAGCGACTGCTCCGATGCTAAAAGTGACTAAATCGCCGATCACCGATGCAAAAAGTAGCATGTCTGCGGTGTCCCTAATATAATTGTGCTTATTATGTTGGCTACAAATTACGACTAAACCATTAATGTATTATTTTGCAATTACAAACGTGTGCTCAGTTCACCACTACATGCAGATTCACACATCTAGATTATTACCAACACATAACTTCAAAATTCTAAATGGCTGCATCTACAAGCGAGTGGCACATCCGAGCAGTCAGTAGGTACTGACATCGGAACATAATATCACAACTGATGGCTCGGGCGTGGTACTCTATTTTGTGCTATGCAAAAATAGAGACAATAATCATCTATGAGACTGTTCCGTCAGTTCAAACTTACAGTAATACCACACTAGCCGTGCCCCGCTGCTTCGTACGCGTGGAAATAGGTGTGTAAAATTAGCCTATGTCTGATTTTAGAGCATACACTATCTACGTTTCAAATTTCATTAAAATCGGTTTAGTAGTTATGGAGGTACGTGGTAACCAACATCCACACACACACAAACTTACTTCCGCATTAATAGTAGGATATAGGAAGTAGGAACTACCAATCTATACTAATAATAATATTATAAAGAGAGAAGATTTGTATGTATGTTTGTATGGATGTTTGTTATGAGTAAACTCAAAAACTAATGGACCGATTTCAAAAATTCTTTCACCCTTAGAATGCTACATTATCCTTGAGTAACATAGGCTATATTTTTGAGATCCGGGATACGGGATACGGGATACGGGATACGGGATACGGGATACGGGATCCGGGATCAGAGATCCGATTTTATAAATTTAAATTCTACGCGGACTAAATCGCGGGGAAAAGCTAGTATAATATAGATACAAAGCGGTCTTACCAAGCGTTGATAATACCACCGTATTGTGTGTTGTGATAAAGGCAGCCTTGTCGCCGAGCGAGGCATGATCCTGGCTTACGAAGGCAGTTCCCCAGCGGAGCGAGGTGATACGAGGCATTGATGGCCCCAGTAATCTGTGAAGCTTAGGTTAGGATACGAAGCCGATGGGTGTTCGCAACAATAATTAGTGGACGGCTTTTGTTCGTACTGGATTAGGTGGATATGGATGAACGCTTAGAGCTATTTAATAATTTGGTGTGTGTAAAAAGCCGAGTGGTGCGCTCAAGCAATCAGTTTTAGAGCCATAACATTGTTGTAACAGCCGGGTAGCAGAGTTGGGCAAAATTTAATTGCAATTAATTAATTGCAAATTGCTTGTGGTGTCACAATTAACAATTAATTTTGATTTGTTTGTCAATTGCGAACAAATCACAATTAATTGTTAATTGTGACATCACCTGCAATTTGAAATTAATTAATCGCAATTAAATTTTGCCCAACTCTGCCGGGTAGCCATGGCGACGTCGCCAGCCACCGTAGCCAACATGTCATATTTAAATGTTTGGCAGGTAACACCTGGCGACGGACTGGCGACGTCGCTATCAATACAAATTGTTTGGATACGTAGCCGGCGACGTCTCCATGGCGTCCCGGTGTGTTATAGCCCTTACGTCTGACCACGAAGACATAACGTCACAAGTGATTTCTCGGGCGTGACTGCTGGGCTTGTGGATGCACCTATAAACCTACCGCAAAATTGATTTTGAGCCAGTTTACGTCTGTTTAGATTTTAGCAGTAGTTGTTATTGAGTAGTCTATGCCCTTCTCCAAGGTCCTATCTATCTCTATACACCAAGTTCATTAAAATTGGATAGGTAAGCGGCTTAGTCGTGAAAACGTAACATACAGACAGACAGACAGAGTTACTTACGCATTATAATATTATAGTGTTTATAGATAGGTAAAGATTACGCATTAATATAAAATATAAAGATATGTATAAGGTAGCGAGACTTCTTCATCCAAATAATAATATACCTATACAATATATACAGCGTGTTTAGCGATTTGCGTAATTTATGAATAGACTAGAGCGTGAACCACCGAACTGCGAGCACGTATCACGCAGATGAGCTTCGCCAATTTGCATTTTTATTATCAACATGTGGGTGATAATAACGAAAATATGAACAAGTTATTTTTCGCTTCTGTTGCTGCGAATTCCAATTAAATTGAAGTGGGATTATTTTTAAAATATGTGTTTGAACAAAATTTTATGTTCTCGAAAAGTTTCCTCCTGCTGACGGGCCCGTTAGCGTGGTTGGCTCGGAGGCGCCTTTCACGCTGCAGGTCGTAGGTTCGATTCCTACCCGGGACATGCATTTGCGTGCATGAACATGTCTGTATGTCCGGAGTCTGGGTGTATATGTATATTAAGTATGTATTTACAAATAAAAAAGTAGTATATGTAGTAATATCAGTTATCTGGTTTCCATAGTACAAGCTCTGCTTAGTTTGGGATCAGGTAACCGTGTGTACAAAAATGTCCCAGGATATTGTTATTGTTGTTGTTGCTATTTTCTTTTTATCCGTGGAATCTGATTGCATCAGACTGAGATTTATTGGTGATAGGGCCAAGCTGTAGTCAGTTGACTGCAGCTCATACACAGACAAAACTCACAATATATGACATTTGTAACGTCACGACTTTTATCCCCATTCGGGGTCAGTCAGAGGCTTGAGTGGCCATACACCACCACATTGTGGAGGTATTAACCAACTCAAAGCCCACGTTTCACCAGATAGTCAGAACCCAACGTGACAGGTGGTGAACCTTGTATTTTTTTTTATAGCCAAGGATGGCACACTGGCAGACGGTCCACCTGATGGTAATGAGGAAGCCGCCGCCCAGGACATCTGCAACTTAAGGGGAGCAGACGCGGCGGCGACCTTTTAGGGACCTGTAAACATGCCTTTTGAAGAACCCCATGTCGTGTATCATTGTCGCCGTGTATACAGGAACTGACTATTACCTAATCCCAAGGGATAGGTAGGTTTCCTCAAGATGTTTTCCGTCACCGTCATTTCTCTAATTAAAGTTTAAGTTCCTCTTTTGATTTAGATTTGACTTGTGGCACTTGCTGCAAGTGTTGCGTCCACAGACCTAGGTTTTTTTCAGTATAATTGACTTTATGTTTTAAGCGGCGATCAATTTATCTTATCGGGCGCGTTGCGAGATACGAAATAAGCGTGACCGCAGCGGCGAGCGCGGGGAACTAAAATAACAATAATTTAGCCCTTTTATCGTCCCACTGATGGGCACGGGCCTCCCCTCAATGCGAGGGGGATTTAGGCCATAATCCACCGCGCTGGCCCAGTGCGGGTTGGTGGATTTCACATGTCTAAAGACATGCAGGTTTCCTCGCGATGTTTTCCTTCACCGCAAGCAAGTGATAATCATATTAAAGTTATGATTCACACATAGATTTCGAAGAATCCAGAGGTGTGAGCCAGGGTTCGAACCCAAGACCTTAAGCCCGCAAGACGCGTGCTTAACCAATCGGCTACCACTGCTTCGGGGAACTAGACAAACGTTATTTTAACTGGCGGAGAGATTAGCTCCGATGGAGGAGGCTAAAATAGCGGGTTGATTTTAATCTTAATTAGCTACGTCCAGAAGTGTCACATGCCGCGCGAGGAAAATTTTCCTCGCGGTGTTTGACTTGCCTCACGTGAGGCAAATGCGCGCCCTGCCTCACCTGAGCACTCACATTTGCGTCGCCTAGTTTGGCAGTCGTGAGACAGAACGATGTCAAACGTGTCAAACTGATTGATCGGGTATACCTTTCCCTGTCTAGAGTGTCAGTTGCCTCGCCATTTGCCTCGCGCGGCATGCGACTGAGGCAAACGTCGTGCTTCGCGAGGCATGTGGGTGAGCAGCCTCGCGCGGCATGTGACACTTCTGGACGTAGCTATTGAATCTATGGAAGACGAACTTTAAAGTTTATATTCCGTATCTGGAATTTATTAGAAACTCGTGGATCGTCCCGGCTTCGCACGGATTTTTTCTACTATACCTAGGTACATGAACTTTGCGAAGGTAATGCACTAAATAATAGTAGAAACAGCATCGAAATCCGCTGAGTCTTTTAGAAGAATTCAGAGGACAAAAGTTTTAAATACTATTTAAAGATAGATAAATAACTTTAAATAGACTAGGGTAGTATGCAGATATCGAACTTATTTCACCTCCTGAATACCAAAAGTTAAATCGGGTACTTATTTGGAGTAACTGAATCATATTTTATGTATAATACGTGCTATCAAAATTCACGACCGCGGGGATGTCTTGGTATCTTATCAACTCCTTAATACTCTCTACTTCCAATAATTGACTTTCCAGGTATAATTTAAAAGACAATTTTAACACTTCGACTCTCAAAAATACGATAGCAGTCGCAAGCAGTATTAGGTACCTATAGGGTAACGTGTAAAGATATTACTCAATAGATGTGTCCATATGGCGCGCATGCCTCACCCGAGTACTCATATTATGACATTACGTCTATGCGTTCCGACGTCAAAAGTGAGTGCTCGCGCGAGGCATGCGCCTGATGAAGACGCCGCCACATGAAAAAAATAAACGCATCTCATCTGGTGCTAGTTATTTTTATGGACGAATTTTTAAATATATTGCATTATTTCATCATGTGTTGTGTACCTACTATAATAAACGCTCTCTTCGGGGCTTGTTTTCTTATAGAAATTAGAGACGTTTTCATCCAGTCTCTTAAACATGTAGATAAGGTTCTAGTAAGATGTAAGTAGAGATTTTTAACTATAGGTCATAGGTAACCAGCTCACTAGGTACTGTGGAAGAGAGTAGGTATGGATGGCTCAGTTGGAACTCGGGCACTGGATCAACACGCAAATAATGCTACCAAACCGGTAAAGAGGTCCTTTTAAGTCAAACACTCCCATTTAGCTATCGAAAAACGTTCCCTTTTCATAAATTGATAAGGGCGACATCAATAAGACGCAAACTGTCAATCTGAATCCAACTGGAAAGGGCTCAACCGATCCCTTTCAATTACATCCCCCAGAGGCACTCTTTTTCCCGACACCTATGAATGAATCGGGAAACTAGCTGTATAAAGTACAGCTTTCTCTAGGGAGGAAATGTCGCGACACTGTTGCCAACGAAATGTACGTGTCAGGCGACACCACGGGGGATATCGTGTGCAACATTAACGTCGCTTATATTGCTAGAGCCAACTTTATTTATTTTTAGTTAAGAATTATTCTCGTTGTGCATAATATACAGTTCGCTTACGGTGAGGGAAAACATCGTGAGGAAACCTACCTATACCTCGGGATTAGGTAATAGTTAGTTCCTGTATACACGGCGACAAGGTTCACCACCTGTCACGTTGGGTTCTGACTATCTGGTGAAACGTGGGCTTTGAGTTGACTTACTACCTCCACAATGTGGTGGTGTATGGCCACTCAAGCCTCTGACTACCCCCGAATGGGGATAAAAGTCGTGACGTTATATATATATATATATTTTTTTATTCTCGTATAAAATATTAAAAATAATAAGCCCTGTTAATACCCTACTCCTGAACATAGGCTTAACCTCAATGTGATGAGGATTCAGGCCATAATCCGCACGCTGTAATCGGGTGGATATCATATTTTATGAAAATTTGTTAGTTTTTCTGAGACAAGCTACCTCACGATGTGTTTCCTTCACCGTAAGTAAGTGATAATTATATTGAAATTATGATTCGCAAATAGATTTCGGAAAAACTAAAGGTTAAATCTCGGGCTTAATATACTTCAAGGTGTGCCATAATATTTGTTGTGTTTTTAGGGTTACCCAAAGGGTGCCAATGGGACCCTATTAATAAGCCTACGCTGTCCGTCCGTCTGTCCGTCTGTCCGTCCGTCTGTCTGTCTGTCAGCGGGCTGTATCTTACGAACCGTAATAGCTAGAGACTTGAAATTTTCACAGAATGTGTATTTCTGTTGCCGCTACAACATATAAAATAAAATTTAAAAATAAAAGGGGGTCCCCATACACGAAACTTGATATTTTTGACGTTTTTATTCTACGGTGGTACGGAACCCTTTATGTGCGAGTCCGACACGCACTTAGCCGGTTTTTTTATTCAAATTTCTTTAGTTGTGGTAGAACGCAGTACACTGTTTGTAACTTAATCATAACAATATATTTTATTCTCCTCTTTGATTTTGAAGTCCCTTCCCGGTACCTACGTCTTTGATATATTATTATTTCTTATTGTACCTAACTACTGTACGAATGTTTATATTATTACGTCCCATACCAAACCGCAACATTGTAACGAACCCTTTCGGACCATTGTTTTCATTTCTGTCGCTTTCACAAACAAACGTAAAATGCCAACGCTAAAAAGGCACTCAAAATGTCCGACGAATTCAGAATTTTCAGCAACATAACAGTTTAACTTCGTTCCGCATTTTCACTCAAAACAACGAATGAATATTTTGTCATAAATCCTATTTAAATTAAAAGGGAAGCTACTCTGAAAGATTTGGTTTTGTTTTATTTTCGAATAAGTATCATCCTACTAAATAACCCGGTAAATAAATTTTATTGATCATCAACTTTGAGAATGAACTTTTATCCGATCGGTGCACCCGAGCAATCGGTCTATCCACGTAGACATAACGTCATATCTGTTTGTCGGGCACGATGGCTCGGAGCTTGTGAGGGCAGCCAATATCTATTTCAGAAAAGCAGAGATTTTAGTTTTTCTAAATTCTAGCGTGCAGTTTTGATGCATGGTCCTCGGTTCATGCATCAAAAATACGCTCGCTCACGTTTGTACTAACTAGTTTTGTACTTAAAGTATATTAAAAAAATATCATTAGACAAGTATTAAACCATTATACAGGTGACTTTTTGTGTGTAACGTCACGACTTTTATCCCCATTCGGGGGTAGTCAGAGGCTTGAGTGACCATACACCATTGTGGAGGTATTAAGCCAACTCAAAGCCCACGTTTCACCAGATAGTCCGAACCCAACGAGACAGGTGGTGAACCTTGTCGCCGTGTATACAGGAACTGACTATTACCTAATCCCGAGGGATAGGTAGGTTTCCTCACGATGTTTTCCCTCACCGTCAGCGAACTGTGAATTATGCACATAGATGAAAATTCATCCATTGGTGCATGCCCCACCGGGGATCGAACCTGGGACCTTCTGATTGCTAGACTTTTTTGACCAGTGTTAATTTTTTTATATGTTTAAGTGACACCGCAGACATGCTACTTTTTGCATCGGCGATCGGCGATTTAGTCGCTTTTAGGATCGGAGCAGTCGCTGCGTCCGACCGCAGAGAGTCGCCAAAACGCGATGCAGTCGCAAAATCGCCGATCACCGATGCAAAAAGTAGCAAGTCTGCGGTGTCCCTAAGAACAAATTTGACGCAAGCTTTTTAATATGAAACATATTTATGGTCACCTGCCGGCTAACAGCTGTTCGAGCTCTCGGCGCGACACGGCGAGGTCACTGAACACCAATTTACTAATTTCATTAGATACGAATTTACAGTACATACATGTTTTTCCATGATTTGCTTATTTCATTTTCGGAAAAAGTAGAATGGTTTTTTAATAGAGAACAATATATGGAATAACAAAAAAAGCGCACTGGTTAAAAATTGTCCTGTATAATGAAAATGTATATGAAAATCTAATAAATTTAATTCTATTTGCGCCCAAAGTAATCCATATTTTTTCATTACCGTATAAAAGCGTTCAAGATTGTTAAAGTTATGAAGGTGGGCAATGAATAATGCAACACAGGGCGTGAGTTCGAAGACACCGGAGTGTCTTTATCCCGAACAAAAAGCACTAGAATTGATGTATTGTAGAGTACCTCCCTAATACATTATTCACTAGAAGTAATTCCACTATGAAGACAAGGGAATCTATTAAGGTGCTTGAAGTGTGGTCGAGAATACTTGAAGATTTGATGTGATGGGTAGGTATTTGTTCATTTGTAGAAGACGGAAGCGTCTTTATCTTTTTATTTTATGTACTTATGTTAGTCTGTAATGGTCTAAGATACATTGAAGAGCGACCTTCACCGATCGTCTTACCGGATCAACCCTGGATTTTATCAAATAAAATATGTGTCTGAACATATGACGGGCCCGTTAGCGTGGTTGGCGCGGAGGCGCCTTTCACGCTGCAGGTCGTAGGTTCGATTCCTACCCGGGACATGCATTTGTGTGCATGAACATATCTGTATGTCCGGAGTCTGGGTGTATATGTATATTAAGTATGTATTTACAAATAAAAAAAGTAGTATATGTAGTAATATCAGTTATCTGGTTTCCATAGTACAAGCTCTGCTTAGTTTGGGATCAGGTAGCCGTGTGTAAAAAATGTCCCAGGATATTATTATTATTATTATTATTATATACCAATAGGGTTGCCATAAAGAATATGGTCATGGCTATGATTAATTAAAATTATAAAACACAGATAAGTCGATGGGTGAAGGTCGTCCTTAAGCGATCTCGTACTATAAGGTATGTATCTATGGGCCTAGTCACCTGAATTAAATTTATTTTATTTTTAAGCAACGGTAGCTGCTTAACATCAAGTGTTCCTAAAGCTTTTTGGCCACCTTTGATATTAAAAAAAAACAATTGGCCAATGACCACGTCCAATCAGATGCCTATACGTACAACTTCCTCCAAGCCAACTAAGAGCTCGAATGGAAGCTGCTTCCCCGCCCGTATACCGCCCGCACACCCGCAACTGCCTGCGGCTTCCCGCCCGCCACACCTCCCGCACCTCCCCGACTATTTTCAATGAGCCAGTAAATTGCTCGCGTATTTTACCGTTCTGTCTGAGCTGACCCTAAGATGTCATGAGGAAACCTATGACTTTCAAAGGACGTGTGAAGTTCACTAACCCGCACTAGGCCAGCGTGGTCAACTATGCCGAATTTCGCTGTTGGAAAAACAAAGCATATTTTGTTCAGATTTCTCACGAGTCTTTCATCATTTGCAGCCTTTTAAGACCAAGTGAAATTAATAATAAATTAATCATAACTTGGCTGTTATTTAACTTGAATGTTTCTGGATTTTAGATGGTTTCCTTTGTCTGCGAATTGGAGCACAATTAATTAATACTTTTGCTTATTATAGCTGCTCGTTAGATGGACTTCTATAAAATATCTACGAAAGTAGGTAGGTCACTAATGTTTTATTTTTATTTTTTTGTAGTTTTGCTATCACCTTCGAATTATTGATATTATATACAAAGGTAACAGGGTGTTACTCAGTTACAGCTAAAAATATAGTTTTAGGTACCTTACCAAAGTATAAGTCCCTTATACGGTCGCCTGCACGCCCATAGTAACTTGGGATCTCTTTAATACTGACACGCGTGATTAAGAGAGCTAAGCTTATGTTGGAAATGTCACGTGAAATGTTTGTTGAAGGCTGAAAATGTTTATTAAAAAAAAATTGAAGCACGTTTTATTTCTCCGAAAACCCTAAGCTGTCGTTTTTCTTAATCTACCAATGAACACACATTGAGTGTGGGACCGTCGTCAATTGGGCAGCGAAGTGTCAAGTCCTGGGCAAAAAGCCGCCGATCCCTTATCAATTACACTGACACCGCTAACAAACGTCGGACTCTTGCGTCAGGGTACGTTCTTGAATCTTGATGCTCAAGGATGTTCGTAAAGGTAAATGAGGTAAATAAAAAGGTATTTTTTTATAATAAATGACAATCTCAATGGGTATAAACGCCTGCACGCTGGTGGTGGCACTTAAAAAATAACCTAAGGTATTTTAATCTTCTTGTGCTTAGCGTATGGTTAGTGGCCTAAGTGTCAGAGTTTTTCAAGCCGTCCGAAGGTCTTTGACAAGGCTTAACGACTGCTGCCTAGATGACAATAACCGGGGCCGACTTTTTACGTGCCCTCCGAAGCACGGATACGCTCAGCTGGCCTACTCCGAAATACGAACCTAACGTTTCGGCTGACGGATTGTCGTGATTTGACATTTCTTCTTTCGTTTTTCTCTACGATTTGACATTGTTTTGATCGTTAATCGCATCCGTACTTCGGACGATCCGTCAGCGACGTATTTCGGAGTAACCCCGCAAGTTCAAATGCTTTAATTATTGAAATTACCATTTCTTGAAACGTCCATACTTTGAAATGTTACGCCCACTCTATAAAATGTCCACATTTAAAATAACATTGCATGTACAATATTCGCCATCCATATCAGCAGATAACTGAAAAACCCCACTTTTAAAAAGCATCCGTTTGACAACACACAGTTTAACTTTGTTCCGCGCTTCCATTCCGAATAACGAATGAACATTTCGACGTAAATCTCGTTTAAAAATCGGCGGAATCTTTATTTGGAACAAAATAAACTCGGGTTACTTCGCATCCGTCAATATGAATAAAAGGAGCGAAGGAAATTAAATAATAATGACTTTGTTTGGAGGAGAAAACGCGGAGTTTTTTTCCGTTTTAAATAGGAATTCATGTTGGCCATGGGAAACCAATGACGTTTTATATAATAGACCTGTCTTGAACTCAACTATAACTACATATCATTGGCGGCGTCTTCATCAGGCGCATGCCTCGCGCGAGCACTCACTTTTGACGTCGGAACGCATAGACGTAATGTCATAATATGAGTGCTCGGGTGAGGCATGCGCGCCATATGGACACATCTATTGAATATTACCTAATATATCCGCGTTGGTTGACACTAAACAAGTCCAATTTCGAATTAGGTACTAGTGCGAATATCCCTGCATTTAGTACGCTAAGCACAAATTTAGTGATTGCGATATTAGAAGGACCATATCTCCGTAAAAATTAAAAAAAAAACCTTAAAAATAAGTTGCTTATAAAATAATTGTCCTTTAGTTTTTAACCAGTATACAATTTCAATGAATGTTCGTAATGTGGAAAATACGTGTGAAACCTGGCAAGTACACTCAGGTAATAAAAATGTAAATTCATTGAACGAAACGCAACGGGTGGTAAGAGCTGCAATCATTTTGTTGGTTTTCTCGCTTCCAACCGTTGCAAAAAGCAATTCTGCGCACGGATTGGCTATTTCATAAGTTTATTACTGATAGTTTGAATCTATTTGGACAAATCTTATTTCAAATATGGAACGGTTTCGGTCCACGAGTTAAAAGGACCAGGGGCCTTACCACCACCACTTATAGCAGTATTGTTTTAACGTTTCAGCGACTTTTTGTGCAATGACGTTTCTTATTGTCATGACAATACCTAAGGTACGTCATTGCACAAAAAGTCGCTGAAACGTTAAAACGTTCCTATAATTGAATCGCGATAAGAGGTCGTAGTAAGCCTCCTGGGGGGTTTTTAAAAAACGAAAGCTTCGGCTGACAGATCGGGCGAAAGGATCCGAAGGACGGATTCGATCGTGATTTAACGTTTTTTCTTCCGTGGATCCTACTTTGAAATTCATTTGACATTTACGATTTCAACGTTTGACATGGTTTTGATCGTAAGAAACGTCTAAAATCACGATTATCGAATCCGTACTTCGGATCCGTAACACTTTCGGAGTAGGTAATCGCACGATCCGTCAGCCGAAGCTTTCGTTTCGTTTTTCAAAGTAAACCCCCAGTACTCCATCAAGCCAACTAGTAACCTGTCAAATGTGACGTCACCCGCACAGAAAGTCAGTGGCGGTGTGCGGGAGGTGTGGCAGGCGGGAAGCTGCAGGCGATGGCGGGTGTGCGGGCGGGGAAGCTGCATTCCATCCGAGTTCCTAGTTGGCTTGGTGGAGTGGTAGTGTAAATTAATATGCTCTACCGTGACCGTGTTTTTACGTATGTATGTATGTTATATATGTATGTATGTATGTATGGAAATGTATGGAGATAAAAAAATCGACACAGACATAAGAACACTACAGAAAGAAGACAAAGCGTACAATGTAGGATTTCCTTCAATGCCCGTTGCTATTCACATTAAATGTTAAACCTCATCATGTTAAAAATACTTCTTCCGTGTCTTATCTTAATATACGCCCATACCAATCTTTGACCTAAGAAGCATACGTAATTGAAAATACTGATGTCAAATTACGCTATTTAGTCTTACGGGGTTAATAGCTTGCGAGTAATTAAACAGAAAAGCGACTGTAGCCTAGGGGCGAACACGTTGGGCTAGCAATCACAAGGTCCCAGGTTCGATCCCCGGTTGGGCATGCACCAATAGATGAATTTTCATCTATGTGCATAATTTACAGTTCGCTTACGGTGAGGGAGAACATCGTGAGGAAACCTACCTATCCCTCGGGATTAGGTAATAGTCAGTTCCTGTATACACGGCGACAAGGTTCACCACCTGTCACGTTGGGTTCTGACTATCTGGTGAAACGTGGGCTTTGAATTGACTTAATACCTCCACAATGTGGTGGTGTATGGCCACTCAAGCCTCTGACTACCCCCGAATGGGGATAAAAGTCGTGACGTTATATTTATTTATTTATTTTATTTATTTTTATAATTAAACATATTTACGGTTTAACTATTTACGGTTAAACTATTTACGGATACCAAGAAATTAATTATTATTTTCTAAGAACAAAAGGAAGGATACGATAGCAATATTACAAAACACGACTCCGACGATGCTAGATTACAAACTAAAACGCTCAGCATTTTCTTCGAGAGTTACAATTGATTTTAAATCTACGAATAATTTCAAATCTCAGAAAAATGCATACCCTAAAATTTATAGAGATTATTTGCTATTTTACAATGGTTTTACAAAGCATTTCTAGGAAAAAACTGATTTGTAATGCCAGTGAAAGTAAATAATAGATGTGTCCATATGGCGCGCATGCCTCACCCGAGCACTCATATTATGACATTCCGTCTATGCGTTCCGACGTCAAAAGTGAGTGCTCGCGCGAGGCATGCGCCTGATGAAGACGCCGCCAATAAAAAATAAATTTGGGGGTTAGAATAAAAAATATTATAAAAAGCCGGACAAATGCGAGTAGGACTTGACCCCTGAGGGTTCCGTATAAACGGAATAGGATTTGAATTTGTAAAAACGCTAAAAAGCTTAATTTATAAATATTTGAAAAGAGGCAACAAGAGTTCCGTTGTTTTCCTTTTGCCGTACGGAACCCTAAAAATATTCCAAACCCCACATTTTATTGGTGAATTTAATACAATTAGGCCTAATAAAGACGAGTTTCGTATTTTCGTTTAGCTCCGTAACAAAATGTGAGCAGCTTTTTATTTCAAACACTAAAACGACGATAATAATAATAAAAGTATAATTTCGCCTTAACATTGATGTGTTCTTAAGCATTTGACTACTGCCATAATAGCCATGATTACGGACGGTACTACGTAATAACAAAAACACAAACTTAAATGTTTTTTTTGTCTGCCTGGATGTTAGTTCCGGGTGATCTCCGAACCGGCTGGACCGATTTCGACGGGATTTTCAATAACAGATAGCTGATGTTATAAGGAGTAACTTATGCTACTTGTATTTAAGAAAATAATTAGGTTCCCGCGTAAATAATAAAATAAAAACCCATTAAATTCCTCGTGGGTTTAAACGCGGGTAATCTTTTTAGGGTTCCGTACCCAAAGGGTGCCAACGGAACCCTATTACTAAGCCTACGCTATCCGTCCGTCTGTCAGCGGACTGTATCTCACGAACCGTAACCGTAGGTAGAGAGTTGAAATTTACACGGAATATGTATTTCTGTTGCCGCTACAACAACAAATATTAAAAATAAAATAAAATTTAAAAATACAAGATACAAGAAACTTCATATTTTAGACGTTTTTATTGTACGGTGGTAGGGAACCCTTCATGTGCGAGTCCGACACACACTTGGCCGGTTTTTCTACAACTCACGCTTATGAAGTCGCGGGCAAACCTAGTCGTTAATATGTATAGTGTCCTTGTAAAAAATTAATATAACGTCACGACTTTTATCCCCATTCGGGGGTAGTCAGAGGCTTGAGTGGCCATACACCACCACATTGTGGAGGTATTATGTCAACTCAAAGCCCACGTTTCACCAGATAGTCAGAACCCAACGTGACAGGTGGTGAACCGTGTCGCCGTGTATACAGGATCTGACTATTACCTAATCCCGAGGGATAGGTAGGTTTCCTCACGATGTTTTCCATCACCGTAAGCGAACTGAGTGACCTGTTTGCCACAAAAAATCTTAAAAGTATTGTTCTTAGAAAGTAAAATCAGAAAAATAGGAATTTCGCCGCTTACTGTTACTTTTGTTTGGTTATTATGTCCCTTTAAGATTAATTTTGTGTTTATATAATTTAGCTTAAGTAGTTTACCTATCTAATTTATGCATGCTGTGATTTCCTGTAATTAACAGGGCACTTAGCTCTAAAACCTATGCATGTTACTTTTGTTATTTCACACGGTGTACTTGTTGTTGGAAATCCTAAATAAATAAAAAAAATAAAAAAAAAACTGTAAACAAAGAAAATTACACCGTGTACATTCCTAAAGAAATTAATTGCGTGTCTCTTGAAACACATCTACCTTGGAACATATGACAGCTACACCAACGATGAATGGCGATCATAACTCGTTTAATTACTCTAGAGAACGTTCAACACTCAAGGAATTTAGATGATGCTTTAGGGCGTCAAAGAATGTTAATGTTGGTGTTATTTTGCGTAATTTCAGGACGTTGGAGTATTTTTAGGATTATAGCCAACAGTGAATCTAATTTTGTCTGTAATGAAAGATAAAAATCTGTAATTATATAATTCTTCTTATTATATACCTGACTATAAATTCGTGGCAGAGCAGTCATACAAAAACTTTGCTTGTACAAAAAACTTATCTACTCAATGTTTTAGCTATAGTTTTTATTCGTAATAATTAGGTACCCAGATAATTTATACCAAAACTGGTTTATACTAGTTTTATAGGTAGGTATATCAACAGTTTGTTCCAGAAGCCTCGCCCGAGCACTCGTGTTATGACATTATGTCTATGCGTTCCGACGTCATTACTGAATGCTTTGGCGCGGCATGTTGACACAGCTAATGATCAAGATAGGTACATAGTTTAAATATTTTTTTCGTATTTGGCATCCAAATCATCGTCGTCGTAATTTACGTTAGAGGAATCTATCACCCATGACGGTATCGCTCCCGCCCCGATACGTCCGTATTTAGGACCATTTTATATTGCTCCGAGGACGAAAGTCGGATTTGCCTATCGCACGCAATCGCGGACTGTAAGCCACTTTAAGTATTCCTCTAAATCCGACCCTGGGGAATCTGCGAAATCTTCGGCCGGATCTTTTCAATGAAATTCAATTTGACTGTATGTGCACATTTTGTTTTTTCTACGCTTATTTGTTTTAGGTATTTTCTTCCAACAGGTTTAGCATTGTTTATAGTGTAGCTTTTCTTTGTTTGGTGTTAATACGATGCCGTCTACGAGTTGCTGTTGTGTAAGGTATGCTATCCAGGTATTCAATGCTAAGATATTTTAATTTAAACCCATTTTGAGGAATCATATCGCTTTTTCCATGACGCAATGGGAAAATGTTTTGAAATAACATACAGGCAATAAATAAATAATAAAAAATAATAATAATAATATATAATTTGGTAATAAATGGGGGTTTGGTATACCTACACGGTATACACTGGTAGGTATGTACGCATCAATGTGTGAAGTCAATCAAAGGACCCACGTATTCTTCTCGGTTGTGTGCAGCAGTCCAGTCAAGCTGTGTCTTTACACTGTGTCTTTGTCTGTTGTAATGTTAATAACAAACTAAGTTATCTCAATTTTTTCTCCAAACGACTGCTGCGGGAAATACGCGCGAATTATACGCACGCACTCCACACTCTAAACCAAAATTAACTCTGTCTTACAAAAAAAATGCGTCATTTACGCAGCAGTTAACGTAGCAAGGATTTTGAATGTGCCCAATGCAGCAGCGAATAAAGTTCGCTTTTACTTTGGCAGACACCACTGCGTACAATTCGCGCGAATTTTCCGCGGAGTTCGGAGCCTTGAATATCTCTTCTGACAGTGCATCGCTAGCTTCATCACGTTAGTACGACTTGTAGAGCGGAGCAAACGGTGTAAACCTAAAGTTTTATGGTCGGTCGGTTTATTGTGGCCATAAATGGCACGCTCCAAGTCACAGCGCCGCAAATACGCAACTCGTCGTCCAACTGGTAATTGCATATGGACTACAATATGTTTTGTAAAAACGCCTCTGGGCAACATTAAGAGCTTAATTTATTACGCTACTTTGGAAGTTTCGTGAGAATTTTGTTGGAAAATATTTTGTGAGCTTTCTTTGAAGTTAATTTAATTTTTTTTTTTTTTTTTAACGTTACTATTGGATAAATTATGCCTTTAGGGCACGTTATTGTAATAAAAGATGCCAACAGTTAGAATAACTACCAATTTACTTACCCAGCACCTACATAGATACATATATAGATAGATAATTCTTTATTATTCTACGACTATAAGAAAAATAACAAACAGTTTTAAAAAATATACAAATTTTATACAGAAAGTCGAAAATGGGCGGTCTATCACTAATAATGATCTCTACCAGGCAGCCATATAATTTTAGTCGTTCTTTTTTAGTCGCAATTTAATTTTAAAAGGGCGCGTCTACAAACCCGAGCAGCCACGCCCGAACGTTAGTTATTATACAGGGTGAAATCGAAATCGTGGGCAATATTTTAAAATATGACTCAACACATGTTTCAGAATATTTTGGCAAAACAAATAAAATAATCTATTGATAAAAAAATATTGATGGGGTAAGCAAATAAGCAAACCATTTAACTGTTACACCTTACCTGGGTAATAAATTTTTATCAATTGATTTCTTGATTAAGATTCCCAAAATATTCTGAATCATGTGTAGAATCACCGTTTAAAATATTGCCCACGATTTCGATTTCACCCAGTATATATGTGAAATCCACCAAACCGCACTGGGCCAGCGTGGTGGGTTATGGCCTCAACCCCCTCGTATTTAGGGAGGCCTTTGCCCAGAAGTGGCACGTTAAAAAAGGCTATTATTATTTTATTGCTAAAATATCTAGTAATAGGATCAACAAGCCCTTCCAAAACCACGTAAAAAATAGACCACCTCAGTTTTTCCTTTACGACCATCCCGAAAAAGGTTAGACACGAAGGTGTAGTCAGAAGGGGCGATACATCAAACAACATCCGGCGTTTGAGAGGACACGTCGGCAGAGGGCGCCACTCGACTACCAAACAACCCTCTATAAACCCTTGTCAGTAACACGAAACTTGGCCGAGAGTATATTAAGACGATACAAGAAAAAAATGAATTTTAGTTTCGGGGTGTGGCTAGCGTCGCGTGAGCTGCCGAAGGATATATCCTTCTCGCTTAGCTAGGACAGAACAGCTATGGAGTAGACTATAGTATAGTTATTTTTTGAAGGAACAATATTGTTTAATTCGTACAATTAAAATAATATGTCCCAGTGCTCCTTTTAAAATAGATGAAATGGATGAAAATATTCAAATATATTTTTTTCGTTTTATATGGGATTTTTATGTCGAGTGTATTTGAAAAAAATAATTTAATTTCTATGTTGTTTTTATTGCTGAAGACAAAGTAAGTCAAAAGAAGACAAACGATACCTACAATATGCTGATAGATACGTATAACAATATTTCGATCGTATAATAGCCTATAACCAGCGGACGATCCAGACGCGTCCAACGATATCTCATTAGTCAAATTATTATGATAAAAATAGTTTGGACGTTATACGGGAGCAGATGAACATACATACATATCGGTCAAAATCATAACCCTCCGCCCACCGTAGTCGGGTAAAAATGTACATACTCTGTGTCAGTGACTGACTGCCGGATATGAGTATCTTTTTCATGTTTCGTAGGCAAAGGAATACTTTGGTACTTAACTTCGATGCCGATCATGAAGTCATCAGCGGTGTCATAATATTTATTTTTACCATATTTAATTTATTTTTTAATTTAATTTTCAGTTTTTATTAATTTTATTGATTTAACCATGCATTTATTTATTGTTTATCTTTTTATCTTTCTTTTTTTATCTATCAAAATCACCCTTAGACTGGTTACCGCCACAGGTGACAAGAGGGCTGGCTCTTTCCTTGCTCAAAAAATTCGCTTGACAACAGGAACAGCTTGAATACAGGGAGGACATGCAGCCAGTATCCCACGCGGACGGTATTTGTTTAATTAGGGGTAGGTTTTTATTTTATTGTATTTTATTTTAATTTATGTTATATTATATTGTATTTTAACGATAAAACATGAAAAATAAAAAATATTTTTTTATTTTTTTAATTTAATTTTACTTTTATTTATTGTTTTATATTTATTGTGAAATTATAATAATTTTATTAATCAATATTGGACTATGTCTGAAACAAATACATTGAATTGAATAATTTAAATACAAAAATTATCACATTAACTCGTTAAATCACGGTTTACACCCGCTAGAACGAAAAAGATCCTAACATGGTAGGTAGGACCTGAGGGTTGGCCAGTTAATTACTTAAAATACACTATATTTATTTCAAGAAAACATTCATAAGATCTGAAGGCGTCGGACTCGCACATAAAGGGTTCCGTACCACCGTAGAATAAACACATCAAAAATATCAAGTTTGAGACTTGATATTTATTTTTAAATGTTATTATATTTTTAGTATTTGTTCTGCACCGGCAACAGAAATACACATTCAGTGAAAATTTCAACTCTCTACCTGTTACGGTTCGTGAGATACAGCCCGCGCTGACAGACGGACAGACAGACAGACGGACAGCGTAGGCCTAGTAATAGGGTCCCGTTAGCACCCTTTGGAACCCTAAAAAGTAGCCTATGTTCTCCGCCAAGACCCAGTCTATCTCCATACCAAAATTCATCAACATTGGTTCAGCGGTTTAGCCGTGAAAAGGTAACAGACAGAGTTACTTTCGTTTATAATATAATAGATTGAATAGGACGGACAAACATTTTCCTATCCATATCTGTAATGTTATTTTTTACGATAATTTATTGATGTATGATATATTTATTACTTGCCCATCCATACCTACAACAAACGCAATAAAGCGACTCCATTGTTTTGACAAGCAATGTATTCCCACTGTCGGCCCAAGACCATGCTGCAAGTATATAACAGTAAGCGAAATAGGGAGTTTTTACAGAAATGACACGAATAACTATGAAATGACAAGAGATGACACAAAATGACAAGAGATGACACAAAATGACAAGAGATGAAAAGAAATTACACAAGACAAGGAAAAGCAAACGAAAATCACGCTGCAGTGCAGGTCGTAGGTTCGATTCCTGCCCAGGACATGCATTTGTGTGCATGAACATGTCCGCATGTCCCGAGTCTAGGTGTAATTAAGTGTATATTTAGTTTGTATTTACAAACAAAAAGTAGTATATGTAGTAATATCAGTTATCTGGTTTCCATAGTACAAGCTCTGCTTAGTTTGGGATCAGGTAGTCATGTGTAAAAGAATTTCCAAGGATATTTATTTATTTATCATAGGCGTCGGCGGACTGTAAATACTGTACTGTACCTGTAATGTGGCACGACCGTAATATTTTTTCGTAATATTTTTTAAAAAATCCTTCACAGGTCCGACGTCGAACAAGTCCGAGCGGACACTGACAATACAAAGTTAGAGAGAGACATGGTTAGTTCAAGTACTTAAAATGTGAGATGGCGATATTGTGCGCGCGCTCGGAAATAAACAACGTAAGCGCCAAACCACATTTACTTGAATTAAAAAAAAACTACTTCATGAATTAAAATATGGTTGAAGGGTAGTTTAGATATCATTATTTGCTATGTTTTAGAAATAATTTCGTGATCTAAATCGTAAAAACATCGTGGTAGCAAGGAAAATTGTAAATAATTAGAGCTCATTTCATAAATTTTTTTTATCGAGAAAATTTCATCAAATCGTGATTTGGATTTAAAGATACTCAAGATAATATAGTCAAAAATCATACATCTAAATATAAGATTCCTAGTCCACATACTTACTTAAAGAAAAAGTAGAATAGAAAATCAACCAAATTTCGAACCCTCCTCTTAAAATGTTACCTTGTTCGACACGACCAAGACACTTGTACATACACCCCTCATATGAATAGTTCTTACACTAGCTTTTCCCCGCGACTTCGTGCGCGTAAAATTTAATTATTTATTAAATCGGATCTCTGAACCCGGATTGCGGACCCCGTATCTCGGATCCCGTTTCCCGTTCTTACCGGATTCCGGTTCCCGTTTGGCTAATCCCAGATCCCAAATACCCCGGATCACGTATTCCGGGATATCCCGGATCTCGGATCCTGGTTTATAAAAAGAAACCTAAACTCCAATTTTCATCCTTCTAACTTCAAAAATTACGAACTTCGATACAAACTTTCATCCCCTATTTAACGCCCTTAGGGGTTGAATTTTAACAAATTCTTTCTTAGTACACCTCTACCCATCAAGACACACACACCCTCCAAATTTCAAGTCCCTACGGCCAGCGGTTTAGGCTGTGCATTGTCTGTCAGTGAGCCAGGTCTTTGATTCTTATATATTTAAAAAAATATTATTTTTTGAGGTCCAAAACACCCCAAAGCGATTTTCTTTTTTTTAACCCTAATAATGCGATGTGATTCTAACGATGACTGCGTATTTGGAGTCAGCTGATTTTGTATCCACGTGAAAGGTTCTATATTTACTCGAACGAATGGTATTTCAGGGGGTTACTCCGAAATACGTCGCTGACGGATCGTCCGAAGTACGGATTCAATTTACGATCAATGTCAAATCGTAGAGAAAATCGAAAGAAGAAATGTCAAATCACGACAATACGACAGCCGAAACGTTAGGTTCGTATTTCGGAGTAGGCCAGTACACTTGAAACATGTTTGAACATATGTAGAAAACAAGCTACGAGTACTACCCCAAATATTAGGTACAGAAAACAAAAATAACAATTACCATACTCACCATTTTTTATTAACCACTAAAAAGCACCTTACCTACCTACTTACTAAGTACAAAGAAACAAGTACAATGTTTTGATCGTCGCTGAATGACCGCCAGAAAGTCGCTTGAAAGTCATCTAAATACACTGGACCGCAAAAAAAAGGGTCGGTTAGAAAAAAATACTGGATAACTACGCATTTTTATTTATTTTACATTTATTAAAAATTCTTTAATTTAGTCTCTATTCCATAAATGAAGGTCAGGTACTTTTGAAGATATTGGAGATTTTCTAACCGACCCTTTTTCTTTGCGGTCCAGTGTATTACTTAAATAAATAACACTGCGTCAAATCTACACACGTGACGTTACAAGCAGCATCGTAGATATAAAAACTTAAATAGGAACATTTTGGACGAATAATGCAGCTGACATTTTTTATGACACTAAGGTGGCAAATAGCCTATAGATGCTTGCAATACCAAAGGCATCGCTCGCACGTTGCCGACCTGAAGGGGAGTGGGACAGATGAAGGGGGAGTGGGGGTTGGGCTTCCAGCTCTCTCACTACTTTATACCGATATGCTGTGAGAGGGTGGTACTACCCCGATCGAGCCAGCCACATGTCTAAATAAATCTTAATCTACACTCAGCGCTCTAAAAGACCCGGGCATTCCGATGTAATGCTCGTTAAAATGATCCGCTTGCCTGCAGGATTCGATGGTCTTAGCATTTTGCATTTCCCTATAACTTTCCATATTTTTTTCAGAAGCTAGAATTTCCGTCCATTGCTCTGAAAAAAGAAAGAAAAATGTTCATTAGTACATTGTTATCCGAGGGGAAAAGTAACTTATTAATTGGTCCCGAGACGGGGTTTAGCGCCCGAGCGTAGCGAGGGCGCTAATAGTTCGAGGGACCAATAATAAGTTACTTTAACCCGAGATAAACACTGTGCTTTTCATCACGTATACAAGGAAAGTAATAATAAAATAATTTAGTAGCTAAAGAAAAAAATAGTGAACATTTACACATACAAACACATGTATACTGACGTAGATTGCGTATTTTGCTTTATGATATTTTGACGCTGTCACTTTGTTTTCTTTAGAGGCCAGTACTTTTTCAAACATTATAAAAGGTTTTCGGATTCGGAGCAGGAACGATTTGTGATTGATTTAGGGAAAAATGGTAAATATTTTGCCCAAATATATGTATTTTTAAAGAAATAGTTGAAAGTAAATTATGATAAAGTCATTTAAAAAAATATATTCTTTAATTAATACTTAACTTTATGTTATTTCAATTTTACATCTCGCTGTAATTGAGTGGATGTAAGAAGGTTGGAACTATTAAATTCTCTTTGGTTGGAACATAGTTCAATAGAAACTCGTTTTTTTTTTATAATTTGACAGAATCTTTGACAGAACGGGCCCAATCGTTTTCTGGATATACGATTGAGCCCGTTCTGTCAACGATTTTGCACGATCAGAAAAGTATCACCTTCTGTCGGCTCTTCAGGCACCTTTCAAACTACTTTCCGCGTATCAGTGATGAAAAATATATTTACTTACCTGTTTCTACCATAGGACATAGTAAAGGAACATGTAATTTCTTTGCTTTTTTTATTCTATAATTCAATTTCACGCGACGCTTCAAAATACAAATAATAAGCGTGCGAGATCAAGGATCTTTTAATAGAGGATAGACAAGTTGAGTTTTTGGTTAAGAAGAAATTCAACTTTATTCTGCAGCCTTAAGGTCTATTATACCTAGACAATTCTTAGACTGAAAAACGAGCCGAGCGAGAGGCACTAGTTGGGACCGTGTCCCTCTCATTTCGAGTTGCCATGCCAAAATAATATTATCGTTGGGCCTCTCGCTCGGCTCGTTTTTTGAGCAGTAGTGAACAGTCCAGTATGTATTTACGTTCGTGTGCGAGATATTACTACAGTCCGTTCACAGTTATTTTACCTCTGAGATTTACCTTATTTATTTATTTTTTACCCGACTACGGCGGAGGGTTATGATTTTGACCGGTATGTATGTATGTATGTATGTAAGTATGTATGTATGTATGTATGTATGTATGTATGTATGTATGTATGTATGTATGTATGTATGTATGTATGTATGTGCGTCTGTTCCCACCTAACTTCCAAACTACTTGTCGTAATTTGACAAATGAGGTATCGTTAGAAGCGGCTTAATGGCGCGCTGGTTATAGGCTATGTGACGTCACATAAAATTGCATATGGCGCCCTCTAGAGGACATAATGTCATGAACTAAAAAAAAAACATTTTTTAATAAAACCGTGTGGGGTATCAAATGAAAGAGCTTAATGAGCACATTTCAAAAATATATATATTGTTACCTATAACTCCAAAATAATTAAATAAAAAGTAAGTTTAAAAACTAAAACCCGACTACTGAAAAATCGCGCTCTAAAAAGTATGAAACAAGAAAATATTCTCATCTAGAGGATAGCCGTGGTCCGTGTAGGTCCTTTAGGGCCAAATGGCATATGAACACGGACCATGGCTATCCTCTAGATGAGAATATTTTCTTGTTTCATACTTTTTAGAGCGCGATTTTTCAGTAGTCGGGTTTTATTAATAACGTAGTCGATATTAGGTTTTTATAAGTCATGTAGCCTAGAATAAAGCCTTATCTACAGTTCATGGTTTCAAAGGCCAAGTTTAAAGGCTGACTTTGCGTTTTACATAAATAAAATGAGGAACGTCAGAAGTAAAATAAAAACTAAAACCCGACTACTGAAAAATCGCGCTTTAAAAAGTATGAAACAAGAAAATATTCTTATCTGGAGGATAGCCGTAGTCCGTGGTCATATGCCATTTTGCCCTAAAGGAGCTACACGGACCACGGCTATCCTCCAGATAAGAATATTTTCTTGTTTCATACTTTTTAGAGCGCGATTTTTCAGTAGTCGGGTTTTAGTTTTTAAACTTACTTTTTATTTAATTATTTTGGAGTTATAGGTAACAATATATATATTTTTGAAATTTGCTCATCAAGCTCTTTCATTTGATACCCCACACGGTTTTATCAAAAAATGTTTTTTTTTGTTCATGACATTATGTCCTCTATAGGGCGCCATATGCAATTTTATGTGACGTGACATAGCTTATAACCAGCGCGCCATTAAGCCGCTTCTAACGATACCTCATTTGTCAAATTACGACAAGTAGTTTGGAAGTTAGGTGGGAACAGATGCACATACATACATACATACATACATACCGGTCAAAATCATAACCCTCCGCCGTAGTCGGGTAATAAATGTGAAGGAACAGTAGTGCCAGTGCCAGCTATCACTTTTGTCAGTCAGCTCGTCATGTTCCCAGTTTAAAAATAGTAGAAAGAAGAAAAATGCATAGTGTTATTAGTGCTTTTTAAAGCTCATAGTATAGATACAGAGAATGCATAAATATAGAATAGAGAAATCTAAGTTGGTATCACTGTTTTTTTATCCAAATACCAAAGAAATTGTAAGTTACCAAATACAGATCATGATCTAATAAAACATGGTCTGCTATTCCGGGGAGTGACACTTGCCTACGTCACTATCCTGTTGCCACTTCATTGCAATAAAACGCGGGTTATGGAAATATTTTGTCATTATTATTTAAAAAAATATTCGTAGCATACTTACCTAATTGTCATTTCGTTTATCACAAAAACAAGGCAATCCAAGTTTTACATAAATGAAGGTAATTACCAAGTAAAAACTGCATGGTTTATTGGATTCGCACAGGTAATAAATATTAGGTCGAGGAATTATGATTTTCGACCACTGGTATCACAGAGCCGTAGATTGGTAGATAGCGGCGATGACGTAGCTCGTGTCACCCACGTGATCATCGTGTCTCCAATGCTATACCAGGCGAAGTATATTATTATACCATGATACAGATGAGTGTAGACAAAGAATATAGACTATCGTATAATGTATTTCGTGATACGTTTAAAGTGCTTACCAGAAAGTTGTCTCAATGGTTTCTCTTCACCGCCATAATCAATAGGAAAGATTTCTTGAGGCACGAACTTAAAGACGGTCTCAAAAGTGTCGTGTACGAATATCCGGGAGGCAATTTTTTCGGAAAGCACTTGCTTTAACATCGTGACCACGGCATCAATTAACTTGGAAGATGTTATCAAATGTATGCCCTTTATACGCATACCGTAACCGTCCTAAAACAAGATTAATAATGTAGGTTGTAAATATAGCAGTATATCTCTTTATCATCATCATCATTTCAGCCAAAAGACGTCCACTGTTGGACATAGGTCTACCCAATGTTTTTCACAACGACCGGTCCTGTGCCACTTGCATCCAGAAGTCATTGATGTATTAAGATAGTTATAAAAACGGCAAAAAGTTGTGTAACATAAAAATATTTGTAGGAAACATTAAAACACTTACAATTAGCAAAGTGAACACATTCCTAAGCATGAGAGGGCTTATCGGGGTCACCAAATTCAGCGGGTTTGCTTCCCGTACGTCGAACACCATTACAAATCCAGTGGTATATTCATGATTTTTTAAATATTCACCAATCTGTAGGAATAGATGCTGCATATATGTACATTGCATTATCATATTTTAAACGGTTTAGACATAGATTGCAATAAAGCGAGCTGGCGGGCATTTTTTAGTCCACTTACTATTTTGGTTATTATTATCTCCTATGCTACATAACGTGACAAAACATAGCCTATAGCATTCAGGGATAATGTAGCTTCATAGTGGTGAAATAATTTTCAGAATCGGATCATGAAATCCGGAGATTACCTCCGACATATAAACATATTCACATACAAAATATTACATGATACATTTTAAAAAACCCTGTTCGAGCCGAAACCGGTATTTAGGTTTCCCAATCACATGACCAAATAAAAAAAAAAAAAATATATATTCATGATAGTAAACATATTAATGACAATTTAAAATGCCATTTTTTTGCCTTTTTCCCTCAAAATGTAGCAAATTTTAAAAATATGACAACACCGTTACCGGAAGTAATTATGTTAGATCGTGTGGCGGCACCTCTGACCACAAATTAAGTGATAACGTCATTTTATGTTTTTTTTTTTTTTCATGTAAACGGTGTATTTGTATTCCAAAAAAATATGGGAGGCCTTTGCCCAGCAGTGGGACACTTACTATGCAAAAAAAAAATATTTTTTTATTTTTTTTCAAAAAACTAAAAAATAGTAATTAAAAAAGACAAATTTTCACAAAAATAGAATCTAATCTCGATACCCAACAATACGTTTTCGGGTCGGACAGGGTTTTCTTGTTGTATAATATTACTTGCTGCAACTCTATGATCAATTCAATCAATGCGTGATTTACGGGACTTTTACGCATGTAATCGTATAGGTAAAAAAATCCCCATACGAACACACCACAACCTGTTTCGTAACTGTAATAATATGGTCCCAAACTAAGCAACGCTTGTACTATGGGTACCGTACAATGGACTGGGGGCGATCCCAGTTAAACCCAGACCAGTGGCCCGATTCACGTAACCAAAACCGTAACGATATCTCAGCGATATAGTCGTTGATAGATAGCCTTTTCGTAGGGCCATATCGCTGAGATATCGTTATGGTTTTGGTCACGTGAATCGGGCTACAGGGCAAGTTACGAAAAAGCCTTTTCCAAAATTTGCCTAAGGCGGGAATCGAACCCGCAACCACCTAATGCAGTAAGCTATTTACGCTAGGACCACTGCACCAAGCGATGTTACACAGGTACTTTGAGAGTTCAAACCATTTTCTATTACTTACCATTGCACAATATTTGTAAAACTTAAACAATTCGTTCGCGTCATAATTATCCGCGATCACTTTTTGTACACCAACCCTGTGATGTTCGTAGCTCAATTTTGGCAATACTGCAAAGTATCTAAAATAAAATAAAATAACGGATGTGGGTGAGGGAAATCATCGTGAGGAAACCTACCTATCCCTCGGGATTAGGTAATAGTTAGTTCCTGTATACACGGCGACAAGGTTCACCACCTGTCACGTTGGGTTCTGACTATCAGGTGAAACGTGGGCTTTGAGTTGGTTAATACCTCCACAATGTGGTGGTGTATGGCCACTCAAGCCTCTGACTACCCCCGAATGTGGATAAAAGTCGTGACGTTACATTTTTAACGGATGTTATGGACAGCCCTCCACATACTGATGGCATGACTTCAGTATGTCATGCTAAGATGATCGGTACATGAAATTAGTTCAGGAACTTTATGGTACCCCAATAAACTCGGTTTGTTTTATTAGCTTATACGCATTGTATCTTTACCGTGGTAAAACGCACGTAGCCAACGACCACCCTCCCCGCCACAGGGTCAATGCTTGCCGTCGAACGCGCTCGTACCACGTCATTCACGCGTTGTTCTTAAGAGGAGTTCAACATCCATTGCTGGTTTTTTTATTTTAGCTGTTTTATTTACAGAAATGGAATGCTGCGTACCGATAATGTAATTGTACATTGAAATAAAGGAAATGTAACTAAAAAAAATATTTAAAAAATCAATTGTCCGAAGAAAAATTTCTAGTGGAATATGATTCAAAATAAGGCCTTAATTCACCCTGTCAGTATGTGGAGGGCTGTCACTTACACCCTGTATAAGTAATACCATTGATGTATTATTTTAGCAGTTATAGTAGGTACCTTCTTGGTAACTAAACGTGTGCTCAGCGCACCACTACATACAGCGACATTTAAACAACTGCAGGGCAATTGTCTAACTTGAGTTGCAATCATTTTTTGACTGACACATAAAATTCGGCGATTTTGTCAACTAAAATTCATAAATAGGGACGTGAGTTGCAACTGAAACCGTGTTTGATATTTAAAATATCTATCGATTGATTTATTTTCTATGAAAAAGCGATGACGTAACTCGTTTTCCGTGAAGTTACGCAATCACAATTTTTCGATAGAGATGGATTTCAGTTTCAAACAGTGAATGGCCGTTTTTCCACTAGACGGCACGGCACCGGCACCGGCATGGCGGCAGCTTTTTCATTGGTCAGTGACCAATGACAACTAGTTACTAACCAATGACAACTCCGCAAACAGCTGTCACTATGCCGTTGCCGGTGCCGTGCCGGCTAGTGGAAAAACGGCCATTGATTAATACTGAGTTTCAACAGAGTTACGCAATCGACCTGCTGTTATCGCACTCACAAATTGACACATTAGAAGGGATTATTCACCAATAGATTATTATCCGCGAGTGACTCAGTCATACTATGTCCATGGACTGCATTTAGTAGGATTAATTATTTCAGACAGTACGTACGTGTCTCCCTCTTTCTGGGTAATATACCTACCTATTGAGTTTTGGAAATACTTTATATAATCAGATGACAAAAAGTTTGCAACCCTATCATTGCCCTCCCCCTTCCCCTGTATCCGCGCCTGAAGGCCTACTCTGTTTCAAACGAAAACGAAATTTCGGACAAAATTCGCGTATTTCCTACTACGTTTCTCATTAATTCCGACATTTCTTAAGAACGAAAATTGTTTGACGTTTAGATTCGACGACGACGAAGACGTCAAACAATTTTCGTTCGTAAGAAATGTCGGAATCAATGAGAAACGTAGTAGGAAATACGCGAATTTCGTCCGAAATTTCGTTTTCGTTTGAAACAGAGTAGGCCCTCTGACTGTCTCGTCCATAAAATACTCGCCTACATAAAAACTTCATAAAAATTAACAATTAGCGATATTTGTATCTTTAATTACGTGTATGGTTTTATTGATTCAAACTCTTCCTTCACGTCGGTTATGTTGAAGAATTCCGGCATCAATGTCCTGAAGGTGCATAACTTGTCCAGCCTCTGCTTCGTACGCTCCACTGAGCCTTTGCACGTCACTAATGTCCTCTCTAAGTATGTCCGGCCTGTAGGAATAAGATAAAGATCAAAATCAAAAAGCAGACCCTATATAAAGTTATACAGGGTGGTGACGACATCATGACAATAATTGAAACCACATACTGGGTATCACATTAGTAGTTCGCACATAAAATATTATTAAATTATATTGAAAGTTATTGCCACGGGATTGCTTTTTTATGTTGACTATTTTAACTTTACGCCTATAAAGATACCGCTAAAAACACCGACACCGAAGCGATGTTGCCACGCTTGTACTTACAGGTCAGTCTATGAGGTCGGTAGACGTTTATAAAGGGTGTTGTGTTTCGTTTATACAATTTCTGCATTTAATTTTTTAGAAAATTTGAAATATTGGACTTTGTTGTAAACCTAATTTTATATAATTTTAATGTGTTGTGATGAACTAGCAGGGATCGTGTTTTAATTTATTGTCACTATGTCGTCACCACCCTGTATAATTGACTTGCAACCCGCCCAGGATTGCGCGTCTTTTCTTTACTACTTATCCGTAAGCATTGTCTAAAATTATTGACCTTTAGTCTGTGTGTGAAGTATATTTTTTATAATATATGTACATCAAACACACACACATATTTTTTTATAAAGTATAATATCAAGTCTCTAATTTATAATGAAAACCGCATCAAAATGCGTTGTGTAGTTTAAAAGAACTAGCGGATTTAAGGTAGGCACTCACCTATCAACTCGGCACCCGACCAGCACCGCCTCGCCCCTCGGCGTCCACTCGCTGTCGACAGTTGGTACGCGGGCGGACGCTGCTTTTACACCATAAACGTCACGTTATCAACCAGTGGACCGCGCGTGGTCAACGAGTGAAGGCCGTGTGGTCAACGCGTGGTCCACCTATTTTCGGTTCAGTTAGTGGATGCCGACCGACGACGCGGTGGTGGTCGGGTGCCGAGTTGATAGATGAGTGCCAACCTTTAGAGGTGCGTTAGCACGTCCGCCAAATTCGAGTAAGTATTTGGCCGTTTTTGGGCCACCCATCAGTTCGGTCTGGGTACTATCATACACTATTTAGATACCTATTTATAAAGGAGCCGATGGCAAGTAGTGCAAGTCAATAAATAAATAAAACATAAAAACATAACATTTATCTACGGCAAGAACATTTGTTTTGTTTTATGAATTCTAGTGTTGGCCAAATACCAGTTGCAAACCAGTAATTTTAACCTTCTCGAGAAATGCATATTCATTTCTAGAACGGACGGCAGCAAGTGTCGATCTAGAAAACCTTGAGCTTTTTGTTAGATTTAGCTAGGGTTACCACTAAGGGACACCGCAGACTTGCTACTTTTTGCATCGGCGATCGGAGATTTAGTCGCTTTTAGCATCGGAGCAGTCGCTGCGTCCGAACGCAGAGAGTCGCCAAATCGCTATGCAGCATCGATAGGTACAGTCGCAAAATCGCCGATCACCGCCGCGCCGATGCAAAAAGTAGCATGTCTGTTACAAAATACAGTTTTTTCCTGTAGATTATTGGTTGTGTCTACATCAGGTGCTTCCCTCAAATTTGACATGAGATATAATATAGTCATAACATGATTGCTTAGATGAGGCGTGCGAGGCATCCTGTATGAACCCATTGATATCCGACGAATACAAACATTCGCTATCGGATACGGCATTAAGGTGATATTTTTGTTGAAACCTACTTAGTTCCGGATTTTTTAAATAAATAATTTTATTAATAAATTCTGCAGTCAGTGCCTACAGTCAACCCTAGAGCTGTCAGACCGGGGTATATCCCGGTCTCTTTATAAAGCACTTTGAGCGATTACTAAAATAGTCCATCGAATAAGGCTTGATATTTTTAAGTGGTGTAGTAGACCTACCAAGCTTGCTTGTATATGTATAAATATCATAGTATAATATGATGGCGTTGACGAGAAAAAATTAAATAAAAACAAAAATTTAAAAATCCTGATTTACATCGAGTCGAATGGTCTTGTTTAACATAATTTATTTAGACTGTTTTCCAATAGGTACCTATTGCATTTTTTATTTTATAAAATCTTGGTAAAATATTAACTTTTTTTAAACCGACTTCAAAAAAGGAGGAGGTTTCTCAATTCGACCGTATATATGTTTTTTAAACTCGTGCATGAATATTACTTGAAACTATTATAATTTGAAACAATAAAAAGACTATGTAATAAAATTGGGCTTCATATCATGCTGTGCACTTGAACTACTCATCCGATTTTGACAAATGGCCTACATGAAATGGACCTACACAAATCATGTTCCCTGGACAAAATGGTCCTCCGAATGCGTCAAGAACTCAAAGCAGAGAAAATTGCCGAACTTATTTTTTCCGTAGTCGGGTCACAGTTTCCTAAGC
This sequence comes from Drymonia ruficornis, assembly GCA_947859195.1. Classification (NCBI taxonomy): domain Eukaryota; kingdom Metazoa; phylum Arthropoda; class Insecta; order Lepidoptera; family Notodontidae; genus Drymonia; species Drymonia ruficornis. Next base: position 9,481,249 of record OX401913.1, on the reverse strand, counting down.
GTCTTTTTAGGACACATTTAATTTTGGATGTAAATGAACTGATTGAACAATTTTACCGATTTTATCTCAATATAAAAAGGACACTTAAAAAAACTAAATAGTTTAAACTAAATCCGTGAAACCAATTAACATCGGAACTCACTAAAATCCTTCTTGGTGAAATGCATCTGCTTCTGCAACCAGTCTTGCAACAAATCTATTGACTTGTCAATCTTCTGCTTATCCAAATCCACATCTTTCCTTACTGCCTCGAGGGTGTCAGGTCGGAACTCCAAGATCTCATCATCAGGTAACTTTTCCATGTCCACGTTTGCACACTGTCAATTTACAACGCAAACTAAACTAAGACTGCGAACGCATACCATGATATACATTATGTAAAACGTCATAATTATAATTAGGCAGGTTGCTAACTACTAGATCTACTTCCCGTCTTTTCGTATATCTAAATATATAAGAAATTAAGAATCAAAGTCCTGACTCACTACCAGACAACGCACAGCCTCCGCTGGTCGTTGGGACTTGCAATTTGGGGGGTGTGTTTGTCTTGACGGGTAGAGGTGTACTAAGAAAGATTTTTTTGATATTCAACCCCAAGGGCGTTGAATAGGGGATGAAAGTTTGTATGGATGTTCGTCATTTTTGACGTTAGGATGATATTTAAAAAAAAAAATCTAAGCGGACGAAGTCGCGGGGAAAATCTAGTCTTATATTATTAACACAAACTAATTATACTGGTTTTGTTGTAATTATTTTAGAGTTATTGCAAATAATAATTAACTACTACTACCTAATATGTAGATTCCTAGTTAAGACAGACTATACCTACGTAATATCATATTTTCTGAGTTATGAGCCTTTAAATATTTGTGACAACTTTCGTGTTCTTGATTCCCTTACTATGAATAGTAAGTAAGTAGTTCAGACTATAGTTGAGGAGGAGAAAATGTAAAAGACGGGACTGTTATGCTACATAAATGGAGTGCAAATAGGCAAATGAGCGCAACAAACGACGCTAACGAAGCGTCGCTAGAACTGCTTACACACTTTAGGTGGACACTTGCTTTAATGACAACAAAATGTTAGGAGTTTCAGTAAGAATCTTATACTGAAATATAGAACTGAATAGAGTATAATTCTAGATCTTACGTAAGGTCTAGAATTATACTAGGAAAATCACTATGTGTGGTTGAATGTATTTATTAATAATAAATGCTTAAAAATATGTAACCTGTATAACCGACGAATTGAAATCTCGAAAGAACAGGGTCTCTATATACGACCCTAATGGCGGCGTCTTCATCAGGCGCATGCCTCGCGCGAGCACTCACTTTTGTCGTCGGAACGCATAGACGTAATGTCATAATATGAGTGCTCGGGTGAGGCATGCGCGCCATATGGACACATCTAATGGGTTAGGCGAAGGCTAGACGTAAAGTATTTACTGTGGTCCGTCATTATATTTCAAATACCTTGGTCCAAACTGATCGTGTTGGCTAGTGTACTGATGGATGACAGTATTTGCCTGGAATTTCAATTCCAAAATAACAGTTTGGCATTCCACGTCGCGAAAGCAATAGAGTGGACATGTCTTCTGAGATTGCGGATTAAACCACGCGCTAAGGTAATATCCATACCAAGCTTTCGTGTTTCATTTGACGTCTGGACTCTACGAACTACGTCACAATACTGACGGAATAAATACTGATTGTGTAGCCTGCGTCGATGGAATGACATCCATCATTATGTACCATACTGACGGACCACAGTATATACTTTACGTCTAGCCTTTCATTTTTGGCTGCTGTCACTAAAATGCATAAAATAAAAATAAATAATTTAAAAAATTAAAATCACTACTGCCCTGCCAAAATACGAACTAATAAAAAGTATAAAACAAGTGCAGTGTCATTGCAGTCGGGGGCCCTCCTAGATTAAATATGTTCCACAGAACGGTCCCCCGACTGCAATGACACTGCACTTGTTTTATACTTTTTAGTTCGTTTTTTGGCAGGGCAGTCGTGTTTTTATCATGAATCTATCCCGATTTTAAATCACGTCATGGTGCATGTATTCCTACGTCGTCCGTCGTTACCGCACTGCAAGCGCGCGATAATGGAATAAAACTACTTAGCTGCATGCTCTTTCAAATTTCATGCACCCGCTGAGTTCATGCCTGAAGACACGCATAAAAACTCGGTTGTTTCATGGGAAAATATTTTCATGATTATTCATGAGCTTGTGCACGTACATATTCTATTTTAAATTCATCAACCAATTAGGCAAAGATTTTGTTTGCCAAAATGCCTGATAGCTACACAAATTTCTGGTTTTTATTGCTCAAAAGAATTACAAACCCTGATACCTATACAACATGTTAAGAAAACCCTGTCCGAGCCGAAACCGGTAATTAGGTTCCCCAATCACATGACCATATAAAATAATAATAATAAAAAAAACATAATAGTAAACATATTAATGCACATTTAAAGTGCCAATTTTTTTTGCCCTTTTCCTTCAAAATGTAGCAAATTTTAAAAATATGACAACACCGTTACCGGAAGTAATTATGTTAGATCGTGAGGCGTCACCTCAGACCACAAAGTATGTGATAACGTCATTTTATGAAAAAATAATAATAAGTAAACGGGGTATTTGTATTACAAAAAATATGGGAGGCCTTTGCCCAGCAGTGGGACAAAAAATGATTTTTTTTTTGAAAAATTAAAAAAAAAGTTTTTTTTTTTTTTACAAAAATGGAATCTAATCTCGATACCCAACAATACGTTTTCGGGTCGGACAGGGTTTTTTTACCCGACTACGGCGGAGGGTTATGATTTTGACCGGTATGTATGTATGTATGTATGTATGTATGTATGTATGTGCATCTGTTCCCACCTAACTTCCAAACTACTTGTCGTAATTTGACAAATGAGGTATCGTTAGAAGCGGCTTAATGGCGCGCTGGTTATAGGCTATGTGACGTCACATAAAATTGCATATGGCGCCCTCTAGAGGACATAATGTCAACAACTAAAAAAAAAACATTTTTTAATAAAACCGTGTGGGGTATCAAATGAAAGAGCTTGATGAGCACATTTCAAAAATATATATATTGTTACCTATAACTCCAAAATAATTAAATAAAAAGTAAGTTTAAAAACTAAAACCCGACTACTGAAAAATCGCGCTCTAAAAAGTATGAAACAAGAAAATATCCTCATCTAGAGGATAGCCGTGGTCCGTGTAGGTCCTTTAGGGCCAAATGGCATATGACCACGGACCACGGCTATCCTCTAGATGAGGATATTTTCTTGTTTCATACTTTTTAGAGCGCGATTTTTCAGTAGTCGGGTTTTAGTTTTTAAACTTACTTTTTATTAACATATTGTATACGAGATAAGTACCTATATTTTGTGGCGCTCATAGCCAGCTGCAATCACTGATCGGCAAACGATCGGCAGTTAAGCAACGAATGGCAAAGTCAGGCAGATGGGTGACCATTTAATGGCATTTGAACTGAGCGTCTCCATGCTTCGGAGGGCGCGTAAAAAGTCCGTCGCGGTTGTTATCATCTTTAAGGGGGCGTCCATAAATTATGTGAGCAGATTTTTGTGATTTTTCGACCCCCCCACCCCCCTTGGTGAGATTTCGTGAGATTTGGCTCGACCCCCTCCCTCCCCTTTTTAATCTCACATGAGATTTTTCAAAAGCCATATTCTAGTGGAGAAACATGTTTTACTTAATTTAGCCCATTTTTCCCGCAATTTTACACTGTTTCTTGCTGTATAAAAAATTACGTGAGATTTGCCGAGACCCCCCCCCCTCTCCCCCACGTGAGATTAGGTGAGATTTTGCTCGACCCCTTCCCCCCCTTAAATGCCTCACGTAATTTATGGACGCCCCCTTAGCCTTGGCACAGGCCTTCGAGCGGCTTGAACAACTCTGAAACCAGGTTGGCCACTAACCATACGATATTAGGTAAAAAGTTACGCCAGTATTAAAAATATATCTCCAATTTTTCAATTCCAATCAAATTCAATGGTACTGCCAACTACCGATGATCTACGACAAGTTAATAGCTACGTCCAGAAGTGTCACATGCCGCGCGAGGAAAATTTTCCTCGCGGTGTTTGACTTGCCTCACGTGAGGCAAATGCGCGCCCTGCCTCACCTGAGCACTCACATTTGCGTCGCCTAGTTTGGCAGTCGTGAGACAACGATGTCAAACGTGCCAAACTGATTGATCGGGTATAGCTTTCCCTGTCTAGAGTGTCAGTTGCCTCGCCATTTGCCTCGCGCGGCATGCGACTGAGGCAAACGTTGTGCTTCGCGAGGCATGTGGGTGAGCAGCCTCGCGCGGCATGTGACACTTCTGGACGTAGCTAATAACATGTTTATAATAGGTACAAGATGATGTCAAAAAGGACACCTTGGGAACACTCAAATTATATCAGAATTGAAATAGCTATTTTAACATTAGCTAGATAGGTACCTACTGTCCATTTGACCGCTCATTTGATGTCGAGCGAAACTTAGATTTAGAAAATCTCGAGAAATATACCTACACTAGCTTTTGCCCGCGGCTTCGTCCGCGCAGAATTCAAAATCGAACTTCCATACAAACTTTCATCCCCTATTTAACACCCTTAGGGATGAAATATCAATAAACCCTTTCTTAGTGGATACCTACACTTCACAAAGAACACACCCTCCAAATTCCATGACCCTAGGACCAGCGGTTTAGGCTGTGCGTTGATATATCAGTCAGTCAGGACTTTGAATTTTATATGATTAGATAAGGGCCTCCGCAGACTTGCTACTTTTAGCATCGGCGACCGGCGATTTTGTGACGTATCGATGCTGCGTCGCGTTTCTTCAAGCGCGAACGAGCGAGATGCAGCATCAAAATCGCCGATCGCCGATGCTAAAAGTAGCAAGTCTGCGGTGGCTCTAAATGTCGTGCAACCATTGAAGTATTATTTTAGCAGATATGGTACCTTCTAACATCGCACTCACTTACTTGTACTCAGCGCACCACTACACGCAGCGCATATAGGCCGAGTAGCGTAATAGCAGTACAGTGATAACATAAAAACTTAAGATCAGTATAATCTCTTTCAAAAGTGCGAAATATAATGTCTATACTACACGTTAGGACCAGTCAAAATCATAACCCTCCGCCGTAGTCGGGTAAAATCAATGACACTAACATTACTCCCTTTAAAGCTAGAATTAGTGGTACCTCACGGGATAAGTCGACATATAGTTCTTGCAATTCACGAAGGCGACTGGCCCTTGGTTGTGTTCGACATGTACATACACAATTGTCACAGTGTGCGTGCGTGGCGTAGCCGTAAACGCACACATTAACACGTATACAGATACGTCTTTACACAAGCAAGGGCCAGTCGCCTTACCTAGTTACAAACTTGTTCCATAGCTAGTGTTACCATTGGAAAACGTTCCAGGTCGTGTTCCGGCGTGGAACGGCAGGAGCACGTCCCGAGTGCCACGTGGGGAATGCGTCGTGTTCAAATACAGATGAGAATAGGGCTGCTACACTTTGAAAAATTAACATCCTAGAAACGTGTGTGTAATAAGAATAAGTTGAATCTTTCTGTCTGGAATGTCTACAAGTACAATTATTGTAGGTACTATTTTACAATACTTATTACCTATGTTAACATTAGATACCTACTAATTTACAAATTACAAAACTATAATCTGTATAAATAAATTTAACGGGACTTTCACTAGCAGATAGCTGATATTACAAGGAGTAACTTAGGTTACATTTATTTTAGAAAACATTACCATTTTTTTTTAATTCCACATGTACGAATTTACAGACAAGACTAGTAGTAGTACATTTGATAATTATTTATGTTGGTGCAAGAATTTCCTGGTTATTTAATTTAGGGATCCGTAATAATTGAAACCAAAGTTTAATTGACTAACCAGTAACTGCATTAAATATTTAAATAAGTATTTATAATTTGTGATATAAATAAAATAAAGTTAGGTATAATATGCAGTGGTAAATAAGCAGTGGTAGCCGATTGGTTAGGTTTAGGTCCTGGGTTCAAACCGTGGCTCACACCTCTGGATTTTTCGAAATCTATGTGTAAATTATAACTTTAATATGATTATCACTTGCTTACGGTGAAGGATAACATCGTGAGGAAACCTGCATGTCTTTAGACATGTGAAATCCACCAACCCGCACTGGGCCAGCGTGGTGGATAATGGCCTGAATCCCCCTCGCATTGAGGGGAGGCCCGTGCCCAGCAGTGGGACATTAAAAGGGTTAAACTATTAATTAACTATTTTCCAAATGAAGCAACCCTAAACAACAGTTCTGAGCAAGCCAAACAGTATTTGCTTTGATTTCACATTCGCTGCCGGTATCTTGGGAATAGGTAACGTTAAATAGGTAAGTAACATTAAATTATGTTCAGTAATTAACCTATCACCACTAAACGACCGCTTGGCGCAGTGGTTTCAGCGTACGCCGCTCGGCTCACTGCATCGGGTGGTTGTGGGTTCGATTCCCGCCAGAGGAAAATTTCGGGAATGGATTTTTCGTAGTTTGCCCTGGTCTGTGTGTCATTGGGATCGCCCCCAGTCCATTGTGTGGTAGCCATAGTACAAGGGTTGCTTGGTTTGGGACCATACAATTGGTGTTTATTTCTAATGTTATAGGTAGGTAGGTGTACACATAAAATGCCTCTGCATCATGGTGCATAAATGGGTTTATGATGTAAAACCCGACTACTGAAAAATCGCGCTCTAAAAAGTATGAAACAAGAAAATATTCGCATCTAGAGGATAGCCGTGGTCCGTGTTCATATGCCATTTTGCCCTCAAGGACCTACACGGACCACGGCTATCCTCTAGATGCGAATATCTTCTTGTTTCATACTTTTTAGAGCGCGATTTTTCAGTAGTCGGGTTTTAGTTTTTAAACTTACTTTTTATTTAATTATTTTGGAGTTATAGGTAACAATATATATATTTTTGAAATGTGCTCATCAAGTTCTTTCATTTGATACCCCACACGGTTTCATTAAAAAATGTTTTTTTTTTAGTTCATGACATTATGTCCTCTAGAGGGCGCCATATGCAATTTTATGTGACGTCACATAGCCTATAACCAGCGCGCCATTAAGCCGCTTCTAACGATACCTCATTTGTTAAATTACGACAAGTAGTTTGGAAGTTAGGTGGGAACAGATGCACATACATTCATACATACATACCGGTCAAAATCATAACCCTCCACCGTAGTCGGGTAAAAATAGGTACAATGTTATTTACATAGTAAAATTATTATTAATCAATTGACAAATTATTTCTATAAGTACATACATACATATACTCACGTCTGTATCCCAAGGGGGTAGGCAGAGACTATAGATTGCCACATGCTACGATTTTGACACACCTCTTTTTACCCGACTACGGCGGAGGGTTATGATTTTGACCGGTATGTATGTATGTATGTATATATGTATATATGTATGGCGCGGCTCGGCCCTATGAATGCCTGCAAAGGCATCGCTTGCACGTTGCCAACCTGAACGGGAGTGGTATGGACAGAGGAAGAGAAGGGGAAGATAGACATGGCCCTCTCACTAATCATACGAAACGTAGCTATAATAGCTACATTACGCCGATCTTCTATGAGACTGAGATACTTCCCAGGTTGTGCCAGCTCGTATATGGGCTGCGGTCGCTTGACTGCAGCTTGGCTCTACCACCGACAATACAACATGTTAAGAAAACCCTGTCCGAGCCGAAACCGGTAATTAGGTTCCCCAATCACATGACCAAAAAAAATAATAATAAAAAAAATACATGATAGTAAACGTATAAATGAACATTTAAAGTGCCAATATTTTTTGCCTTTTTCCCCCAAAATGTAGCTAATTTTAAAAATATGACAACACCGTTAGCGGAAGTAATTATGTTAGATCGTGTGGCGGCACCTCTGACCACAAAGTATGTGATGACGTCATTTTATGAAAAAAAAAATTATGTAAACGGGGTATTTGTATTACAAAAAAATATGAGAGGCCTTTGCCCAGCAGTGGGACACATACTACGCAAAAAAAATTAAAAAAAAAAAAAAAAAAAAAAAAAAAAATATTTTTTTTACAAAAATGGAATCTAATCTCGATACCCAACAATACGTTTTCGGGTCGGACAGGGTTTTTTTAACATATTGTATATACCTGTCATATATCATTAGTGGATACCTACTTATGTAACGGGGCATTCTATCTTCTTATCGTATGGTTAGTGGCGAACCTGGTGTCAGAGTTGTTCAAGCCGCCCGAATACCTCTGAACGACTGCTGCCTAGATGACAACCAAGCCCGACCTTTTTACGTGCTCTCCGAAGGTCGGAGACGCTTAGTTTAAATGCCACTAAATGGCCACGCATCTCTGACTGACCTTGCCCAACGTTGCTTAAGCACCGATCGTTTACCGATCAGTGATTGTAGCTAGCTATAAGCGCTGCATTAATTAGATGTGTCCATATGGCGCGCATGCCTCGCGCGAGCACTCAGTTTTGACGTTGAAACGTATAGACACAATGTCATAATATGAGTGCTCGGGTGAGGCATGCGCGCCATATGGACACACCTATTGAATGGCGGCGTCTTCATCAGGCGCATGCCTCGCGCGAGCACTCACTTTTGACGTCGGAACGCACAGACGTAATGTCATAATATGAGTGCTCGGGTGAGGCATGCGCACCATATGGACACATCTAATAGATCCAAAGGCATGAGGCATTCTATTATTTGACAGTATGTAAACACACTTGCTAAAACAAACTAAACAATTGAACAACTCCAAATTGAAACCCTTAACTAGATTTCAACGATCATCAATATTTCATCTCGCTTTTAACAAAATGCATCAATTTCAATTCGCTTCAAAACACATTTTCAAAGATAAACTCATCCCTGGGGCGTTTGTTTCACAAACTGAAAGCATCTGAAGTGAAAACTAAAATCGATTTGCAGTGTTATACTCGAGAATGTTGCAAACAAAGTTGTATTCGAATGGTTTAATTTACAAACAATAGCTGTATCATACTAGCTCTATCGCCAGACTATTCCAACTGCACGATCCCGAACTAAGCAACCCTTGTGGGGAGCCGTAGAAGGATTTTCTGGATTTACTCGACCGCGTCAGATTAAGATAAGGGAGATAGCTTACATATTGATAAGAACCTCCAACCAGTATGAGTCCTTAATATTGGTACGCTCAGGGGAACCAAAAAAAATAATAGACCATCTTAAAATATTCGAACTCGTCCGATTAAGATAAGGGGGATTCATTACTAGCTAAGAAGTGTCAATTTTGCTAATTTGATCGTCAGTCTAAGAAATGGGAGCATCTGGAAGTTTCACTGAACACCCCCTCTGAAATTGTTTTTTTTTATAGGACTGCGGTGGCAATAAAGCGTACCTACGGCCCGCCTGATGTTAAGCAGTTACCGTAGCCTATAGATGCTTACAATATCTGACACGCTTGAGTATTTCCATGTCATAGCTTTAAAAAAAATAAAAAATATCATGTAGACGCTTCTCCCACCGCTGAAAGTGGAAACATCTAGAACAATGTATTCTTCATATCATCTCATCTATCGAATCTAATAGGTTTGGGCGACGCGGCAGTAAATCCACAATTAGCACGCTGGGCTCCCAGTCCATGTTCTAAAGGTACCGTACGATGGACCGGAGGTAATCTCAGTGACACCTAGACCTAGGCCATTTCTGAAATATGCCCAATACAGAACAATTAGTATGACGACCGCTTGGCGCAATGGTTCGAACGTAGGCGGCTCGTCTCACTGCATCGGGTATAGCGGGTTCGATTCCCACCACAGGTAAATTACGAAACCGGCCTTTTCGTAATTCCCTAGTCCATTGTTCAGTAGCCTTAGCAAAGGCGATGCTCAGTATGGGACCATACAGTTGGTGTGTAATGCTATGGGTTCCTCCAATAGCGGCGCCATCATATAACGGCCGCACTAGAACATTGGCTACGTAAACAGGTAGCGGTCTAGGAAACCGCGCCATTTTGTTTACATAGCCAACGTTCTAGTCACGGCCGTTATATGACGGCGCCGCTATTGGAGGAACCCAGCGCTTAAGTCTGGCGTCTAAAATTTATATGATCCTTTTGTAAATAACTTTTAAAAGCTATCAAGCGCCTGAACTAAGCCTATATACCGTCTCTTGAACCTACTCACGTTAATTTTAACTTTCGTCCTTCAAAGTATCGCGGTTTGGTAATGGACCCCCAGGCACTCCTACACTGTCGCCAGCTCAAAACGACCGCCGATATTGCCCCCTCCAACTCCAGGGACCGTCAGAATAGACCATTTACGAGTACGACAAACGCGACGATATTTCTAGAATATAATCGCAATAGTCGAGTAACGTGGTAGTGCAAAACTGTAGCCAATCGACTGCAACTCTTATGGGCTGGCCGGACCGGGGTAGTACCACCCTCTCACAGCAAAACGGTGTATAGGTAGCTATTACAGCTGCGTTTCGTTCGATGAGTGAGAGAGCCGAAAGCCCCCCCCCCTCTGTACAACTCCCCTTCAGGTCGGCAACGTGCGAGCGTTGCCATTGGTATTGCAAGCATGTATGGCTAGAATACGGTAACTGCTTAACATCAGGCGGGCCGTACGCTTGTTTGCCACCTTGGTCACATAAATATGTATGTAATATGTAGGTAAACTTAATCGCAATAGCCAAGTAACGTATTGATTTGAGAACGGTTTAATACGTGACTCGCGATGCGAATGTTCGCGCAGTTAATGTTCTACGAGTATATCTACGAAAATGACTTTTGAAACGTGACATTTGTGGTTACGGCTGGTTTATGAATGACTGGCAATGATATTATAAGAAAAGAGGTAGACAAGTTACCTGTTTGTCAAAAATTGTTATCAAATAGCACGAATGTCTCACACGCGCACATGCAGTCACCGGCGGCGGCGGACTCAAGAACATTGACATGTATTAAAATCAACATTGTACATAATAAAGTGCAAAAAGAACATTTTCAAAGCATCCATCAGTGACACCTCGCAAAACTGAGCTCAAGTTTGCCAATTAGCAAAGATTGTATGTGCCACATAAAGAGCGCGTATAACCTATCTATCCTTTATTGAATATCTCTGCTGGCAAGGTATTATTTTGGTGAAGTTTCGTGTGGTAAATTATTTCATAGAGGCACTATTTTAACTGTGACGTACATTAATGTGTAAAATACAGTGCATATGTACGAAGTCCAACACCGATTTTTTTGTTAAATACCTATTACGCAGAATTTACTTATATTCTTGCATACCTCTTATACCAGGGATGAACATAAGCCATTCTTGTTAGCCAAAATATTATTTTACTGTAATAGCTAGTCTAAAGTTACATCGTAAAGCCAACACAGCTTGCAGTATTAATTAAACATCTTTGAATTAATTTGGTTAATAATTTTAATATTCAACGTATTTTAATAGATGGAGTTTTTGTTATTTGAATATAAATTGTTTTGTAGACTGCATTTTAGTCCCGTGTTTTAATTGACGCCAAATGTCAAACTGAGGACGGGCGTTAAGGCATGCTACCTCGATCTGAATTCGGATGTCATTTTAGTGCCATCTGTCTGTAAACAAATGGGAAAATCCCTAGTCTGATTTTTAATTAGACGAAGTAAACTGACAGGTGCAAATGTCACGTTTCGATATAAATATAACAAATAAGGTTCAAATTCATAGAACAATGACATTTTCAGCTGTCAGTTTACTTCGTTTAATTAACAATCGGACTATAGTAGCAATACGACGTACGTCTTCGTCATAAAGACGTAAGTTTACGTCAGTGACCCTAAATTGACCTCAGATTGACGTCATTTTTTTACGGGATACGGGGATACGATTACCATCGTGTGAAAACTCCGTAGTCTGATGTAGACTAGTGGTCAACAGTCTTGCTATGACGTAGCTGTTACGTTGCTATGGTGTGGTAGAATGGCCTTGTTATCTTCGCTGATTAGTCGATCAGAATAGCAAAACGCTATCAGTGGCAGTTTAATAGCTATGAGACTAACAGAGTTGGGCAAAATTTAATTGCAATTAATTAATTGCTAATTGCAGGTAATGTCACAATTAACAATTAATTGTGATTTCTTCGCGATTGACAAACAAATTAAAATTAATTGTTAATTGTGACACCCTATGCAATTTGCAATTAATTAATTGCAATTAAATTTTGCCCAACTCTGGAGACTATGCATTTCACGAAAACTAAAAGTGGTTGGCATAGCAATTTGCCGTTGTCATTGGTCAACATTTTACAACTTTGATCATATTCTGCGCAATTGTGGTTAAGGGACTCGGTGCCCTGGAAGAGCAGCACAATTAAATAAAATCACTCCACTTTCGCCATTTAAAATTGCCCATCAATTTTATCCAAAATGAAATTTTCACGCGCCAAAGTGGTCGTAAGATTAGGTACGACCGCGATTTGTCAGACGTCGCGTCGTTATAGATTTTATTGCTGAGATTTGGACGTTTAAGATCGGAGCAGACGTCCTGGAATTATGTCTATGGGTTCGCTTCTGAAACTGCCTGTCTTTAATGCGATGATTTAGTGGCAAATGGTTTAAATATTGCTAACGATTTAGCTCACTTGTATACAGGGTAACTGGTAATTTGAAGTATTCCTTGAAAGGGATAATAGGGGAACTAAAACGCGGCAAATTGGACCACTTGTATGTTTTGCAAAACCTAGTAATTTTCGTAGTAATTTGATGTTTTATGATTTCCCCTTCCCCTCCCTCTGTCTACTCCCCTTCAGGTCGGCATAGTGCGAGAAATGACTTTGGTATTGCAAATATCTAGGCTACGGTCACCACTTAACATCTGGTCTTACGTTACATAAAAAATAACCCTGTATGCTCACGTCGCCTCTATACCTCGCTTCTTTGGTTTGCTAAACGTTTAAATTGCTTATGTATTCCGACCGACCTTCCGATAAATCAGAGCAAGCAAATAGCCAAAACCTCGCCACGCCAACGCCACCTCCAGTTTGTTACCCAAAGCAAGTATTTCGGCTGCCCAAGTTTCCTTACATTGTTCTGCCACTCAAATCATTGTTCAAATAACTTCAGTCTAGTTTCTTAGACGAAGGTAAATGGTGAACGTCTGTCAATGGGGTTTCGTGCACAACAATACATACCTTCTTATTAACCGACTACCCTGGAATATTTTTTGATTTATGCCCCTTTCATCCGGATGAAACATAATAAATATTGTAAAGCCAAAGTCAATTTCCCCTTTCATCCGAAATTTATACTATAGCCTCAGATAGGTTCCTAAAAACGTCATTGGGTGCGTCTTCATGAGCCGAGACGGCTGAATGGGTGCGTCTAAACAGGCAAGTGGCGCACCCGAGCAATCATTTTATGACTGCTATATCGCACGAGGACACCAGTGGTACCGCAACCAGTCGCTCCACCAAAAAAATGTATAGAGCTGATGTCCGCTTGGTAGCGCAACCAATTCGGATTCGGCTATCGAATCACGCTGGTGGCGCAACCATGTTTGCCTCGAGCGATAGGGCGCTTATATTTACGTGGTCCGACTTGAAAACTAATTGCTCGGGCGCACCACTCGCCACATTTAGACGCAGCCAACGATAAGCACAATGTCGTAACTGATGGCTCGAGTGCGGCAGCTGGGGACATATGTGCGCACCCACTGTTGTTGAACTTATGTTATGTTATGGAATAAACTCCAAACAGGTTGAACCGTAACCCATACCGTATTGAACTTATGTTATGTTATGCAATAAACTCCAAACAGGTTTCCTTAGGTATAACCTTAGTTCACTGCAAAATGCTGTTAACCTTGAAGAGGTCATCGTTTTATCTTATAACACAACGAGTTTTTATAATTTAGGCTATAATAGAAGCGGTTATATATCTACCAAAGATATTTCTTGGTCTATAAAGGATCAACAATATTTTTTGTAGATTTTATCACTTTGTTCCAGTATAATACAAAAATTACTGGTCTGATTTGAATATTGTTTTCAGTATATGGAAGCCCAACACCCCCCCCCACTCTCCTCCCTCTGCCCCACACCCCTCGGCAACGTGCGAGCGATGCCTTGGATAGGTATAGGCAATGGTAGAGGTGAGTCGTATTTACTAGAACAGGTGCGAAGACTAGGTATTTTACGAGACTAAGCGGCACCTATTCCAATTTTGACAGTACTTAGTCCACCTAGTATTAGCGCTCAACACGTCCGCTGACGCACCAAATACTGTACTGTACTGCAAAAGCGTGTCGACGCAAACAATATGGAATAATTTTAATCTAAACAAGTTTGTTTACATAATTACTATGGACAATGACATATTGTAAGCAGTAGCGACATCTGAAGTGAGCAAAAGGCAGTTTTGTCCCCATTTGATCTCATGTATCGAGTCCTATTATGTATCTAAGGACTACGACTACGCGAACCATACTTGAGACTAGGTGGAACAGGTGTTTGGATCACGTATTTTTAAATACTAGGAATAGGTGCACCTAGTCCCAAATTTACCTTGTAGTAGTAGTAGTAGATGTAGTAGTGTTTGTTTGCCACCTTAGTAACCCAAAGAAATAAATCCCATGCATTTTTTTAACATCACCGACAAAGGAAAAGGTCATAAAGGTCGGCTTTCGTTCCCGCGGGGCGGGTTCACAGAATCTCATCCCAGTTCTATTACGAGTGTTTACTGAATGTTTCTGTATATTTGTTTGTCGACCCTTTCAGTGATATCTATAGCTGCAAATAGAAAGTTCACGGCTGACCGAAAATTACATTTTTATTTTTCTAAATATTTTAGGTAAGTTTTTTTTTTGGGTTTGTCGAATAGAATATTGAACTTGAATTAAAAGTAAGTGTAGGTAGGTAGCAAACTATAAATATGGTACTCCTAACGTCGCAATCACTAAACTTGTGCTCAGCGCAACACACATGTTGCGGAATTCACCCACAATTTATTTTTTCTTCGGTTAAAAACACCTTTTAAATAAGAAAGCATATTGATGAACCGTATTGACAATACAAACATGCATTCATGATGATGTTCTATAGATACTGGGTCTATGGACTCCGTTTATTACAACACAAAATAGTATATTGGACAGTAAATTCTCCCTCTTGGTCATATTATTGTAGTAAACATATTCTGTCAGCTATATTCCAAGAAGTAACGGGCAGTAAGACCGAGGGTACGATCCTATTTAAATCCGCGGTCGGCATATGCCCGGCCCCGGATACTCCGCGAAGACATCTGCGGCCATCCGCGAACCCAATTTAATGCCTCACGAAATCTGGAACAGTAAGGCCATTTGTCCACGGCGCGACTCAAAAGCCACGCAACTGGTTGGTAATGAAAGTCACACGTATTAGATCTCCAACAAAAAACAATCACTCAAGTACGCTGCGTTATGAAAAGGTGTGTTGAGTGCAACCAGCACGCATGCTGCTTGCGTACTTGCTGCTAAGCAGCAGGTTTTCCTAGTTTAGGCATATCTTAAATATATAAGAATCAAAGTCCTGATTGACTGACTGACTGACTGACTGACAGACAACGCACAGCCTAAACCACTGATCGTAGAGACTTGAAACTTGGAGGGTGGGTTTGTCTTGATGTGTAGAGGTGTACTAAGAAAGGGTTTATTGAAATTCAACCCCTAAGGGGGTAAAATAGGGGATGAAAGTTTGTATGGAAGTTCGTCATTTTTGAAGTTAGAATTATGAAAATTACTGATTAGGTGTTTTTTGAAAAATAAAAGATATGGATTTCATGGTTTTTGAAAATTCAACCCCTAAGGGGGTAAAATAGGAGTAACAAGTTTGTATGGAAGTTCCGTCATCTTTGAAGTTAGAATTATTTAAATTGGTGATTAGGTGTCTTTTCAAAAATAAAAAAGAGTAATTTCAGGGTTTTTGAATATTCCACCCCTAAGGGGGTAAAATAGGGGAAACAAAGTTTGTATGGAAGTTCGTAATTTTTGAAGTAAGAATTATCTAAATTGCTGACTAGGTGTGTTTTAATAATGAAAAAGATAAATTTTATGATTTTTGAAAATTCCACCCCTAAGGGGGTGAAATGGGGATGAAAAATTGTATTGAAATTCGTCATTTTTGAAGTTAGAACGATGAAAATTGGTGTTTAGTTTCTTTTTACTAATAAAAAATATTAATTTTAGCGTTTTGGAAAATTCATCCCCTGAGGGTTATTTTACACCCTCAGGGGATGAATTTTTGTATGGCGGTACCGATTCGGGCTAATCTCTGAAACGGCTGGACCGATTTTGACGGGACTTTTACGGGCTACTACGATACGGGATCCGGGATATTCGAGATACGGGATCCGATATCCGGGATACGGGATCTGGGATCCAGGAAACGGGATAAGGCTCCGGCAAACGGAAGCTGGGATCTGGGAAACGGGATCCAGATTTCAGAAAATGAGATCCGGGATACGGGACCCGGGAAACGAGATCCGGGGTATGAAATCCGGGATATGGAATACGGGACCCGTGACATCCGGGATACGGGATCCGGGATCCGGAAAACGGAATCTGGGATCCGGGGAACTAGATCCGGGATACGGGACCCGGGAAACATGATCCGGGATATGAAATTCAGGATATTTGATACGGGATTCACGATATCCGGGATTTAGCAAACGGAATCTGGGAAACGGGATCCGGGATACGGGATTCGGGATCCGGAAAACGGGATCCGGAAAACAGGATCCAGGATCCGGACAACAAGATCCAGGATACGGGACCCGGGAAACGAGATCCGGGATACGAAATCCAGGATATGAGATATGGGATCCGTGATATACGGGATCCGGACAACGGGTTCCAGGATCCGGGATACGGGAACCAGGATCCGGGATACGGGATCCGTAATCCAGGATCCGGGCAACGAGATCCAGGATACGGTCAACGAGATCCAGGATACGGGACCCGGGAAACGAGATCCAGGATACGGGACCCGGGAAACGAGATCCGGGAAACGAAATCCGGGATATGGGAAACGGGATCCGTGATATCCGGGATACGGGATCCGAGATCCGATTTTTTTTAAATTTAAATTCTGCGCGGACGAAGTCGCGGGCAAAAGCTAGTATGCTATATACACCTAAGTACACTATTGTACCTACCTGCTTATTAAGTTATCTTGCTGAAAAATTTTCAATAACAGGTACTTCAACATTACAATTAATATAACAATTATTATTATTAATAACTGCTTAACATCAGACGGGCCGTACGATTTTTTGCCACAGCAGACCTATAAACAAAAAAATTTACATTACATACTTATCACTTAACTAAGTTTCGTTTTGGATCGTCAATACAATTTTAATGCTATGACATTCTAGCAACTCATTGGTGATTTTTAGTTGCTCCTTGTCCAAAAGGCCTTATTGGGAAAAATATCCAACAATACTAGGTACCTACACTAGTCATAAAACATTTTCTTTGGGGTCTTTCATCATAATGTTTACGGATGAAATATTAAGTTTACTTTGAGAATCCAGGGGGCTTACCACAAGCTCTTATTGCGATTCAATTATAGGAACGTTTTAACGACGTTTTAATGACGTTTCTTATTGTCATGACAATAAGGTACGTCATTGCACAAAAAGTCGCTGAAACGTTAATACGTTCCTGTAATTGAATCGCAATAAGAGCTTGTGGTAAGCCCCCAGTTCGTCGTATCGAGTAATCAAAATGGCGTAGCTTACCGAGGCGTTTTCAAAGTTATATTTTGCTTTCCAAGTCCAAAGTAGGTGAATGTATTTTAGAGTAGTGTTTATGTAAAGACCACGCTGCAGTTGGCTTTATATTTACTTTATCTGTGAGTACGTACAACTAACTCTAAGAGCTTTTAAATAATTTACTATGGTTTGACAAAATATTAATAGGAATAAATGTGATTTATATTGTCAGTTTAACGGCCGAATACCCGTACGCAATTTACATTTGAGAGCTGCTTAACTTTGACGCGCCATACAAAAAATTACAGTTAACGACGTCTCAAACTGCTAAGTGGGACTTTAATATTTAAGTAGCCTTTGAGTATTCGGCCGTTTGTCTATCATAACATTTTATAAATTTTGGGACTACTGTTTATTTTTAAAATTGCCTGCAATTGTTACAATTTTTAAAATGACCCTCCTATTTTAATTAAATAATCCCACTAAGCCGAAAAATCCCGTCATTAAACATTCCTAAACCACGATTTATTCAAAAGCCGGCCAAAGAATCTTAATCTAATCTTCCGTTTAAAAGAACTCCGTAAAACCGAGTGTATAGTAAATGAAATACCCGGAGCGTAGAGCGAGGCATGCGACTTTTATCCCGGGACATCCATCCCGGGATTCATCCCAGGATTCGCCGAGAATCCCGGAACGCGAACGAGGTTCGTGAAAAATTTAATATTTCACAAGATAACTTTCAAAGTCAGTGACATTATCAAGGAAGAGGTAGACATGTGACGGTCCTAAATTGTGTGTCCTACTAAACAGAGTCCATGGACACAGTTCATATCAGTCGTTTGCGGAGATTTATGTTGAAAGCATGGTATTGCCAATTTGGTTCATCTTTTGGTGAATAAAATGCTTCACGAATTGCGAGTGTGATAACAGATGTGTGAAATTCGCTGCATGTAGTGGTGCGCTGAACACAAGTTTAGAGATTCCAATGTTATGAGGTTCTATATCTGCTAAAATATTACATCAATGTTCAAAGTATGTACTTTCTTGGCGACAGCCCTGTTTTCCTAGCTCCCGTTTATAGTGCCACAAACATCAGGCCTGGTGCGCAAAAGAGGAACTATAATTATCAATGCAGACTCATATATCACTACAATGTCGCAATTTGCAATTAGGTAATTAATCGCAATAAAATTTTGCCCAACTCTGGCCTTTGGTATTGCAGGCATCTATAGGCTACGGAAAGTGCTTAACAGTCGCAGGTCATACGCTTATTTGCCACCTTATTCACATTAAAAAAATCATTCCTTTATCTCTGGTTAAAAAGTGTGTAATAAAACCAGTAGCATAAAATGAAATTCCCGGGTCGTGTCGACACGGCATGCACACAAGTCGACTCGCGAATTTGTTCCGAGAAGGATTTCCTCCCGGTCCTGCGACTGACACGACTTATGTTCGTGAAAAATTTAATTTGGAAAATTACTCCTGAAACACTCTAAGCCTGCTTAAAGCCTCATACTAGCAACGGATGTTCTTATCTACCTGTTAAGGTGGGGACATGAGCTGGAAATTTTGGCTGAATGGGCGGAGCTAACGCATTGCGCCCCGCGCACCCCGCGCTCCCCGCGCCAGCTCTGACAGCGCGCGTTTATTGTGTCGCTTGTATTCTTATTTCAACGCAAGCCAAGCCGCAAATTATCACAACGTAAAAGGACTGCAAATAAGTTCATAATTTCGCCCTGAAGTGCTAATCATAAATAGCTCAGTAGAAAAGTCTTGGATATTATTCCGAAAGACGATGACGATGACGAAGGTTCGAATCCCGTAGTTTTTTTTTTCTAAATATTTTCTTATTATTGTAGGCATGATCTTTTTTATTTTTTATTAAATCAAATAACTTATTCTTTATCAAATCGATCACATAGGTCAAATAACGCAGGAAATAAAACTGACGGAGCTATCTACGATACGATATGAGTGCGAGCGAATCCCACAGCATATACAGATAGTGTTGCTAAAGACTCGAGTTCTTTTAGCCCACTCAAAGAGGCTCGAGCTGTGCGAGCTCGTCGCCTTATAGCTGCCTATTCCTGGCTAGCCTATTGTATTTCTGACTATTCTTGACTTTTTGACTATGCTGACTTTTCTTGACTGTTCTTGACTGTTCTTGATTATTCATGACTATTCTTGACTATTTTTGACTATTCTTGACTATCCTGACCTTTCTGGATTGTATTTGACCATTTTGACCATTATTGACTATTTTTGACCATTGTTGACTGTTTTTGACCATTGTTGACCATTGTTGACCAATGTTGACCAATGTTGACCATTGTTGACTATTATTGACCAATCTTGACTATTTTGACCATTTTTGGCCTATGTTGACTATTTTTGAACATTGTTGACTATTTTTGACCATTGTTGTCTATTTTTGACTATTCTTAACTATTTTTGACTATTTTTGACTATTTCTGAATATTTTTGAATATTTTTGACAATTTTCGACTATTGTCATTTTTGACTAATCTTGACTATTTATGACTATTCTTGACTATTTTTGACCATTGTTGCCTATTTTTACCATTGTTGACTATTTTTGACCAATGTTGACTATTTTTTCTTACAATAGTTGTCTATTTTTGACCATTCATGACTATTTTTGACCAATATTAACAATTTTTGGCCAATTTTGACCATTTCTGGCCAATAATGGTCAAAAAAGACAAGAATGGTCAATTGTGGTCAAAAATGGTCAAAAATAGTCAACAATGGATAAAAATGGTCAAAATTGGCCAAGAATTGCCAACATTGGTCAAAAATAGTCAACATTGGTCAAAAATAGTAAAAAATTGTCCAAATAGTCAAGAATGGTAAACAATGGCCAAAAATAGTTAACTATGGACAAAAAATAGTCAACATTGGTCAAAAATAGTCAACAATGGTCAACAATGGTCAAAAACAGTCAACAATGGTCAAAAATAGTCAATAATGGTCAAAATGGTCAAATACAATCCAGAAAGGTCAGGATAGTCAAGAATAGTCAAAAATAGTCAAAAATAGTCAAGAATAGTCATGAATAATCAAGAATAGTCAAGAATAGTCAAGAATAGTCAAGAACAGTCAAGAATAGTCAAGAAAAGTCAGCATAGTCAAAAAGTCAAGAATAGTCAGAAATACAATAGGCTAGCCAGGAATAGTCAGCTATAAGGCGACGAGCTCGCACAGCTCGAGCCTCTTTGAGAGGGCTAAAAGAACTCGAGTCTTTTGCAACACTATCTGTATATGCTGTGGGATTCGCTCGCACTCGTATCGTATCGTAGATAGCTCCGTCAGTTTTCTTTCCTGCGTTATTTGACCTATGTGATCGATTTGATAAAGAATAAGTTATTTGATTTAATAAAAAATAAAAAAGATCATGCCTACAATAATAAGAAAATATTTAGAAAAAAAAAACTACGGGATTCGAACCTTCGTCATCGTCATCGTCTTTCGGAATAATATCCAAGACTTTTCTACTGAGCTATTTATGATTAGCACTTCAGGGCGAAAATAGTCAAAAATAGTCAACATTGGCCAAAAATGGTCAAAAATAGTCAACAACGGTCAATAATAGTCAAGAATGGTCAACAATGGCCAAAAATAGTCAACTATGGTGAAAAAAATATTCAACATTGGTCAACAATATTCAACAATGTTCAAAAATAGTCAACAATGGTCAAAAGTAGTCCACATTGGCAAAAAAATTACCAAAATAGTCGAAAATAGTCAAAAAGAGTCAAAAATAGTCAAAAAGATTAAAAATAGTTAAAAATAGTCAAGAATAGTCAAAAATAGTCAACATTGGCAAAAAATGACAATAGTCGAAAATAGTCAAAAATACTTAAGAATAGTCAAAAATAGTCAAAAATAGTCAACAATGTTCAAAAATAGTCAACAATGTTCAAAAATAGTCAACAATGTTCAAAAATAGTCAACAATGTTCGTAAATAGTCAACATAGGCCAAAAATGGTCAAAATAGTCAACATTGGTCAAAAATAGTCAACAATAGTCAAAAATGGTCAACATTGGTCAACAACGGTCAAAAATTGTCAAAAATTGTCAAAATTGACAAAAATTTTCAAAAATTGTCAAAAATTGTCAAAAATTGTCAAAAATCGTCAAAAATCGTCAAAAATTGTTCAAAATTGTCCCAAATAGTCAACAATGGTCGAAAATACTCAACAATGGTCAAAAATAGTAAACATTTGCCAAAAATGGTCAACAATCGTCAAAAATAGTAAAATATAGTCAAAAATGGTCAACATTGGTCAAAAATAGTCAAAATATTCAAGAATGGTCACGATGGCCAAAAATAGTCAACTATGGTAAAAATAAGTCAATATGGTTAACAATGGTCAATATTGGTCAAAATAGTCAATAATAGTCAACAATTGTCAAAATAGTCAAAAATAGTCACCAATGGTAAAAAAAAAGTCAATATGGTTAACAGTGGTCAATATTAGTCAAAAATAGTCAAAACTAGTCAACAATGGTCAAAATAGTCAACAATGGTCAAAAACTGTCTACAATGCCCAAAAATAGTCAATAATGGTCGAAATAGTCAAGAATGGTAAAAAATGGTCAAAATTAGTCAACAATGGCAAAAAAAGTCAACAATGGTCAAAAACACTCAACAATGGTCAAAAATAGTCAAAAATGATCAATAGTAGTCAACATTAGTAGAGAATAGTCAACAATGGCCAAAAACAGTCAACAACAGTCAAAATAGTCAATAATGGTCTAAAACACTCAACAATGGTCAAAAATAGTCAATAATGGTCAAAATAGTCAAAAATGATCAATAGTAGTCAACAATAGTTGAGAATAGTCAACAATGGCTAAAAATAGTCAACATTGGTCAAAAATGGCCAAAAACAGTCAAAATAGTCAATAATGGTCAAAATAGTCAAAATGATCAATAGTAGTCAACAATAGTTGAGAATGGTCAACAATGGCTAAAAATAGTCAACATTGGTCAAAAATTCTCAAAAACAGTCAACAATAGTCAAAATAGTCAATAATGGTCAAAAATAGTAAATAATGGTCAAAATAGTAAATAATGGTCAAATAGTCAAGGATGGTCAATACTGGTCAACAATTGTTGAGAATAGTCATGCATATTCAAGTATAGTCAAGAATGGTCACAAAGGGCTAAAATCAAAAAGGGCTCAAAGCCTCTTTAGAAAGCGCTTCAAAATAAAGGCTTTATTTCCGAGAGCCTCCTCTTCGCCGCGAAGGCTCGGGGCTAATTAGTTCTTTAGCCTCCGAGGTTTCATAAAAAGGCTCGAGCCCTAATAATAAGCCTAAAAGACTCGTTGAGTCTTTTGCAACACAACCTGCAACACAACCTCTGACCACCTGGGTGATCAAAGTGGAATATTGCATTTTTTAATGTTTTCTAATGTGATATTTTTAACCGACTTCAAACTTTTTTGAAGTCGGTTTCTCAATTCGACTGTATTTTTTTTAAACCGACTTCAAAAAAGGAGGAGGTTTCTCAATTCGACCGTATATTTTTTTTTTTTTTTTTTTAATGTGTGTTCGCGGATAACTTCGTCGTTTATGAACCGATTTTGATGATTCTTTTTTTGTTGGAAAGGAGATTTTCCGGGGGTGGTACCATGATAAGGAAACCAGGATCTGATGATGGCATCCCAGAGAAATCGAGGGGAACCTTCGAAAATCGTAGGGGCGACTAGTGCGTTTGTAATTTTTTTCATTAAGTATTTTAAAGCACTACTATTTTATGAAGGTCTGGAGTCGATCTGATGATGGAGCCGAAAGACAGTCGAGGGAACTCCTTAACGATTTACAGCAATTACCTGGTGTTTGGGCTTGATTAATTTGTATTGATGAGAACTTTACACCTAGATGGGTTGTGACTGTCATTATGGGTCTGATGATGAAGACAAAGGACAGTCAAGGGAACTCCTCAACGTTTTACAGTAGCTACCTTGTGTTTGGACTTAATTCATTTCTATTGATGAGAGCTTTACACCTAGATGGATTGTGACTGTCATTAGGGATCTGATGATGAAGACGAAGGACAGTCAAGGGAACTCCTCAACGTTTTACAGTAGCTACCTTGTGTTTGGGCTTGATTAATTAGTATTGATGAGAACTTTACACCTAGATGGGTTGTGACTGTAATTAGGGGACTGATGATGAAGACGAGGGACAGTCAAGGGAACTCCTCAACGTTTTACAGTAGCTACCTTGTGTTTGGGCTTGATTAATTAGTATTGATGAGAACTTTACACCTAGATGGGTTGTGACTGTCATTAGGGGACTGATGATGAAGACGAGGGACAGTCAAGGGAACTCCTCAAGGTTTTACAGTAGCTACCTTGTGTTTGGGCTTGATTAATTAGTATTGATGAGAACTTTACACCTAGATGGGTTGTGACTGTCATTAGGGGTCTGATGATGCAGTCAAAAGACAGTCGAGAGAACTCCTCAACGATTTACAGCAATTACCTGATGTTTGGGCTTGATTAATTTGTATTGGAGAGAACTTTGCACCCATATGGGTTATAAGTGCTATTACAGGTCTAATGATGGAGACCATAGACAGTCGAGGGAATTCCTCAAAGATTTACAGCAGTTACCTTTTGTTGGGCTTACTTCATACGGTTCAATATGCCAAAATGTTCATTGGTATGGCGCCACTAAAAATCGTGAAATAAAATTATTTTTATTAAAAAAAAAAAACCGACTTCAAAAAAACCTGGTTCACTAAAAAGCCTGAAATAATATTCCTATTACCACCTCTGTAGTATTGTATTTGGAGTCGGTGCCAATCTTGGTATGCCAAGTATAGCTACTATAAAAGTAAGAAGATAGATTGGCACCGACTCCAAATACAATACTACAGAGGTGGTAATAGGAATATTATTTCAGGCTTTTTAGTGAACCAGGTTTTTTTGAAGTCGGTTTTTTATTTTTAATAAAAATAATTTTATTATGTTTATTACCTCAGAACTTGCGACTGGGTGAACAGATTTTGAAAATACTTTTTTTTATTTTGAAGTTAGACATCTTGATAAAACAGAGAGAATTACATACGACGCGGGTTCAAATCCAACCATATTTAGTTATTTAAATATATTTGGATTTATTATAGTAATGGTATTTTTCAATGGTACAGAATTTATCAAAATATTTACACAAAATTATTATTTTTTAATGCATATAATTTATGTATTTATTCCACATAGAACTATAGCGCAAAATGTATATCATAGGGCTAGTGAATAATTTCATCCACATCCGCAATGTCTCATTAGCGTAGTGGTAAAGCATTAGCAATTATTCCGTGAGTTCGTACCTCACCTTCGGCATGTCTATGTAATAACTTTTTGGTGATAATATTGTTCTTATTTGTAATAATATTGTTTTTTTTCTATTTATTACATGTTTTATTACATTTTAATCATTTTATAAATTATTTGGATTGACAAACTAATACGCCAACTGAATGGTCCCAAACTAAGCAACGCTTGTACTATGGATAATGGTCTGGAGACGATCCCCGTAATCCTGGGATCAGGAAAAATAACGCATAAGTCAGTTTCTAAAATTTTCATTTGGCGGGAATCGAACCCGCAACCACGCAAGCAGTAAGCCGAACAGACTACGTCAAACCACTTTACGAAGCAGGTGTCAATTTTTCAATAGATGACGAAGTATATAGTTCATAATTTCGCCACTTTAATTAATATGTAAATAGCTCAGTGAGTCAATGTGTACGCGCGACAGTATGTAGGATCGTATCCTAGTTTTATATTTTCGTTTTTTTTTTTCATGTGTTTCCATTTTTTTATTATTTTAGGCAATTGTATTTGTAGCCAATTGTATTTTTTTTATATAATAACAAAGAATTGTAATTTATGTTCTAAATAACAACTCTTTATCACAACTACTTAGGTACAAAGGCGTAGAAATGCGCACAAATATAAAATCTAACAAATGCTAGCTATCTACAAAATATTCTAAACCACTGCAATATTTTTACGTATTTATTTATAAAAAAGAGATACACGATAATTGAAGCGACTGGAGCGTAGAAAAGTGACACAACCTCCCCGTCCAACAGTCATCGCGGTACTGCCGCCCGTCGCCCCTCGCACCGGATCCGCCCACTTTGTTGGCGAATATTTGGAAAATCATGAATTGTGACGTGAAAAACGATTGCATCGCAAAATCAAGCTAACATTTTTTAGGTATTATCTTTCTCCATCTTTTGGTGGAAAAACTATTTAAAAATTCCCAGCCGTTTGGAAGAAGATAGAAATTTAAATTTGAAAATTTCTACATTTTGGTAATTTTTTTCACATAGTAAAAGAGCATTTTTCACATTTTTCAAACTTGTTTTTTAAAGAAGAGGGTATAATAAATACGGTGATATTTTTTTCAAAATTTTTACTCCACTCGTCTAAGAGGAGATAGCCTCCAAAAATGCCTCGTTAGCTACCTGCCCAGTCTTAAAAATAAAAGTAAAAATGTTTGTTCGAAATTATGACTGAGCATCCCGCAAGAAAAGCAAAATTTTACATCAGGAATAACGGATAGAGGCCGCGGGTAAAGCTATTGTTAGTGGGTATAATTACTTCATGACTTATAGAAGTATCGACTCGTCTTGGCTTATCACAGGGAAAACTCAACAAATAATTAATAAACCTTGATGATACCGAAAAGTTCTCGAGTGGCGGCCGCGCACCGGAAAGCGTACCGTGGGTAGGCCTCCCACAAGGTGGACCGGCGACCTGGTGAAGGTCGCGGGAATCCGCTGGATGCGGGCAGCGCAAGACCGGACATTGTGGCGAACCTTGGAGGAGGCCTATGTCCAGCAGTGGACGTCTTTCTGCTGAGATGATGATGATGATGATACCGTGTCTTAGACATTTCATATACAATTCTCTTAGACACGGGTTCATCACGTGTTTATTTTTTTAATAACACCGTAAACATAGATTTATTATGGTCTAGATGGTCTGTTGCGCTGCAATCGGAGCGAAAATAACAGGCCAGATTTGAAAGCGATGTGTGCGTGTCACGCATACAAGTATTCGTAGACTATTGTTTGTCAAGCGCGTTGCGTCACTGTTGATACGTGCTGAGTGATACCAGCTTTTGAATATTTCCCATAAAAGTAGGGAAAAAATATGTTTTGATTTTGGGGTGTCTAATTAAAATGTAAATTCATTTAATAATGATTTTAATTATTCACATACCTATTAGTATAATAACACTCTATGACAAAGTCGACGGAGCCCCGCGAACGCGGGGTTCATATTTCTGCGTTCAGGGTCATCAGTAACCTAACACGAAGGGACTGACGGGGTTTTAGCTCGCTCGCTCGCTAACCCCTGTCACTCCCTTCGAACCTAACCCAGACAAGTCAAATGCCCCGAAGTCCCGAGCTCGCACGAATTGAATGGAGCTCTCTGATTGGTGCAAATGTCAGTCGCGCCCGTCTATTTGATGTTTCCTAGTTTGGCTTGAACTACATTTTTTGAAGAACATGTTGAAGCTTCAATATGTAAAAATATTGATGAGTTGTAAAATCGGTGGCTGAGTTAGTAAATTTGATGGCGACTTATAAATCAGACGGACAAGTAATAATAACTGGTGTTCTTTATTTGATGTTCTTATTTAGGTAGTGTTGTAAATAAGACGGTGAGGGAAAACATCGTGAGGAAACCTACCTATCCCTCGGGATTAGGTAATAGTCAGTTCCTGTATACACGGCGACACGGTTCACCACCTGTCACGTTGGGTTCTGACTATCTAGTGAAACGTGGGCTTTGAGTTGGTTAATACCTCCACAATGTGGTGGTGTATGGCCACTCAAGCCTCTGACTACCCCCGAACGGGGATAAAAGTCGTGACGTTACATTTAATTTTTTATGTAAATAACACGAATTAGTTTATTAGAAGCTTTCATATTTTTCTGTGGCTTAGTTATAAAATTAGAAGTCAAATTTCGTGGATTTATAATTCCCCAAAAAAATTGCAAACGCTCACATGGGAATTTTAAATTCAATTATCAGGCAACCTTGTCAATATGGCGTCAAATGGCCGTTATATTTTTGAATAAAATTACACTTCATAAATCTAATTGTGTCTTTAGCAAATAATTATTTCGAGTTTACTTACCGATGATAGGTAATTTTTTTAATTATTTTTATTCGTCTCCTGTAATTTTTGCATACTTTTATTGCACATATTGTCATTTTTATACGGCAAAAAAACGGTGTTCACCGCACAATGTCAGTGTCGCTACTGAGCGGGCGAAATGAGCTTATGAGCCAACAGTTGGCTGATATTTTTTTTGGCGTTTTGGCGCTCGAACCCTATATCTAGACAAATTAATAATCAAAGACCGTAAACAATGAAGATAGATAAAAGAAAAATCGTGTATGACTTTCCATTTTGTTTTTAATTATTTTACATAACGTGTAGGTAATACCTATTAGACGTGTCTACAACATGCACATGCCGCGCGACGCTGCTCACCCACATGCCTCGCGAAGCACGACGTTTGCCTCAGTCGCATGCCGCGCGAGGCAAATGGCGAGGCAATTGACACTCTAGACAGGGAAAGGTATACCCGATTAATCAGTTTGACACGTTTGACATCGTTCTGTCTCACGACTGCCAAACTAGGCGAGGCAAATGTGAGTGCTCAGGTGAGGCAGGGCGCGCATTTGCCTCACGTGAGGCAAGTCAAACTTGGCGAGGAAATTTTTCCTCGCGCGGCATGTGACACTTCTGGACGTACCTATTGATGTAGGTTATTGTTATGCTAGAGAAATAATTAGCTACTTATCAAATTAAAAGAAAGTTCTGTGATTCATGATAAAATAAGTCTCCGAAACTTCTCTCACCCAAGTCAACGCGAAAATAAAATCGCTAGGTATTACATCACTGCTTTTAAATTACAGTTTCATCACACTCAAGGGCGTCACGTTTCATAATTTTCTTTTTTTTATAAAAATAACGAGATGACGTGACAAAAGTAAACAGGCTAGTCGCGACAACAATACAAATATGTCACGTCACCCACATTAATATGTTATCTGGCGGGATGGAGAACATGCTTCGTAACTCTCACGAGTCTTTCATTTTCATATCATTTCTAGCCTGTGCTATCCCACTGGTCACAGCTCATAACAACCACTCTGCCATCGACCAGCACCGCCTCTCCTCGAGTGGTAGATGGATAGATAGATAACTCTTTATTAATCCACCACTAGAAAACAAACATTTATAAATTATTCCATAATTTACACAGAAAGTGGAAAATGGGCGGCCTTATCACTAAAAGTGATCTCTACCAGGCAACCTTAGGATGGAGAGGATTTAAAGAAAAATAATACGGGGGTGTACTTACATAAATTAACTTATAAACATATACATTACATTAAATAAACAAGAAAATAATATGACATATACTTATACCCACTACATAATGGCTAAATGAATATAATAGCACGCAACAGTTTAGACACAGACAAAATAAATAATAAACAAATAAATAAGAAGCACTAATTATGGAGAAAGAAAGAATTTCTTTACCTGGTCTCTGAAAATGTGTAAGGAGGTAGCGTTTCTGACAGAGACCCGTAAAGAATTCCAGAGGCGGACAGCTTCGACAGTGAAGGAACCATCATAGAAGGGCCTGGTGTGGGAAGGCATATCAAGAGAGAGGTTATCGGTTGACCTTAAGGAATACAGATTGGTTAGTATTCTTTATATGGAATTCTATGGACATTCGCTCACTACATCAACTTGGTAGCCTCACCGGATCGCCTCGCTCGCCTCGCTAGCTGTCTACGTGCTGGTCGGGTGCCGAGTGGTTGTAGTGAACTGTGACCATGAAGGCCTCCCCTCCCTTCTTCCATTTGCTCTGGTCTATGGCTACCCGGGACCAATCCGTCAAGTAGGAATCCAGGTCATCTTGGTATCTTTTCCTGGGCCCGCCGCGTTGTCGTTTCCCGCTGTTTGGGAATCGAGTCTTTTTATAGCTTTTATTGATGGTAGAGCCAAGCTGTAGCCAATTGACTGCATCTCACCTGGCTGGCTCGACCGCGATAGTATCACCCTCACACAGAAGATTGGCGTAAAGTAGCTATTACAGCTGCGTTTTGTACGTTGAGTGAGAGAGCTGGAAGTATCCCCCCCTTCCCCTCCCTCTATCCCACTCCCCTTCAGTACGGTAACGTGCGAACAATGCCATTAGTATTGCAAGCATCTATAGGCTACGGTAACTGCTTAACATCAGGCGGGCCGTACGCTTGTGTGCCACCGCAGTTCCATACGTTGGAACCACTGCCTTATGTCTTATTGAGAGTACAGCTGTCGGGCTCGAGTCACAACACTAGTTTCAAGTTTTTGGTTTTAGTCCCCACTGAAAAGCTGTCCATTTTCATGCAGGAACAGTACTGGCCGAAAGGTGTGTTCAGGCGCTTTCGGAGGGGGCTGTCCTCACCAACACCATCAAATTAGTTATAAGTTCTAATAGAATATGTATGTTAGTCTTTAAGGTATTTATAATATGGGCCATCGTTGCCTGAAATAAATGGTTATTATTATTATTATTACTGCCAAGCGGTCCTGCGGTAGTAAGTCGGTCAGAATTTGGATCTAGGCGTAAAGACAACCTTATTCTTTACGCCTAGATCCAAAATCTTCATCTGACCTAAATACCCAGCCAGGCCTAAATTGATAACGGCCCTCCGACGAAAGCAATGAAAGAAGATTGGATTAGCCCTTGATAAAACTACGTTTTCAGAAGGTTTTCTTTTTACTAAAATGAAATACTGTTCTTTTCCACAGCAGATAAAGATGTTGGTAAATTGGAAGGGTTGTATTTCCGAAATTGGTTTCTGAAGAGTGGCAGTGTGTGTGAATTGTGTGAGTAATAAACTAATAATACAATCTTGACGGGCCCGTTGGCGTGGTTGGTTTAGATTCCGCCTATCACCCTACAGGTCGTAGGTTCGATTCCTACCCGGGACATGCATTTGTGTGCATCAACATGTCTGCATGTCCCGAGTTTGGGTGTAATTATGTATATTAAGTATGTTTTTACAAACAAAAAGTAGTATATGTAGTAATATTAGTTATCTTGTTCCATAGTACAAGCTCTGGGATCTTAGTATCTTAGTTTGGGATCAGCACGCTTAGCATGAACCCGAAGACAAGCGCTATTTCGCGCCTAACTGTCACATACAATCGCGCAAATGACGTCACAGCGGGCTATGTCTACAGGCCCTAGCACGAACACCGCGCGTCAAGCGACTAGGGTGCGACTTAATGTCAGTTGAAGACTATAGTCTACGGCCATAACATGACCGCCAATGTATCTCTATTTTTGACAGCTCGGGGTAGAGATATATGTCTACCACTGTTGTAGGCCGCGATTAAGAGTTAGTTTGAATATGACTCGACTTTTTATCCAAAATGAACGGTGTTTTTAATGTTTTAGGTGCTTATGCTATCATATAGAATTTTTTATTGCTATTAAATACTTAACACTGGCAAAATACCTAGTTAACGTGGTGATTTTTTGTTTTACTGGCTTAAGAAAATAAAAAAGCGGCAAACGCGGCAAACTAAAAGTGGCTCGATTGTATCGAAATCATTTATTATCTCTAAATGAAGAGAAATTAGCCCGCAAGCGGCACAGACGGCAAGTGCGGGAACTCTGCGACCCCTTCGAGCTCCCAGAGCAAGAGTTCTGCCAAATCTTTAAAATAAGCAAGGAAATGGTGGAGTAGGTACCTTTGCTCGGAGCTCGAAGGGGATCTTACCCCCAAAAATTCAGCGGCATATCCTGTGATCATTGAGGTAGGTACGCTACATGGTCATTTAATAATAAGTATAGTTACCTACCTACTAAACGTCAAAAGATATTTCATTTTATGTTAGGTATATAATTTATTTCAAGTTACTTAAATGTTTTCTATTTACTTGCAGATTCTTAAATCCATCTAAATATTGATGACTGGCTACTACCAGCGCTCTATTGGCCAAGAGCAAAATTTACTTACCCTAGGTATAAGCTGGCGTTCCTCCACAGAGCTAATACTGCTACTACTGCCTACCTGCTAGATTACATTAATTACACTTAATCCCAATTATATTCTTGATTGCGGACTCAGACTGTCGAATCCTGAATTGCAACGCCAACTATCCGGGTCGAACACACGACCTATTTATATTTAATAATTCAACGATAAAAGAGGAGATGCGCAGACTGTACAACAGCCGAATCGGCAATTATTATCTGCTTGGTGAGATGTGTTCTATAGTTTCTTATTTCTTTTATAATTAACTTAATTTACCTATTAAGTTTAATTGACGGTTGGTGTGGCTGGTTTAGATTCCTCCTTTCACGCTGCAGATTGTAGGTTCGATTCCTACGCGGGACATGCATTTGTGTGCATGAAAATTTCTTCATGTCCCGAGTATGGGTGTAATTATGTATGTATTTACAAACAAAGAGTAAGTTTAATCATTTATTCATTTATTTATTTAGTAGGATTGTTCTGATGATTCTGAAACAGTTTATTAATGAAATGTAATAAGGATCAATCCCCACAAACCACTCTTTTTAGACGAGACGTCTCTGAGGGCGGCAGGCTTTTACTCTCATACTAACAAACAATAAATAAGCTTTGAGTAGGTAAATTACAATAGGTACATTTACAAGATCTTCTTACTAAAACTTATATAATAAACTCATAAAAAATAAAAACACTTTGTATAAATAACAAATTAAAACTTAATTATTAATCGTTCACTGCGTAACCTGCAACAAAAAATTTATAAAAAATAAACAAATTATTATTATTTAAATTTTCAGGCGATTCTGGCTATGCCTTGGAGCCATGGCTGATGACTCCAATTAGGAATGCACCTCGGGACACCCCTCAATTTAGATACACGGAGTGTCATTGCCAAACCAGAAATTTAATTGAGAGAACAAGTAGTACAACAGTAGTACAACAAGTAGTTTATGCATGCTGTACTATAGGTATACAACATAATGCGACATTATAGGTACATGTAATTTTCAAATTATCACATTCTTATTTTTAGGCTTAGCATCATTTTAAGTAAAATGTTTATAATTTCCAGAGTACCCATGGAACTCATGGAAATATCGCAGATCGGAACGGAAACTCAAAACTTGTGGCGGACAATAAACGTAACGCTATAGTGCAACAATGTTTTGGATAATTATTTGTTATTATTTTTATTTTATTAAAGTTTACAAATTTTACAAACAAATTGATATCAATTGATTTACCAGTTTTTTCGGTGACTCGGAGCTTCAGCAGCAGCAATACTATTTTTAAGCGCAGTTGTTTTGCTACATCCTGCAAAAGATATTTCAAACATTATTAATTATCCTCCCTTCCCTTTCCACTATTCCGCTCCCCTATCAACCTACGCCTACGATACCTGCTTAACATCAGGCGGGCCGAAGGCTTGTTGACCGCCTTATTTGTGAAAAAAATATTGGCAATTATATATTTTTGCGCCAGTGTGGTGAAATATGCCCTGATTCCTCCCAGATTAAGAGGGATTCGTACGGGTAGGGAATTGTGCCTTGTATAATGGCAATAAGCTCGCACCCTTTTACATTAGGGCCAAAATACCATCGACGGAATATGGGTGCACTGCAAAACTCATTTGCTTGCTCCTAGCTTCCTTCGGATTCTGGGAATTCAGGCATGAAGGTTCACTTATATTAATTACTTAGGAACAAATCCATTAAGAGCACAGTAGGTATTCTTTTAGTAATAGTAGTCCTCTTAACCGAATTGGGGCCTCGGTGACCAATCTCAACGGACACTAGTCATCTGTGCAGAAGATATTATAATGCACAAGTGTGTGCGCAAGTACAGGAGCACAGAGACACTCAGTTCTATTAGCACTCAATTGTAAAAGCGTTGCCGAGTGTTGCTTAACCTTCGATTGTTTACCGATTAATAATTACAACTGTCTATGAGGTAGTAGTTCACATTATAATCTAATTTATAATAAGTACTTACGTAATAATTCTCCCAGCTCTTAAATAACTCTCTCAGCATATGGCGCAGCTGCTCCCATTGCTCGGCCCGGGACCGCTGGCCCATGGGCCCACTAAGATTCCCATTGGCAAATGCAGTGTTGGCCTGCATATAGGAGACCAACATCTGCACCTGCTTCAGGCTACTCCTACTAGTTTTAACCCTGAAATTAAACTTTGTGTTAGCTTTTCTTAGATCGAGAACTTTTTATGTTAAGCGACTGAAGATTCTAACATCAAATACATATATTTACAACTTACCCTATCCTCAGTCTTATGTACTTATATAGACAAAATGCACTTACCCTTTTCTCGTATTCATTTTTCCACAAAATCACACAAAACATAAAAATATTTAGTTTTAGCGGCGTTTGTTGTGTTTGTTTACAAATATCAAATCTGCCAAACATCACTGTCAGTTTTACCGTGCGTTTCCACTGCACAAAAACATGTTGACACAACATATTGCTGTCTCTATTTTTTTGCTGTCATTAAATAGAGACAACAATATGTTGTGACAAAATGTTATTGCGCAGTGGAAACGCACGGTGAGATCTGTATTGACCGAATGAAGTGAACAAAGAATGAATGATTTAGTGCCGTACCCAAACTCGGCAACTGTGATTAGAAGATCTTTTCGGTCTTACCATATTTAAAAATAAATGTTTTTTTATAACGGCAAGACAGATTACTCTTCGGTAGATAAGACTCTACCGACGGTAGACTCGCTGTCTTCCTGTCAGTTCATGCTTTAGGTCGCGACATAGTCGGAAGAGAAGAGATGGTTTAAGGAGTCGCGCGACATATAAGTCTACATTTTTCATGCTAAGCGTG
This sequence comes from Drymonia ruficornis, assembly GCA_947859195.1. Taxonomy (NCBI): domain Eukaryota; kingdom Metazoa; phylum Arthropoda; class Insecta; order Lepidoptera; family Notodontidae; genus Drymonia; species Drymonia ruficornis. Next base: position 9,446,463 of record OX401913.1, on the reverse strand, counting down.
CAGGTAGCCGTGTGTAAAAGAATGTCCCAGGATTTATTTTTATTTACCTATTTAATTCTCTTCATTCTGTATCACTATAAACTCCTTAGATTTAGGGCATGATTTTTTCTACCACAAAGGCGGAAAACAAGAAGATAGGCGGTAGATCACGATTACCGTAGCCTATAGACGCTAGTAATACTTAAGACGATACAAGAAAAAAATGAATTTTAGTTTCGGGGTGTGGCTAGCGTCGCGTGAGCTGCCGAAGGATATATCCCTCTCGCTTAGCTAGGACAGAACAGCTATGGAGTAGACTATAGTATAGTTATTTTTTGAAGGAACAATATTGTTTAATTCGTACAATTAAAATAATATGTCCCAGTGCACCTTTTAAAATAGATGAAATGGATGAAAATATTCAAATATATTTTTTTCGTTTTATATGGGACTAGCTGTGCCCGCGGCTTCGCCCGCGTGGAAATTGATGTTTATGATTAGTCTGTCTTATTCCAGAGCCTACACTATCTGCATTTCACATTAAAATCAGTTAAGTAGTTATGGAGATACCGACGTGGCAACAAACATTCACACGTACAGACACATACACTTATTTAGGTTTTGCCCGCGAATTCGTCGGCGCAAAATTTAAATTTAAAAAAAAACGGACTCGATCCCGTTTCCCGGGTCCCGGATCCGGTTTGCTGGATCCCAGATCCGGTTTGCCGGATCCCATATCCCAGATCCCGTATCCTGGATCTCGTTTCCTGGATTCCGTTTCCTAGATCTCGTTTCCCGGATCCCGTATCTCTGATCCCGGATCCCGGATATCGTATCTGGGATCTCGTTTCCCGGATCCCGGATCGTGTTTGCCGGAGCCCGTATCCCGGATCCCGCATCCCTCATCCCATTTATGGTAATGTTCCAAGCACTATGTCGAAGTTAAAGTAAATGAACATAAACACGGTGTATATCACATATCCCAAAACCGACTTGTATTTTTAAGAAGACATCTAAACACCATTTTTCATACTTAATTCTAACTTCAAAAATGACAAACTCCCATACAAACTTTCATCCCCTATTCTACCACCTTAGGGGTTGAATTTTCATACATCCTGTAATTATTATTATTTTTATTTAAAGAAACCAAAACAACTATTAACTATCAAAAATGACTTACTTTCATCCCCCATTTAAACCTCTTAGGGGTTGAATTTTCAAAAACCCTGATTTTAACATTTTTCATTTTATAAAAGACATATAATCACCAATTTTCATACTTCTAACTTGAAAAATTACGAACTTGCATACAAACTTTCATCCTTTATTTAACCCCCATAGGGGATGAATTTTCAAAAACCCTGAAATTATTTTTTTACATATATAAAAAGAAACCTAAACACCAATTTTCACAATTCTAACTTCAAAACTGATAAACATCTATGCAAAATAACATACAAACTTTCATCCCCTATTTTACCCCCTTAGGGGTTGAATTTTCAAAAACGCTGAAATTATTTTTTTACATATATAAAAAGAAACCTAAACACCAATTTTCACAATTCTAACTTCAAAACTCACAAACATCCTTGCAAAATAACATAAAAACTTTCATCCCGTATTTTACCCCCATAGAGGTTGAATTTGCAAAAACGCTGAAATTACTATTTTTAATTTTTTTAAAGACACCTAATTACAAATTTTCATAATTCTAACTTGAAAAATGACGAACTTGCATACAAACTTTCATCCCTTATTTAATCCCCTTAGGGGATGAATTTTCAAAAACCCTGAAATTATTTTTTTACATATATAAAAAGAAACCTAAACACCAATTTTCACAATTCTAACTTCAAAACTGACAAACATCCATGCAAAATAACATTCAAAACTTTCATCCCCTATTTTAACCCCTTAGGGGTTGAATTTTCAAAAACGCTGAAATTACTAATTTTTATTTTTTAAAAGACACCTAATTTCAAATTTTCATCATTCTAACTTCAAAAATGACGAACCTACATACAAACTTTCATCCCCTATTTAACCATCTTAGGGGTTGAAATTTATAGGTATGATTAGCCTGTCTCCTTCCAGAGTTTACACTATCTACGTTTCAAATTTCATTAAAATCGGTGCAGTAGTTATGGAGATACGTGGGAACAAACATTCACACACACACACTTTCGCATTTATAATATTAGTAGGATTTTTATGTCGAGTGTATTTGAAAAAAATAATTTAATTTCTATGTCGTTTTTATTGCTGAAGACAAAGTAAGTCAAAAGAAGACAAACGATACCTACAATATGCTGATAGATACGTATAACAATATTTCGATCGTATAATAGCCTATAACCAGCGGACGATCCAGACGCGTCCAACGATATCTCATTAGTCAAATTATTATGATATAAAAATAGTTTGGACGTTATACGGGAGCAGATGAACATACATACATATCGGTCAAAATCATAACCCTCCGCCCACCGTAGTCGGGTAAAAATGTACATACTCTGTGTCAGTGACTGACTGCCGGATATGAGTATCTTTTTCATGTTTCGTAGGCAAAGGAATACTTTGAAATACTTAACTTCGATGCCGATCATGAAGTCATCAGCAGTGTCATAATATTTTTTTTTACCATATTTAATTAATTTTTTAATTTAATTTTCAGTTTTTATTAATTTTATTGATTTAACCATGCATTTATTTTTTGTTTATCTTTTTATCTTTATTTTTTTATCTATCAAAATCACCCTTAGACTGGTTACCGCCACAGGTGACAAGAGGGCTGGCTCTTTCCTTGCTCAAAAAATTCGCTTGACAACAGGAACAGCTTGAATACAGGGAGGACATGCAGCCAGTATCCCACGCGGACGGTATTTGTTTAATTAGGGGTAGGTTTTTATTTTATTGTATTTTATTTTAATTTATGTTATATTATATTGTATTTTAATGATAAAACATGAAAAATAAAAATAAATATATATTTTTTTTTAAATTTAATTTTACTTTTATTTATTGTTTTATATTTATTGTGAAATTATAATAATTTTAATAATCAATATTGGACTATGTCTGAAACAAATACATTGAATTGAATAATTTAAATACAAAAATTATCACATTAACTCGTTAAGGCTGGAACCATTGCAACTGACAGCTCGAGGTTGACCGCTTTTTGCTCAAACAATGTCGTAGGACCGCGAGTTGAATTTTTTGAATTTAGAATTTCCGATACGCTTCGATACATCAAAAAGACGACATGATAAATCAAAAACAGAAGTGACTCATATACTAAATTCGTATCTTGCCTACTTTTATTTAGTCGTATAAGGGTAACTTCGTAAAGGAAAATTTTCACGAAATCTTAAGTACAATTTAAGTACTACATTTTTATTAATAGGTAGGTTATTTTTTCTTTGTAATCTTTTTTATTGTTATTTTGTTGATATTGTAAATAAAAGCTCACTAACTGTTAATTTTTAATTGTTCTGAAATTTAATTTTGCCCAGCACTGGGTAATAGGTAGTACTACTTAAAAAAAGACTAGTACATAATTTAAATGTTTAATATTATAGGACAAAATAAGTAAAATTAAAACAACTTAAAATTCTAAATAACTGAAAACAAGAAAAATTGTTGACAACATCGGGTAATAACTGAAATAAAAGTAGTACTAATCCTTATTAGTTACTAGCTGTGCCTGCGACCTAGTACGCGCACATTTTTGGAAAAGGTTACCCCTTATTTGACTGATGGATTGATGGAGGATGACGGACGGATGGAGTGGCAATGCAACGCATGCCGGGCATGCATGCAACCCTCATAGAATCACTGTTTTGCCCGTCAGTCTATCTGTCCGTCTGTCAAAACGTGCACAGCCTAAACCGCTTGGGTTAGAAACATGAAATTTTAACTTTTTATAGCGTAGAAGAAGACCACAGGAAGGATTTTTGAGAATTCAACAATTAAGGGGAGAAAGTATCTATGGATAGTCCCAGTTTTTCTGAAACTAGAGACATGAATATTTGTAGTTGTAGGCTGAGTAGCCGAAATAGGTACTAATTTTCATGAAAGGTCAAGATTTTCAAGCCAGAGCCATGGGTCTGGAGCAGCTCCATGATAATAATAATATATGGTATAATTAAAAATAAAATACTTGCTCCACAAAACGCCTCGTTTTGTGAGTTTTTAGGGTTCCGTACCTCAGAAGGAAAAAACGGAACCCTTATAGAATCACTTTTTGTCCGTCTGTCTATCTGTCCGTCCGTCAAAACGTGCACAGCCCAAACCGCGGGTGATACAAACATGAAATTTGGACAATAGGTACCTTTCATAGCGTAAAAGACGAGCAAAGGAAGGATTTTGGAAAATTCTTACCCTAAGGGGGTAAAATAAGGGGTGGAAGTTTGTATGGAATTCCCTCATTTCTGAAGTTAGAAACATGAAAATTTCTATTTAGGCTACTAATACAAATACAAAATAGTAATTTCAGCGCTTTTGAAAATTCTACCCCCAAGAGGGTAAAATAAGGGGTGGAAGTTTATATGGGGGTTCCAATTTGTCTAAAGCTAGGCACAAGAAAATTTGTATTTAGGCTTCTTATTAACTAAGAATAGTAATTTCAGCGTTTTTGATCATTTCACCTCTAACGGTGTAAAATAGGGGGTGCAAGTTTGTATAGGCGTCCCAATTTTTCTGAAGCTAGAGACATGAAAATTTGTATTTGGGCTACTCATTACAAATTAAAACCGGACAAGTGCAAGTAGGACTCGTGCTCTGAGGGTTCCGTACAAATTTTATTATGTTTGTGTGTGCATCATATCTTTGGCGTGCAAATACAGGGCAATGAAGCAAGATGTGCTCCACTGTCTCGCTGGGGTTCTTCGAGCTTCCACTTTGCCAGTTTTCGGAACAATACATACTAATTACAACACCTAAGTGGGTATTGTTCCGAAAACAGGGAAAATCATGGAGACTCGAATCTCGGGATAACAACTGCACTGCAAGCGACTGTGGTGAACAGGTTGGGCTAACAATCAAAAGGTCCCAGGCTCGATCCCCGTTGGGGCATGCACCAATGGATGAATTTTCATCTTTGTGCATAATTTACAGTTCGCTGACGGCGAGAGAAAACATCGTGAGGAAACCTACCTATCCCTCGGGATTAGGTAATAGTCAGTTCCTGTATACACGGCGACAAGATTCACCACCTGTCACGTTGGGTTCTGACTATACAGGGTGAATTTTTCAACAAAATGCTATTTTATTTCTCTTAAGTTACCTAACTATTAAACCTAAACTGATTAATTGTTCAAAAAAAAAATCAAACCGACTTCAAAAAAACCAGGTGCTCTAAAAAGCCTGAAATAATATTTCTATTACCACCTCTTCCTACCCCTTCGGGAAAACCAGCCAATCTTGGTATGCCAAGTCTACCTACTATAAAAGTAAGAAGATAGATTGGCACCGACCCCGAATACTCGATAACACACCATCACGTCTGGTTTTCCCGAAGGGGTAGGAAGAGGTGGTAATAGAAATATTATTTCAGGCTTTTTAGAGCACCTGGTTTTTTTGAAGTCGGTTTGATTTTTTTTATAAAAATAATTTTATTTCACGATGTTTAGTGGCGCCATACCATTGAACATTTTGGCATATTGAACCGTATGAAGTAAGCCCAACAAAAGGTTACTGCTGTAAATCGTTGAGGAATTCCCTCGACTGTCTATGGTATCCATCATCAGACCTGTAATGGCACTTATAAACCATATGGGTGCAAAGTTCTCATCAATAGAAATTAATTAAGGCTAAACACAAGTTAGCTACTGTAAAGCGTTGAGGAGTTCCCTTGACTGTCCTTCGTCTTCATCATCAGACCCCTAATGACAGTCGCAACCCATCTAGGTATAAAGTTCTCATCAATACAAATTAATCAAGCCCAAACACTAGGTAATTGCTGTAAATCGTTGAGGAGTTCCCTCGACTGTCTTTCGGCTGTATCATCAGATCGACTCCAGACCTTCATAAAATAGTAGTGCTTTAAAATACTTAATGAAAAAAATTACAAACGCACTAGTCGCCCCTACGATTTTCGAAGGTTCCCCTCGATTTCTCTGGGATGCCATCATCAGATCCTGGTTTCCTTATCATGGTACCACCGCTGAGATATCTCCTTTCCAACAAAAAAATAATCATCAAAATCGGTTCATAAACGACGAAGTTATCCGCGAACACACATAAAAAAAAAAAATACGTTCGAATTGAGAAACCTCCTCCTTTTTTGAAGTCGGTTTAAAAATGATTGAAAATTTGTAATTAGAACATAATGTTGTGAAGATGACTGCGCTGCGAAGGTAAATAAATAAAAATATTGAGCATAATTTCGAACAAGGTAAAGGTAATATACGTATGACTTATTACAGTCAACTTGAAAATATGTAGCAGTTTATTAAAAAACACAGTTTTTATTAAGTTTGCCGTATGTCATTACTTCCCAGAATTCGTTCCTTATCAGCGACACTATCGAATGGTGTAATAATACAGTAAGTGGTTTTTTCAACTAGTTCGAAATCAACTAGTTCGATTCTTGGCTACGAATTCAGTTTTTTTAAAAAATCCAATGATGCAGTTTTAGTTTTCACCAAAATCGGCCCCGAGACTTCTTTGAGTACCTTTCGATATTCCTTATAGTTTCGGATTTAGCCATCCACGCACACTTGAAAAATTCACCCTGTATAAACGTGGGCTTTGAGTTGGTTAATACCTCTACAATGGGGTGGTGTATATCCACTCAAGCCTCTGACTACCCCCGAATGGGGATAAAAAGTGTGACGTTACATTTCTAAAAAAATATTTAACAGGTGATGACACTAAATAAATTTAGCACTGCAAATTTAGCTGCTTATTAAATTTGGACCCATCCCTAAGAAGCTGTGATGTTTGTTTGATGTATGGTTTAGTAATGTCGAGCATTGAACTCCGGTCTCCCAACTTAATCCTGATGCTCAATAAAACTAAACATATAGTAAACATTGCCGACCTGAAGGGAAGGGGTAGGGGAGAAGGGGGGGGGGTTTGGGCTTACGGCTCTCTTACTCATCGTACGAAACGCAGCTGTAATAGCTGTTTTACGCCGATCTTCTATGAGAGGGTGGTACTACCCCACCAAACGGTGGTTAGTCCAGCTTAAAAATAAGCAAACAAAAATAATTTCGTATCACTAATATTAAGTAGTATACTATAATGAATGAATAACATCAACTGAAACACGCTTAACATCAGGCGGGCCGTACGCATGTTTTTTTGTCTTGGCTTTTCTTGTCGCATATAGCCAGTGTCAAGTACCTACCTATAATAATATAGATTTTCAATGTTGCACTTCGCCACTTCCCGCCAAAAAAAAACAAGTTTGTGTAGCAACTCAGTGGTATAAAAAGATATCATAGGCAAGACAAAAACTATGAAAAAATTAAATGTAACGTCACGACATTTATCCCCATTCGGGGGTAGTCAGAGGCGTGATTGGCCATACACCACCACATTGTGGAGGGATTAACCAACTCAAAGCCCACGTTTCACCAGATAGTCAGAACCCAACGTGACAGGTGGTGAACCTTGTCGCCGTGTATACAGGAACTGACTATTACCTAATCCCGAGGGATAGGTAGGTTTCCTCACGATGTTTTCCCTCACCGTCAGCGAACTGTAAATTATGCACATAGATGAAAATTCATCCATTGGTGCATGCCCCACCGGTGATCGAACCTGGGACCTTCTGATTGTTAGCCCAACCTGTTGTTGTTGTTAGGCAAGACAATAAGATTAGAAAGTAGGTAAGCGGTTTTTAGAGGACGATTATGCTTTTTAATCATATACCTATTCATCATTCTATATTATTCATAATCTATGATGACAACAAAACGCGTCACTGAAATAAATATTAATTTAAAAATATTTGTAAGCATATAATATTCTAAAAAATATGTTCAATATTATATTTAAACTATTTAAAACGTGATTTAATTCATAAAAAGCTAAGAAGACGTAACATTTTTACGAATTTCACGCAAAAATTTGCGCGCACGTCCAGCTTTCAACGGCGCCATTGCGCTACTGCCAGGAACATTTTGCCGGCCAAGTCATGATGACCCATGACGTTTGTCGCATATTTAAGGTTATTATTGATTATTTTTTAAATAAAATGACTAATATTAAATCTTGGATCCACGGTTTCTTAGACAAGTCTTGACAATTTTTCTGGTATAGGTTTCACGTAAATCTGTTCAGTTGCTATGGAGAACATTTACGATTAAGGTTGACAATTTCATATTTTGAAATCGATTTCTACAAAATTTGGTAACATTTAAAGTAAATCGGCTAAGCCATTTTATTCCCGACCATATGAGGTTTAATGTTGTATACTTTATATTGCACATAAGCCAGCTGCTTCATCAAACCATTTACTTAGACCCACCCAGTTGAACATTTGTATCACCTTAAATCACGGTTTACACCCGCTAGAACGAAAAAGATCCTAACATGGTAGGTAGGACCTGAGGGTTGGCCAGTTAATTACTTAAAATACACTATATTTATTTCAAGAAAACATTCATAAGATCTGAAGGCGTCGGACTCGCACATAAAGGGTTCCGTACCACCGTAGAATAAACACATCAAAAATATCAAGTTTGAGACTTGATATTTATTTTTAAATGTTATTATATTTTTAGTATTTGTTCTGCACCGGCAACAGAAATACACATTCAGTGAAAATTTCAACTCTCTACCTGTTACGGTTCGTGAGATACAGCCCGCGCTGACAGACGGACAGACAGACAGACGGACAGCGTAGGCCTAGTAATAGGGTCCCGTTAGCACCCTTTGGAACCCTAAAAAGTAGCCTATGTTCTCCGCCAAGACCCAGTCTATCTCCATACCAAAATTCATCAACATTGGTTCAGCGGTTTAGCCGTGAAAAGGTAACAGACAGAGTTACTTTCGTTTATAATATAATAGATTGAATAGGACGGACAAACATTTTCCTATCCATATCTGTAATGTTATTTTTTACGATAATTTATTGATGTATGATATATTTATTACTTGCCCATCCATACCTACAACAAACGCAATAAAGCGACTCCATTGTTTTGACAAGCAATGTATTCCCACTGTCGGCCCAAGACCATGCTGCAAGTATATAACAGTAAGCGAAATAGGGAGTTTTTACAGAAATGACACGAATAACTATGAAATGACAAGAGATGACACAAAATGACAAGAGATGACACAAAATGACAAGAGATGAAAAGAAATTACACAAGACAAGGAAAAGCAAACGAAAATCACGCTGCAGTGCAGGTCGTAGGTTCAATTCCTGCCCAGGACATGCATTTGTGTGCATGAACATGTCCGCATGTCCCGAGTCTAGGTGTAATTAAGTGTATATTTAGTTTGTATTTACAAACAAAAAGTAGTATATGTAGTAATATCAGTTATCTGGTTTCCATAGTACAAGCTCTGCTTAGTTTGGGATCAGGTAGTCATGTGTAAAAGAATTTCCAAGGATATTTATTTATTTATCATAGGCGTCGGCGGACTGTAAATACTGTACTGTACCTGTAATGTGGCACGACCGTAATATTTTTTCGTAATATTTTTAAAAAAATCCTTCACAGGTCCGACGTCGAACAAGTCCGACTGGACACTGACAATACAAAGTTAGAGAGAGACATGGTTAGTTCAAGTACTTAAAATGTGAGATGGCGATATTGTGCGCGCGCTCGGAAATAAACAACGTAAGCGCCAAACCACATTTTCCTGAATTAAAAAAAAACTACTTCATGAATTAAAATATGGTTGAAGGGTAGTTTAGATATCATTATTTGCTATGTTTTAGAAATAATTTCGTGATCTAAATCGTAAAAACATCGTGGTAGCAAGGAAAATTGTAAATAATTAGAGCTCATTTCATAATTTTTTTTTATCGAGAAAATTTCATCAAATCGTGATTTGGATTTAAAGATACTCAAGATAATATAGTCAAAAATCATACATATAAATATAAGATTCCTAGTCCACATACTTACTTAAAGAAAAAGTAGAATAGAAAATCAACCAAATTTCGAACCCTCGTCTTAAGGCATCTGCGCATTCCTACTGCAATGAAATTCCCAACCACTCATAGGCCTAAGTCAGAGCTTTTTAAAAACTTTGGGATGCAATGGTATCTTTCTGAAGACACTTAAGTTGAAGCAACATATGCACGCTGCCAAGATCTTAAGTTGGTATGCACCAACAAGTACTGGGTAAGTCGAGTTAGGCTCTTATCGTAAGTACCTACTTTTAAGATTTCGATATCTTGAAAGCGGCGGGTGAAGTTTTAGAGCGTTGGACCATGTATTTTGCATTGTGCAAAATGAGAATAAGCGCTGTTAAAATCGTCGGATAACTTTTATCCCCCAAATAAATATGGAGTTGTAAAAGTTTTTCCATAGAATATCTTTATAACTGTGTAACCAAGTATGTTTTTAGCAAGATTTTTAGTATACCCTTTTTAGTTACAAAACGGTTACAATAAAAGTCCAGGCCTGCCCGATATTTGTTTTTTTTTATCAGTCAGCAAGTAAACCACCAATTTTCATTTAAAAATGTAGACGTAGTGTTTTGAAATATACAGGGTGGATTCGAAATCATAGGCATCCTTTTAATTAAACTATTAACTAACTACACATGATCCAGAATATTTTGGGAAAATAAATTAAAAATTCTATTGATAAACAAATATTGCTCGAGTAAGGAAATAAGCAAACCAGTTAACTGTTATACCTTACCTGGGGAAAACAAATAAATTGATTTGTTGATTAATATTCCCTAAATATCCAGAGTCATGTGTAGAATCACCGTTTAAAAGGATGCCCATGATTTCAAATTAAGCCTGTATGCTACCTACCTGTTCTATTTTCAAAGTCCACACATTTCTATGTAAATAAAATTACACTTTTCACGCGGCAATATCATTTACAAACACGGTGACCCAACAATTTCACGCCGCGCCATCCGCCATTTTTTTTTCTTCATAATACCTACTGTGATGATTTATTTTTCGGCCAGAAATTTATTATTCTCATTACAGTTCTAAATTTTGTCCGCGCACGTGACGCGTCTTCGAGGAGCGATGTCTCCAGCGGCGGGGAATTAATTTTACCTTTGCTTTTTTAAAAACTCTCGGGATATTACATACCTTCTACTCCACCAAGCCAACTAGGCACTCGGATGGAATGCAGCTTCCCCGCCCGCACACCCGCCACCGCCTGCGGCTTCCCGCCCGCACACCGCTACCGCTTTGTTGTGCGTGTGACGTCACATTTGTCAGGCGCCTAATTGGCTTGGTGGAGTAGTACCTACAATTAATCTGGCCAAGCCGCTATGGATAGGGGATATCATCATCATCATCAGCCTATTGCTGTCCACTGCTGGACATAGGCCTCTTCCAATGCACGCCTCTGAGCTTGGTCTTCAGCAGTTTCCGTCCAGTTTTTGCCAGCCACCTCCCGCAGGTCGTCACTCCACCTGGCCGCAGGGCACACTACGCTTGCCCTATAGTTTATTTAGCAATCCAGTGCAGAGAAAATTAAGTATAGCTAGAGTGTGGTGAACTCTTTATGTAAAATAATACACTTTCATAATATACATCAAAAGGAAAGACATAATCACCGTAGGTAAGGACAATTACCTTGTTTATTAATAAAATGAGATCATCCGCTTCGGCCTTTTGTTGTACGCTTGCATGCCTTTGGTCACTTTTCCATCATAAGCTGAGCTCCCTTATGTTGGAACTTTACCATGGACGTCACTTACACCTCCATTGTAACATTTCCAACATACAATTATTTTGGCACCTAATTACAAATTTAATACCTACTGTAGTACAATTTAAATTACGTTACAATCGTTAACTATAGATTTGTCATTATATATTTAGATATTTACATGATGACTATACACCTCTTCCACCACTATCTCTATCGATATAGTCTGAACTTTTTAATCGCTGTCAAGTTTGAGCGATAAAGGTGTCTTATCAACTATAATCTAAGACAGTCTTATATACTCTTATCCTATGTATCGTGTAGGTCTCACATCTCTGACTCTATCTACATATGCTATCCTTGCTTATTTCGGGGCTTCCCCAGCATACAGTGTAGTAGGTAGGTCTGTAGGTATGTTCCACAAACTTATGTGGCCCGCTGAAAACATCGCTTGTGTCAATATAGGACTGTCAAATTATGACATTTCTTTATTTAAAATATTAGTTCTTCTTTTGGCCACCGGGCCAGATAATTTTGATGCACTGTTCTTGATTTATACCATCATCTATATGTTATTATCGTTCACCATGGATCGATAGTACTCTATGTTTCGAAGCTCAAACTATACCAACCACAGAGTAAAGACTAAAGAAAGAGGTGCCCTAATTAGATATATGTATGAAAAAAAAACGTGGTCATTGTTTTTTCATTTTCATTGTTCTATCTAGCGGTAAATAGTTGAACGACTCGCTTCGTTTTATGTCGATGTTAGTACTAGGCCGACCACTCGGCCGAGTTGCTTAGGGCCAGTCCCCTTAGTAATTGGTCCATGATACCAACTATTTATGTATTAGCTTAACACATAAGTACCTCTTAACATTGCAATCACTAGACTTGTGCTCAGCGCACCACTACATGCAGCGAAATTCACACTTCTGTTATAGCACTTGCAATTTGAGGATCAAATTTAGAGGAATTTTGATGTGTATTATTCAGCAGAAGATGAACCGTGTTGGCAATACCATTATGTTTTTAACATTAATTTCCGCGAACAGCTGAGTCGAACTGTGTCCATGGACTCCGTTCAGTAGGACATACTATTTTTGACAGTCATGTCTCCTTTTTTTTACTGATGTATTTGCTTTCATCTCTATACACCGACACATTTATCTCTTTTAAACAAGTTCTTGTAAGCCTTCCGATATTCGCTGGATAGTAGCACGTATATGATCGGATTTATGCAGTTCATCGAATGCATTAGCGTGTATCCGATCATGAATACTGCATGATTCAGAAGGGCTTGTTTAAACACAATAGTTGTAAGCAAATAAGGCAGCCGGCACACGCAGAATGTTGCCATTATTATAACAATCATCGTTCGCAGTCTTTTGTCTTTTTTGTTTGGGAGTGTATTCTCGGTTGATTTCCTTTTGAATGTGTATCTGGAGCGATTCTGGAGCACTACACCTTCGTTAGAACCTTCTTCATTTAGCGTCATGCGTTTAATATTTTCGTCATTCATACATTCAGATGTGGAGGAGTCTGCCTTTATTGCGGTGTTCCGACATTTTCTCGTCGTTTTCCTAACAACCCATATTAATCTGATGTAACTAAAACACATGATTAGGCAAGGAATCACGAACGCGATGATCAACAATGCCATCTTTGGAGATCGGTCATGTTTGTCTCGTATTATAGTGCAGAAACCTAGTTCCGGGTCGAGGCTAAATCTGCCCAGTATCTCGAAGAAAGTCGGCGACAATAATACTAAATTAAACAACCATATACCGATAATCATGAGACAGATGTACCTTCTTCTGAACAACCTGAAAAAGGGAAATATGATAAATAGTATGTCGCTACCAGACAGAGGCCATTCGTCCAGGGCGCTACTCAAAAGAAACGGAACTAGTTAATAATTAATTACTAATTAATCAGTACCGCTAGTCACGCGTGATTCGTCCACGGCTCTACTCAAAAGGAACGCAATCATTTAGAGACTCCCCAAGCTCCATACAAAAAAAAGTTTCTCGAAACCAGAGTTGCGTGCTACATGCGTGCTACTCATTACTAACCAGTTTCTTTTGAGTAGTGTCGTGTACGACCCGCCCTAGAAATCCAAAGTTACTGGCCGGAGTCGAACCCGCAACTAACACGCTTGGTCACACACCAACCAGCGTCATGGCTGCACGGCAACACGCGCGTGCGCGCCAATGATTATGCAGCTTAAGGGACAGTTATAGGCAGTGCCGGATTAGCCCTCAGGCAGTATAGGCAACTGCCTAGGGACCTCGCATCGACTAGGAGCCCCGAGCACGCAACAAGAAAAAAAAAACTTTATATCGAAATATTTTTTTTTCGAATATCTTACCTTGAATATAGCAATGGATGGCAACACATAACATATCTGTTTATTGCTATAGCAACAACTGAGAAGAGGAAGATCCCAGTGAGCACGTACTTCACCATGGGGTACAGGCGACATAATGTCTTGCCGCTGGTCCAACGTCCATAATAGAACGTAACGGCGACTATTGGTAAGATCACCAAGCAGAATATGAGATCAACGATGTGCAGATGGATAATAAATATTGCTGTGGCGTTGCGAATCTGAAACGAGCAAATACTAATTGATCCTTTTCATCATTACATGTGGTCTCCCATCGAATATTCGAATGCCACTCAAATTTGAGAGCACCTTGATTTGATGACGTCGCCATAGCGACAACTTAACGTAACATTTTGAGTAACGTAAAAGTTTAGTTAGTTACGTTAAAGTTAATATGGATACACTGGCATTACCATCCACTTTTGTGGTTGTGTAAAACCATTTTAAACTGGGTAAAAAAAAATATTAATTGCCGGTTATTTATCTCAATTCTCGTTTAGGGTCTTGACACCAATTTTTTTTGTTCCAATCTATTAGGGTGGTTTCAGCAAATAAGTTGCTGCTGCGACTAACTGAAGAAGTAACAGAAGAGATAATCATTTACCTTCTTGTATCGAGCCAGAGCGATGATTGTAATGAGGTTCCCAGGAATTCCAATAACCATGAAGACAAGGCAACACACGGAACCGAATATCAGCAACGGTCGGGGGAAACCTTCAAATATAACTACTGATGCCAAATCGGTATTAGATTTATAACCATCTAAGCCTAGCACAATTTTAGAACTATTACCGGCGTCTACTGCCATCTTAACTGCAATACTGCAATGCTACGTTTTGAATGACAATATTATATTGACTCAAATATTATACACTTCGTTTATCAAATCAATTTTATTTTCCCTAATGCATTTATTTGCGGTTGGGTGACTAAATCATTATCACTTACAGAATATTAATTCGTCTTATTTACTGTGCATCATTACGTGTTGTTTATCACAAGTTGTATAACATAGCAACAGAACTTTGTTGAGCGTTTAACCTTTTGACCTTCCGGTTGTTGCGGAAGGTGTTACCGCAATGGGAAACAACCTCCTTCTTAAAACGGCATCGGGCGGTTGCGGGTTCATACTTGGATAACAATATTGCAGACAAAGCAAGAACGTAGGTATGGTTAGTTGCCAACCGGGTTTAACAGTTGTTAAGCCGTCCGAAATCCTCTGACATGGCTTAACGACTGTTGTCTAGACGGCGAGAACTGGGAGCGTTTTTTACATGCCCTCCGAAGCACGGAGACGTCAGTTTTTAATTCCACTAATGGTCGCCCATCTCTAATTGAATTTTTCAAACATTGCTTAACTTTCTATCGTTTACCGAATAGTGATTGGAGCTGACTATGAGCGATCAAATGCTAGTAGGTACCAAATAAATTGCGTAGAATTTAATATCGAAAAACTTTCAAATTGTAAATTTATTTCGAAATTACACGCCAAAAACGACTTACAGTGAAGAATTCACTGAAATAATATAAAAAACGGCCAATGGATTTCAATCGGTTGGAAATTAGTAGACTTGGAGCCCTGTAGATGTTCTATCCCAGAAGCTGAAGCCCGGGTTTGAACCTGCCCTTCGTTCGACTTCTTGACCTCTAGGTGCTATTAACTTATTGACAACATAAAAATAATTTGTAATTAATTTAAATAGTGATTGCCTACGGTTGTATTCCAGCCAGTGTCCATTGAAGTGAACTACAGGGAAAAAGCCGATTAACTTCTTAGAAATGTACCTATATATTATCTAGAATTACAAACGCGTAAAAACCCTGCAATAAGGTATTGTCGGTCATTAATATTGCAGGGTTTTTACGCATTTATAATGTCAGATAAAGTATGCATTTCTATGAAGTTACAGCTACAGCGACTGTAGCCTAGGGGTGAACAGGTTGGGCTAGCAATCGGAAGGTCCCAGGTTCGATCCCCGGTGGGGCATGCACCAATGGATGAATTTTCATCTATGTGCATAATTTACAGTTCGCTGACGGTGAGGGAAAACATCGTGAGGAGACCTACCTATCCCTCGGGATTAGGTAATAGTCAGTTCCTGTATACACGGCGACAAGGTTCACCACCTGTCACGTTGGGTTCTGACTATCTGGTGAAACGTGGGCTTTGAGTTGGATAATACCTCCACAATGTGGTGGTGTATGGCCACTCAAGCCTCTGACTACCCCCGAATGGGGATAAAAGTCGTGACGTTACATTTACATTTACATGAAGTTAAGTGACATTTTCATTGCCTATAGAGGGGTCCCTCTAACAAAATTACGCCTACCACTTGGCCGAGTTGACGAGCCCGTTGGCGTGGTTGGCGTGGAGACGCCTTTCACGCTGCAGGTCGTAGGTTCGATTCCTACCTGGGACATGCATTTGTGTGCATGAACATAAAGTGGTCATTGTTTTTTCATTTTCATTTTACTATTTACCGGTAAATAGTTGAACTACTCGCTTCGTTTTATGTCGATGTTAGTACTAGGCCGACCACTCGGCCGACTTGCTTAGGGCCAGTCCCCTTAGTAACTGGTCCATGGTATTTACAAACAAAAAAGTAGTATATGTAGTAATATAAGTTATCTGGTTTCCATAGTACAAGCTCTGCTTAGTTTGGGATCAGGTAACCGTGTGTAAAAATGTCCCAGGATATTATTATTAAAAAAAAAATGTAACGTCACGACTTTTATCCCCGTTCGGGGGTAGTCAGAGGCTTGAGTGGCCATACACCACCACATTGTGGAGGTATTAACCAACTCAAAGCCCACGTTTCACTAGATAGTCAGAACCCAACGTGACAGGTGGTGAACCGTGTCGCCGTGTATACAGGAACTGACTATTACCTAATCCCGAGGGATAGGTAGGTTTCCTCACGATGTTTTCCCTCACCGTCAGCGAGCGTCAGCGTATAATAATTGTAATATTATTAAGTATTATTTAGTAGTTTGAGGTAAGCCGCTCGGAGAATGAGGGGTTCGATTTCCGAATTTATACTAGATCCGATTTATAATCGTTTACATTGTCTAACAGGTAAAGCAGTTACGGTAATCTCTAGATGCTTGCAATACCAAAGGCATTGCTCTCACGTTGCCGACCTGAAGGAGAGTGGGACGGTGGGAGGGAAAGGGGGGGTAGGTCTTCCGGTTCTCTCACTCATCGTACGAAACGCAGCTGTAATAACTGTAATCGATACCATGACGTAATCAATATGACGTTTAAATAATGACGTCATCACTTACAATACAAATTCATTTAACGATTCAATTTAGCTTAACCAACGTAAACATAAACGGGTATACTCAATCATCTTCAGTAATACTGTGATTCGGCTTACACTCGCCTTTATGTTTCTCAATATGGTAACCCATTATATACGAATGAACACAGTAACAATTAATCACAACCCGGTACTCTTTACGATAGTGTAGACAGAGAACCGAATAGACCAAACCAAAAGTTTTCAGCCCATAGCGTGACAGCTGTATTATAAAAGAAGAGGAATCAATTTACGCTTCTTCTTTCGTTTAAAAATATTGCCAGTAGATATTTCAATACCGGCAGGGCGATTGCGTTACTTTTTCGTCAATGTTTCAATTGGTTTCGTTCATCCCTTGTTGCTTTTCCAATTGAAATTGATTGAAATCGGGATGAGTGAAGTTCAGACTCATCCCGATCACAATAAATTTCAATTGGAAAAGCAACAAGGGATGAACGAAACCAATTGAAACAGTGACGAAAAAGTTACGCAATAGCCCCGCAGGTATTTCACCAGTATCAAGTAATTAATAGCAACAACAAACTTGTCAAATTAACAAAACTTGACAAAATATACAAAAACAATTTTGGTGGCCGGCCACTTTGGAAAAACAAACAAAACCGTTACCGCGCGTTTCCACTGCGGTAGAACATGTTGACACAACATATTGTTGTATCTATTTTTTTCCTGACATTAAATAGAAAGAACAATATGCTGTGTCAACATGTTTTTGCGCAGTAGAAACGCACGGTTAGATACCAAGGCACTGACAGACATATGACAGTTTGTCAAAGATTCGGGAATTTAAAATTTTGATGACATAAACTCAGGAGATTTTGTAAAATAAATCCTACTAACATTAATTAGTTACCTAATGATCCTTCTCAAATAGCAAGTTGTTCACTACCGAAATCTTTATAAAAGCGCAGTCATATTAAAATTAAACAGTGTACTTAAAAGTAATTCCGGTTACGATAGGCACTTTTGTCTATAATTTCTCTGTCTACGGTTTCAAGCCTACCCATTTCCATTCAGTCCTCTAAAACGCCGACTTCGTATTGTTAAGTTAAATTAATGCGAATAACGTCAGAAAGCAATATTAATTGCTCGCCCGTTTGGCCAAATATTCACATTTAAGCAAAGAGATTACTAAGAAATAGGAAGACATGGGACTGCCATGACATGACAATGACAGTACCACTCAGTGGTCCGCGGAAATTAATGTTGAAATCATTTCGGTATTGTCAATGCGGCTCATCTTCTAGAAATGCCTGACTTTTTTATAGGACTGCGATGGCAAAAAAGCGTACGGCCCGCCTGATGTTAAGCAGTTACCGTAGCTTATGGATGCTTAAAATACCATGCCAAAGGCATTGCTCGAACATTGCCGACCTGAAGGGGACTGGGATGGAGGGAGGCGGAGAGGGGGGGGGAGTCGAATTGCGAGTGCGATTGTGTGAATTTCGCTGCATGTCATGGTGCGCTGAGCATAATAAGTTTCTATTGTGGGTGTTAAAAGTTGCGATGGGAATAAAATTAATTATTTGATGGTGGTAGGGCCAAGCTCATATAGCTCGAGCGGGGTAGTACCACTCTCTCACAGACGATCGGCGTAAAGTAGCTATTAGCTGAGTTTCATATGATGAGTCAGAGAGCCGGAAGCCTGCTCCCCCTTCCCCTCCCTGTAAACTTTATGTAGCGGTTACCGCCCTCCCGCGACCCCTAAGATTTGGCAGAATTAATTCATTAGAGAAACAACCGATTGACATCCTTGAGTTGAGTTATCTGAAATTCATAAGTTCAGATAAATTTCAACAAGAAGTTCCTAAGAAATAACTTCGTCTTTATTGGGCTGAAAAGATAACACTAAGTTCAAACTAGGACAAACAGGCCCTTAAAAAATTAATACCTATACCACGGCCCACGAGAAGCGATACTGAATGGTACCTAATGATGTTTGAGTTCAAGTCTGTCCCTGCCGGGCTCGCCAACATTCCGGCGGCCATTGTATAAATTCGTAGTTCAATAAGTCCAGAAGACACGCATGCCGCGCGAGGCTACCTCAATCGCTTGCTCGGGCGAGCCAAAAGGCAAACCAACCTATACTCCAGATAGAGAACATTAGAGAGAGAGATTGCTGACATTATCAACATTATCTATCGTTCTGTCTTATGACTAGGCGCTCGGCGCAGCGCTCGGTTGAGGCAAGGCGAGCATTTGGCTTGGGTGCGCCTAGTCAAACTACGAGTTAACGCTGCCTCGCGCGGCATGCGTGTCTTCTAGACTCCGCTATTCTGTGTCTGAACTCAGATAGCGCAATATTGATTCAATATAAATGAAGGCGAAACATTATAAACACTAAAGTAATTCATTTTCGTATCGCTTCTCGTTGGTCATGGTATAACTAAGAACTGAAGTAGTGGAAGCGCCACGAGATAGCTTTAAAATTAAAATGATGTTCACCTTACAAAGACCAGAAGTCCAATAAATATCAGACAAAGCGGTAGAATTTGTAAAGGGCTGAAGTTAAGACGAGTTAGTAGTCGATAATAATCTCGAGTTGAACCTGGGACGAACGAGCACAGACCTTGCAGATAAGGAACTTGGTACCCTGAAGTAAACTTTAGAGGGTATGATTCACACAAAATGGCCGCGGTTAAAGATGTATTATACCTTTAGATACGTCTTAAGGTCAGTCGGTCGATAGAAATTGAATGCCGTCTGCCGTCGCGGCACACGTCAACGCCACTATTTCTATAGACCAACTAACGTCTGCTGTCTTGCCGCGTTGATCGAACTCCCACCATTACCATGTTTAATTTGACAACATTAATGCAAGGTAACTGCCTGACATCCACTTAGTCACGCACAACCCAGCGTCCCGTCTGCACGGCTGCACGCGCACGTCAATTGGTGCGTTCAGATACCTCACTGCCTCGCTTCAGCACTCACGTTATGATATTATGTCTATGCGCTCCGATGTCAAAACTGAGTGCTCGGGCGCGGCATGCGCCTGATGTTGACGCAGCCATGGATTATGTAACTAATGACGTTACAATGCACCTATCCCTTTCTAACAACTGCCACTGTAGCATTTTGCTATTGTGACCGACCTTCTGATTAGTCAGTCAGAATTAACCAACCAAACACAGGGTCGGTCACTAGCATAATTCAACAGTGGCAGTTCAATGACTAAGCGACTTGGGGGCCTGGTCTGGCGTATATAGCTGGAATTCATTGATATGTTTGTATAGTTTAATGTCCTGTTATTAGAGCCTTCGTGTATGTCGTGTCTATTATATAAGACGTCATTGCCTGAAGTAAACTTTAGAGGGTATGATTCAAACAAAATGGCAGCGGCCACAAAGACGGGCTATAAACATGAATCAAGATAATTTCCAGTCGTGCTTGTTTAGAGATCCAACGATTGTTAGGGCGGTAAAATTTATAAACGACTCGAAAAACAAAAGGTGCTTTGAGAACGAATGGAGGCTGTTAGACAGCTATATCATGGTATTGTAATACAAAATTATGGGCTACAGCATAGGGCCAGGATCTAGGCGTGTGTTAATAATGTTTATTTAATGCCAGAGAGAGCTTTACCTCGACTTCTTCGAAGCTACTGGCCTGAAGGGCTAGACAAGTGGCTGACGTCTACGAGCGTTCGTTCAAATCGCTACGCTTCATATATGGAAATGACATAAGTCACGTGATCTACATAGCAACTTGTTTTTGATCTACGTAGCGACGTTTGACATTTACATACATTGTGAAGTCCATTCCATTCTATTGGATTAGCGTTTATGCCACTTGGCTAGCCCCTCTGACACGTTAACGTCAAAACGTCTGAAGAAGATTTTTTCAGCGATGCTGCTTTGGTCCTTATTTAGGTGAAACTAAAAGCGCCGGTTATCTAAAGGCTCATCTAGGATTTTAACAAATTTAGAATAAGTAACTCAGACAATGTGTTAATCTTCCACAACAGGGTTTATTAACCACTAGCTTTTCCCCGCGACTTCGTCCGACGTCCGCGCATAATGTATCCCACGGGAACCATACATTTTACCAGGATAAAATAGCCTATGTGCTATTCCAGACTATAATCTATCTCTGTGCCAAATTTAATCCAGATCCGTTCAGCCGTTCTGGCGTGATTAAGTAACAAACATCCATCCATCCATCCATCGAACTAAACTTTCACATTTATAATATTAGTGGGATGCGATTATAGTGGGATTGCAAAACCACTCTCTCTAATGTACTTATATGCAAACATTTTAATAAATTTAATAACTCGATCTTAAAAACACTATAATATTACACTATTAAAAATTGTAGAATTCTTATTCAAAATGTCTTCTTCGTATGAAATATTTTTATTAAAATAAAGTAAAACTGCACGATATTTATTTTTAATTCATTTCTATTAGAAGAAAATAATAAAAGCAATAACTTTTATCGATACCTATTAATATATTCCACATCTTACAAACGAACTTTCGAAGTTTTATTTAATTAAACCATTTTTATCATTCGTTCTTTACGCAAAATCGTTCACTACCCCAACACTATTAGTTTAAGTATGGTATCATTATTTCTCTTTGAACTGTCAAGTTACTGAATACAATTAAAAGTCGAAGTATGGTTATAATTTTCGCATTTCTCACACATCCTTTCCTTTCTCATCAGAATATGAACGGTATTTTTGACAACTTTCAGAATAAATCAATCTCAATTATCTCGGCCCTAATCCAAATAATCGCCAAACTGGACCGTACCATCCAACACTTAAAGCAGAAATCACTTCAATATATCCCAATTTAAACACAACAAATAGTCAATTAGGCCCCTTTTCCGCCATTAGTGGCTTCCAAACACCGTACCCGAAATTAATAAAACCTACCCATTGATGTTATTTTAGAAGATATGGTATCTTCTAACACCCGCAATCACTAAACTTGTACTTAACTCACCACTTTATGCACCAAAATTGACACATCTAGGTATCCAGAGAATTAATTATCGCACGCGTAATTAGACCATTAACAGCCTATCCTATCCTACTAATATTATAAATTCGAAAGTAAGTGTGTGTGTGTGTGTGTGTGTGTGAATGTTTGTTACCACGTATCTCCACAATTACTAAACCGATTTTAATGAAATTTGAAACGTAGATAGTAAAGGCTCTGGAATAAGACATAGGCTAATCTTACACATCAATTTCCAAGCGGGCGAAGCCGTGGGGCAGCTAGTATTAAATAAGTACCTATATAAGAAGGATATTCGCCGGAAGATGAGCCGTATTGGCAATACCGACATGTTTTCAATATAAGTTTCCTCGAACGACTGAGTCGTACTATGTCCAATGACTCCGTTTAGTAGGACAAATTATTTTTGCCAGTCGCGTGTCTTCCTATTTCTTGGCAATGTCTTTGCGGATACCTCATTAGTTTTAATTAAACGGTAATCATTACAGTGGGGCGAAAGAATAGGGCCCTAATTTGGGCCCAGCAACTATCGCCACCTCAGGCACGTCCCTACAAATTGATACCGTCTACGTGAGCCACTCAATGCGATGACGCTCATTTCGGGTTCCGTACATAGAATAAGTAAAGCTATTTGAGAGTAAGTGATAAAGAACTACTTAGTAAATGTGTTTGACCTTAATGCCATTATTTTGCAGATGAAAAATGCGTCGGACGCTTCTGCGATGTCCCAATCAATATTCGGGATGGTTGCTCATCTTTGACAAAGCAGTTCGTCTTTATTAATTCGGGGGAACTTTTTGTGTAATATTTAGTGATGGGATGTTCTCGAGAACATTCTCATCCTCTGGAACTTACGGAAACTTACTCATGAGAATTTTCGAGAATTTATCTTCTGAAGCATGTTAAACTTGGCATAAACCTCATTAAACATGCAAGTATGGTGGTTTTAATTGTTTTTAAGATTGAAAGTTAGGAAAACGTCACCCAAAATAAAAAAATCTCACGAGTAAGTTTCCGAGGGTGAGAATGTTCTCGAGAACATCCCATCACTAGTAATATTATAGTCTTAAACTGTCGTCTGAAGGAAATAAACTAGTTTTAAGTAGGGAGAACTTAGGTAGATTCGTTAGCTGGATTATTTCTGGCCTTACTTATCGACTGGACTGGACCGATTCTAAGGGAATTTATAATTAGGACGCCGCGCTAAAGCGCTGCTGGCTGAAGTATCAAATAAATGTGCTACCATAATAATAAAAAAGTTAAAATTTAGATGTTTCCTTTTAAATCCTCTTTAAATTCCTTGATATCATTACTTATGATTTTATTTTAAACAACCTTTATTATGTATTGTTTTGTGAATAATTTAATATTTTTATTGATAACTGTGTTTCGCTCGTACAATGTTGAGCATAGGTATCTGTAATTAGCACAAGCATTTGCACTTGTCGTCTTAACTTTATATCTTAATCGTAAATAAATACCTAAACAATGGACTCCCATCGTTTTTCAGCACGCATCTCAATAATAGGCTCACAAACAAATTACAGCGGAGACTAATTAGAAAACGATTGAAAGACCTCTCGAGCGGAAGCGGGCGAGGTCAAGCAAACATCGTGAAATTAGCATTATAAATATTCGCCACTCAGGCTGGGAGAGTGTCGGGGGCTCGGGGGGCCTCGTCGATCGCCGCCTGACATCGTTAAAAGCCGCTTGTCCCCTTGTTCCGAGTTTTCGCAAGTTCCCCAGCACCTAAACGGGCGCTGCCGCTGCGAACAGCTTCACAATTTACTTTTTCATCTCTCACAGACCTCTCGCTGTTATTCGACATTACGCTTTCACGAAACAAGCTTTTAACCCTGTCGCGTTTGAGGGCGCTTAACGTCATTATGTACACAACAGGCGAACTTCGAAGACCCTCGTCCGAATTTTTCGCATTACACCAAATTGTTTCGGACGTTTTATGTGTATTTGGGGTAGGTACCGGTGCTTGTTACCCGTCTTGAATAGAGAAATAATTCTAGTGGCACTGGGAGGACACCGATTATGTAAGTAGACCTTCCGAAAAGGTTCTCGCGACGAAACACCTTCTATTAGAAGTGACCCAATACAGTTGAGTGGAGGCAATTTTGCGAAACCTCTATCAGGTAGTGTGTACAGATTGCTTATGTGGGTCACGTATTATTCAATAAACCCAAAATTAATACTAAGAACGTGAGCCGAGTCGGTGAATGGCACTTTTCCGTTATTTTGCTCCAAAGATACTAGACTGGACCGCATTAACTTTGCCGAAACTATCTCTACTGATTAGTTCGAGATAATTATTTCTTGTTGAGTTCTTTTAATAACTCAATTTGTAGACCATACAAATATAAGAACCGGCCAACGCACACTGTAGGGTTCCGTAGCCATTTCAATACCGAAAACTTGTTTTTGGCCAGCTAAGATTTACCTACACATTTTTTTAAAATTTTAGATGTCAATCTCTCAAATGGTACGTTTGATAATAAAATAATGTATGTGAACACTATTTAATTTGATTAGACCTTTCAAAACATACCTTTACACGATGAGGTAACTAAAAATATGTAGTGGGAGGAACTTTTATATTTTTTGGAATTGAGATCTACTACAAAAGTGTATCAAATATCATCAACTTTCGTCAAAAACTGTAAAAGTTATGGCACTGTGACAGACTGGGACGGACGGACTGAATGATCTTATAAGGGTTCCTCGTAGGCAGTACGGAACCCTAAAAAACAGGCCATAGTCTATGGCACAATGTAGACCGACATACTTTCTGGAATATAAGATCCTTAGTATCAAAGACAAACACAGTCCAACTTAGTTTTCGTTGAACAGAATTTATCGGAGTATAATTATTTTAATTTCTGCAGACTTGTAATTTCATGGCAAAGTTTCCGTGCTCCGCTATAATAATTATTTAACCGCGGTAATTAATAAGAGGCAATCTTGTGGCGCCCTGGTTTCGGAGGGAGGGGGGAAGGGGGGGGGGGGTCGTCATACTGCCGGGGCGCTTATTCCGAATTCCGAATCGTCTCACGTCTTTTATTAATTTTCGAAGGAATAGAATCAAATGCGAGAAATTAACTGTCAGAACTTAGTTTCAAATATGGTTTCTAACAATAGCGACGTAGATTTTAGGAAATCATTTGATTAATTATCGCTGTCTTTTATATGAATTCTAGAGTGTGGGTGCCACTGACCAATGACGTTTTATATTTAAGGCCTGACGTATACGAATATTTGTGCTCTAAATAGCATATTAAAATACCTACATATCAATTAAATCAAGCCATATACTCTAGCACCCCTAGACAAGTGGCATGAACGCTAATCGAATAGAATAGAATAGACTTCACAATGTATGGAAATGTTAAACGTCGCTATGTAGATCAACAACAAGCTGCTATGTAGATCACGTGACTTATGTAATTTCCATACATGAAGCGTAGCTATTTGAAGGAACGCGAAGACGTCAGCCACTTGTCTAGCCCTTCAGACATGTTAGAAATAGTTGAATATACATTATAGCGCTACATAACCGATGGAGCGCTATAATGTTGCCAAAATAAGTCGTATTTAAAAAATAAACTGCCTCTTACCGCCTTAAACCTACTCGAAGGTACTTAACTCATATTTAGCTGCTTATGTGAATAAGTACAAAGGCAAACTAAACAAAGCTCGGCTCGCTACTACATAACCATTTAAACCTCATACCTGTATCCAAATTCAAACATCAAGAACCTTCTCCAAAATCAAGTGTGTTACTCTACATCATTGATGTTATTATTGTAGCAGATATGGTACCTCCTAACATTGCAATAATATCACTATTACAACTAAATTCACATATTTATTATTCGCACTTCCATTTCAACAATAAAGGCATTCTGTGGGGCGAACGAAACGTTTCGATTGACGGATGGTACATTTTCTTACGCTGAAAGTGTTTCGGATTATTTCGGAGTAGGGTCGACGAAAGAAGAAACGTCAAATCACGACTATCGAATCGAACTTAGGATCCAAAAGGCTTTCGGAGTGTATGAAAACGTACCATTCGTCAGCCGAAACGTTCCGTTTCGTATTTACAATGCGATTGCGATGCGATTTAAATACGATGCGATGCGTGCTATTCACCGGAAGATGAGCCGTATTGGCAATACCGATATACTATTTTCCACATTATTTTCCGGGAACGACTGAGTCGTACTATTTCCATGGACTCATAAATAAATAAAAATAAATATAACGTCACGACTTTTATCCCCATTCGGGGGGTAGTCAGAGGCTTGAGTGGCCATACACCACCACATTGTGGATCTATTAAGCCAACTCAAAGCCCACGTTTCACCAGATAGTCAGAACCCAACGTGACAGGTGGTGAACCTTGTCGCCATGTATACAGGAACTGACTATTACCTAATCCCGAGGGATAGCGAACTGTAAATTATGCACATAGATGAAAATTCATCCATTGGTGCATGCCCCACCGGGGGTCATGGACTCATGTCATAATATTTTTGTGTTAATGCCTGCCTGCTCTAACGTTGCTGTTTAAAAATGGTTCGTCTTCCGGCTTTCTCACTCATCTAACGGAACGCAGCTGTAATAGCTGCTTTACGTGGCTCTTCCGTGAGAGGGCAGTACTACCCTGGTCAAGCCAGCCCGTATGAGCTGCAGTTGGCTACAGCTTGGCTTTACCACAAATAAATGTCTCCTTCTTATTTGGTAATGTCTTTGCACTACATCCGAATACACAACTCGACCACTGTAGTATCTCTGTATATCACAGAGTATATAATAAGACCAGATAGGATAATATCGTGAGTGCTCCGGTCCCAGACATCCTGGGCGATGCTTCCCAGACCTTGTCAACATCGGTTTGCTACCGTATTTACTGGCTTCAGGGCTGGTTTTGATGTAACGCATAGTTTATTTATGAGATGCTGAATTCATAAGGGATTAGCTTGAAAATTTAATACCTATTAGTGCTAAGGTAGGTGCCTAATTTTAGTTAGAGTTTACATAACATATTTAGTCCGGGTTCCCTGGTCCATTTTATTTTTTTATTAGTATCAAGCTAATTATCCGTGAGTAGCTTCATTTTGATGAGACGCCCAACAATTTCTGTACGAAAAATCTTGATTGTAAGAGGGGTAGCAGAGATAAAATATGTTGATTTGATGATTCTCAAAAATGTATTACTAACTGGGTTTTCTTTTTGTTAAATCTAACGATAATTATCTAAATTATTGGAAGAAATATCATATCAGCTGGTTAGTAATCATTTTTGATGACCTCGTTATCGATACATTTTGTAGGACAAATATTTTTTCGAATAATTTAGATAATTATCATCAGATTTAACAAAAAAAAAAAAACAGTAAGTAATAATTTTTTGAGAATCATCAAATCAACATATTTTATCTCTGCTACCCCTCTTACCTACCACAATCAAGATTTTTCGTACAGAAATTGTTAGGCGTCTCATCAAAATGAAGCTACTCACGGAAAATTAGCTTGATACTAATAAAAAAAGGACCAGGGAACCCGGACTAATTACTATAGCCTACTATTTAATTATAGTAGCTATGTTTCTAGGTTTCAACGTAAGGCTACGAAAGCAAAATAATATCTAGCTTCTTAGCAATTTTATTCCTTACAATTTAAGTTCCTCCGAGTCAAATATTCCGCTCAAAAAGTACAATCGCGAACAAAATTTTCAGTTCCGCTAAAATCAAATAGCGTCCGCGCTCCTCGCTTAACTCATGGAAAGTGCTCAACGAGCTCTCTAAAGTTTATAACATTGTCTAAGAGCTGAATGCATAAGCGAACAGTTCGTAATGCCCGTGTACCGAGCGCAATTTCCTTTTATGGTAACAACTTTTATACATAACTGTACCGGTGATAGAAAATTGTTTTTTACACCTCTATATTCTTTTATTGGAATAATTTTCTATTCGAAATTCAAATCCAAACTTTTTAATCGTTTTAATAACCATTCACAGGCACTTCTTCAATAAAACACGGTATTTATAGCCGACTGGTTCTTCGTGGAAATTTTACTATTTTGTAGCGGTAAATTCAATTACGTATAGTGCTTGTTTCCAAGAGTAAGTGCGCTCGAGTGAACCAATCAGGATTCGCCACGTGTTCGATTTGTATCGGACCGCTGTGCGCGAATGTACTTGCTTAAAATATTGAATCCGGATTGGTGGTTTGAATGGAAGATGATGGTAGCAACGAGGTGTAGGTACCTATTGGGCGTTTGAAGTAATGAATTAGGTACTTACTCTCCCAAGAAAAGTACCTATTTGTGTTTTTTTTGTGTTAGATCACTGCTGAATCTCTGCTCTATGTGTAATCGTGAAGATATAGGTATGTAACTTATTAGCACATCACATAAGGCCGTGGCCACACCGGTAAGTCGATATCTGAATAAATTTTGTTTATAATGTGATGCGTCCACCGCCATATGTTCATAGGGTTATGCCTTATCATTCAGCCCAGGCCTAAGCGAAAATACGTTTAGAAATTGCCGTCGAGTCACAATCGCTTTACCGGTGTGGTAACGGCCTAAGATATAAGAGCTGACGACTTCCTTATCTAGATGTGCCGGCAAATTCATTTGCGTGGGTTTTTGTTTTATCTTTAATTTACCGCGGGAAGGATTTCTTTCGATAAATTTATACGTAGATCTAGATACAATATTCTGTGGATTCTTGACATAAACTATCACCATGACACCAGTTTAGTTTTTAAATAATGACGCTGAAATATTATGAAACAACTGTTACTTTAAATAATTTAATATTTTCACATTACAAGAAAACACGAGAATTTTTATTAAGTATCAATACATAGTCAAAATAATCTCCGGTCGCCTATTTACTGTTAACTTACTACAGATAAACTACTAATTATTGTGATTATGATACATGAAAAGTATTTTATATTTATTCTACGTCCGTGGTATCTTCTAGAGGGCTTCCGGCACTGAAACAAAATTATAATGAATTTCATTCATTATGCATTTAATGATAATGATGATGGCATTATGGGTTAAAAATGATATTTTTTTTTTGAAAATTATGCATTTAGGAAATATGTATGTATAAGAAATACCTAGTGACCATCTAAGTCGACAACATTATAAGTAGCTACTTAAAATATTGCCATGTCGTACTAAAGCGGAAAACGGCTTAGTCCCATTCGGTAAATATCCCAGTTCGTAACTGCCTATGACTTTATCATACATACCTACAAGTTTCGTTTCGTAAACTTTTTATTCCATACACAATTTAAATTTAATCGCCCGACCACTCATGTTGTGCATTAGATTATTACACATTATATCGGGCGTGTCATCTGGACGCACCATAGATGAACGCAATCAATTATCAATATCAATAATATGATCAAGTATTGTTCCTATAAACAAAAAGATTTGTTGATATTATTTTCTAGATAATGTAAAGGAAATCCGAAACCCAATGGCCGAATTCGGCCGATGGGGCCGAAAAGTGCTCGAGTGGCGGTCGCGCACCGGAGAGCGTAGCGTGGGTAGGCCTCCCACAAGGCGGACCGACGACGGCCTGGTGAAGGTCGCGGGAATACGCTGGATGCAGGCAGCGCAAGACCGATCATTGTGGCGAACCTTGGGGAGGTCTATGTCTAGCAGTGGACGTCTTTAGCTGAGATGATGATGATGATGTAATGGAAACAAGTGGATATATTCTTACGGATAAGGATGTTTCGACTGCATCAGCAGCGAGAGTGCGGTCTTGGAGCCGCGCTTACCGGACCCGTCGCCTGCGCCCGCGCTGTCCGCCCACAACTCCTTATTCAACATGTGGTCTGGAAAAATAAATATCATCACTTACTTATATTTTACGATAATAAAGGAAAAGTTTGACAATCCTTGAACGAATTATTTTCCATTGAAAAAGAATACAAATAAGAAGGGACCTAAATATTAGCACAGAAACAGAAGAAGCTACGTAAGCTGTCTTTAGTGCAGTCTGTAGGCTACGGTAACTGTTTAACATCAGGCGGGCCGTACGCTTGTTTGCCGCCTTATTTGTATTTAAAAATATATATGGCTAAACAATTGTCACAATATACAGTTATGAAAGGTTTGGGGTATGAAATGTTACTCACGTTTGAAGGCGTTACCAGTTCTCTTCCTGTACTCTTGTTCCACGGCTGGCAGCAGCCCTGGGTACAGTTGCAGAGGAGTCCGGTAGAAGTCTGAGGGAAAAGGTTCAACTACTCCACCAAGCCAACTAGGAACCTGTCAAATGTGACGTCACCCGCACAAAAAGGCGATGGCGGTGTGCGGGAGGTGTAGCGGGCGGGAAGCCGCAGGCCGTGGCGGGTGTGCGGGCGGGGAAGCCGCATTCCATCCAAGTTCCTAGTTGGCTTGGTGAAGTGGTAGGTGTAAATAGCCACTGTCACTAACTAGACGCTGCGTATTTTAACCGTCTAAAATAATTAGTGTTTAAAAATGCCATCAATAGGTAATGGATAACCGACTATTAGGCACCTAAAGATGTTGGCGATGGCTCACGGCATCGGTTGGTTGCGGGTTCGATTCCCGCCGGAGGCAGATTACAGAAACGCCCGTTTCGTAATTTTCCCCGTTCAGGGTGTTATTGGGATCGCTCCAACTGCATTGTACGGTAACCATAATTCAAGCTTTGCTTAAGTTGGGACCATATATGTATAGTTCGCGACAGGTCGAGATGACATTCGGATTATGAGCTTTTTGCAGAATAAAATCCGAATCAAAATTACCAGGACCCGCAACGCAACAAAATAATTTAATTTAATAATTTTGTGGGCGATTTTAATTGTTTATCGGGTCCTGCTAATTTTGATTCGGATTCTATTCTGCAAAAAGCTCATAACCCGAATGTCATCTCGACATGTCGCGAACGTTCGTGTGTTTGTTGACGATATTTATGAGTAAGTTACGCCAGCAGTGGGATTTTTTTCTGCTGGTCCAATCAAAATTTGAATGATACAGATAATTAGTGCTCCATCTCGTGTAAATGTGCCGGAAATTTTAAATGTGTGCTTATAGCCGTTTTAGAGTTATTCACGAATATATGATCCCACTGCAATCCCACTGCTGGCGTAACTCACTCGATATTTATTTATTTATCATTGTGTGATGTATGTACCTACGGGCAGGTACCATGAAAAATACATAGGTATATATTTTAATCGCTCCATAGGGTAAACATATCATTTAGAATCGTAGCCTATAAAAACATTACCGATTACACAAAATGTTTTTTAACTGCAGCTCATAAACGGGCTGGCTCGACCGGGGTAGTACCACCCTCTCACAGAAGATCGGCGTAAAGCAGCTATTACAGCTGCGTTTCGTACGATGAGTGAGAGAGCCGTAAGCCCACCCCCCCCTCCCCCTCCCTCCATCCCACTCCCCTTCAGGTCGGCAATGTGCGAGCAATACCTTTGGTATTGTAAGCATCTATAGGCTACGGTAACTGCTTAACATCAGGCGGGCCGTACGCTTTTTTGCCACCGCAGTCCTATTAAAAAAAAAAAAAAAAATGTATCCAGTTTAAATTACTCGTATTCGAAATACCATGGGATTACTGAACAAATACCGGTTCGCTCAAACAAAATTACAACAAACAAGAATACACTAGAGAATGTTTTGTTCATCGACTCATTTAAATTCATATTCTGTTGGCATACCTGCGTTGTTATGTACTACACTGGGGACATATAACTCTAGAAACGAGACATATTTTAACATCAAATTAATTAGTGTCAAGGTAAATAAATGTAAAAATATGAGATAAAGTTGACTATAATTTTAATTTACGCAGGAGTATAGTACTCATGATGAATATACGTAATTGTAGGTATATGTAAATGTATTACATTTTGCTACATAATAAAACCTGGGCCCTAAGTCTGTGTTATTTTTTGAACTATAGATATATTTTTTTTGTAAATCGTTACCGTCATCGTCGACCGTCAAGAATTAATTTTTTGAACAATAGATATATTTTTTTTGTAAATCGTTACCGTCATCGTCGACCGTCAAGAATTAATTATATCCAATAAAATCCAGGCAAATAATATTATTGATCAGTGGATTTCCATTAATAAAAGGTTAGCAGACTTGGGGCCCTGTTCAGCTCTCTCCCCTAAATAAATGATTGAAATGTTGACAATACTTACATAGCATGCGTTCGCCTGGAGGCCCTTCTGCAATAGCATCATCGTCCGAACGACCACGTAAATAATCTGAAATATTTCAGGAATTTAATCATAATAAGTACCTCTACAATTTAAAATTGCCGTCAGACTATTTTTTTCGTCTGATCCGACTGATCGGTTCGTATTTTGACCGAACATTCGGTCAACTGCAAAAGTCGGCAAAGACAAAATTTGCATTTTTATAATTAATACCTACCTCCACCAAAATTAAAAATAGAGACGTAGTTTTATATAGAGAGACCGCTATTACCTACATAGGTACCTACTTATAAATATTATTTTTCGCAATCTTGTTACCTACCAGTGCCCACAATAAAAAAACCTCGAAATAATATTGCAACGGCAAGCAAAAACTCGTTAAGACGTTCTGAAAAAACGCCTTTTCGCACCGTTGCGTCAATATAACGGAGGAACGGAGATACCTATTAAAAATTCATATTTTTTTACCTATTACAAATTCCCTTTCATATAACGGCCATGAAAGGCTGTCTTTGAAAACATAATAAACCGGCACCATCTTTTATTTCGCCGTCGAAAGCGGGGATCTAGGGGAGGTAATTAAAATTAACCTACGTAGGAAACAATATCTGCCGTGTACCAAGAATTACGGCGTTTACTTTGTAAATAAAATGTTGTTTTTCTTTTATGTTTATAATTACTTACATATTTTGTTATTAATGGAAATTTCGAACCTGTGTTTTCTTTTATGTCCATAAGTTACACCTAAAATTAGTAATTAAATTTCGTAGGTACCTAACTACCTACTAAATGTAAAAATAAAAAAATATTACGTCACGACTTTTATACCCATTCGGGGGTAGTCAGAGGAGACTACTAAATGTATTTTAATTAAATTAAAAAATAAGTTGGTACCTACTCGACAAACACATCCATATTATGTTTCAATACATATACCTAACTAGGAATATACCTAATGCTCTTAATGAAGTAAATAAAATAATTTAAAAAGAAAAGTTTAAAGGATATTGAAATAATATACAGCCTTAATTATAAGCAAAACAATTCAATTAGTAATTTACTAGAACCATAAAACGTAAAACCGAAGAATAACAAAATTTAATTACAAATTCTCCCCTAACAAACGTCAAAATACAAACACAAATTTCATTAAGTAAAACGAAAACATCTCGGATGACACAAACAAGGAAAAATACGAGCCCGTATCTACACTACCTTGCCAACCCTATTAAATTATAACCGCAAGGAAAACCGAGACTAATGACCGAAAATCTACCTTTATAGAAATTGAAGCCGTCTTTTCCGACATCTGAAGCCTTCGAAAGGGCCACGGCCGCGAGGATCGCGAGAATTGATATAAATGCCTCCCGCATTTTTGCCGAGTTTATTAAGAGTAATCGGTATCAAACGGACATAGCACGGGATCCCGGGATCGTGGGGATTTATCGCCGGCGAGGGCAGCACTGCCGCGGTGAGCCGAGTTGCCCCTTTTTATAATTTCTATTGAGTGGCTGTTGCAGTTTTGCGTAGGGTGCTTGGGTGTACCCAGTTCGATTCTCTGTAAGGTTTCAAATTAATTTTTCTGTTTCTACCATTAAGTATATTTTCTTTATATCTTAAAGATATAAATTTTATAGATATTATATTTTTTTTTAATTGTAATATTTAATTTAATTTAATTTTTATTTTTTTATTTTTTTACACGACCAGATTAATGGTCTCTTCTAGAAAGGTCAAGTCCGTAGCACCCTCAACCGACGGCACTGCACGAGAAGATGTATGAATGTGGATGAAGCAAAAAGGTGTGTCAAAATCGTAGCATGTGGCAATCAATAGTCTCTGCCTACCCCCTTGGGATACAGGCATGAGTATATGTATGTATAAATTTTCTTTTACTATATTATTTTGAATATATTTGTATATTCACTTCCCAAATACATACCATTATACCAATTACCAAATACCATTGGAATGGCGGCGTCTTCATCAGGCGCATGCCTCGCGCGAGCACTCACTTTTGACGTCGGAACGCATAGACGTAATGTCATAATATGAGTGCTCGGGTGAGGCATGCGCGCCATATGGACACATCTGATGACCGCTCGGCTCACTACATCGGGTGGTTGCGGGTTCAATACCCGCCAGAGGCAAATATTTAAAACTGCCTTTTCGTCATTTGAAGCTGGTGTCATGTCACTGGGATCGCCCCCAGTCTATTATACGGTACCCATAATACAAGCTTTACTTAGTTTGGGACCATACAGTTGGTGTGTATGTCTCGCGATACTTATCATTAAGTACCTACACCATGTGCTCAAAGTGTTACTAAAATACCCCTTAGTTAGATAAACAAAGTTACGTTCCATTTTGCTGAAAGTCTCCAAAATCAGCAATGTCGTAAAATCAAATAAAAAGTGAAGCTACCCAATGAATAGCAGGGCAACTATAAAACTGGCGATGAAGCGCCGTAAAAAGGGACAGTCTCTGCCATATCACATAACCAGTGTAGTGTTGCGAAACTGTAACGTTTTTCCGGGATATTATTATGTTTATAGGTGTGTTCGATGCGATCCCGCGAGTTTGCATAAAGTGATCATAGTGAACGCTATCAACTGCTTTGCCTGTAGTTGATTTGTTGGTGGAAAGCGGTAAGTAGCCTCATTGAAGCAATATACTAATACACTGGACAGCAAATAAAACGGGTCGGTTAGAAAGTTCAATATCTTCAAAAGTACCTGACCTAGCTTTATGAAATAAAGACTAAATTAAAGAATACTTAAATGAAAATAAAAAACTGGCCAAGTGCGTGTCGGACACGCACATAAAGGGTCCGTACCACCGTAGAACAAAAACGTCAAAAATATCGTCTTTATTTTTTTTTACCCAAAAGATGCCAGAACCCTATTACTAAGCCTACGCTGTCCGTCCGTCCGTTCGTCTGTCTTTCTCTCAGCGGGCTTTATCTCACGAACCGTAATAGCTAGAGACTTGAATTTTTCACAGAATGTGTATTTCTTTTGCCGCTACAACAGAAAATTGTAAAAAAATAAAGACGATATTTTTGACGTTTTTATTCTACGGTGGTACTTTTGAAGATATTGAACTTTCTAACCGACCCGTTTACTTTGATGTTCAGTGTACAATAATGTTGTTACTTATAAGTGTGCGTATTATCGTTGCAAAATATAATTTAATTTAGTAGTGTACACAAATAAGTACATATATGACGTGACGACCGCTTCGCGCAATGGTTCGAGTGTTGGCCGCTCAGGTCCCTGCATCGGGTGGGTTGCGGGTTCCCCGCCAGAGGAAAATTTCGAAAACGGCCTTTTCGTAATTTGTCTTGGTCTGGGTGTCACTGGGATCGTCCCCAGTCCATTGTATGCGTTGCTTAGTTTGGGACCATACAGTTACCCCCAAATTAATACAGATTATAGCCAGTTTACAATGGTTTTTAAAAGCATTTTTAGGAACAAATGTGATTTGTAGTGGCAGTGTAAGTCCATCATAACTTTCTATAAATTTAGGTGTTAGTGTGTCTGGCGATATTTATTTAATTAAAAAATCTGATGTGACTATTCTCAAGTTATTCATATTCCCGTTCCCGGATGTAATATACACACATCACTATTCTGGTCCCGAGACGGCGCGACGGGGCGTCCGCTGTTGAAGCAATCTTATGGAAATGGCGGCTGAGACAGAAAGGAGATATTTTTATATAAAGATGATTGTTGCGATTCTAATGGAGACCCCTGCTAGTGAAGGGCATCTGAGTTTATTTACGTAAGCGATGCGTTTATATAAATATAAAGGAAACTGTCAACTCGATGGATGGTGTTGAAGTGACTATAGTTACATATTGTTATTCATAGTCATAATAATGTGAACGTCAAGACCGCGGGACCATGTCTCAAAATAAAAAAAAAAACATCCTTCATACTTTTTTTGTCTTCGGAGGTACAAATTCCTGAGTTGAAGGTACAATAGGTACAAATTAGGTACTAAATCCCCAATAGGTTTTTTTTTATTTTGAGACATGGTCCCGCGGTCTTGACGTTCACATAATAATAACAGCCAAAAGACGTCCACTGTTGGTCATAGGCCTCCCCAAAAGTTTACCACCACGACCGGTCCTGTGCCACTTGCATCCAGCGGTTTCCTTGTGAAGGATCACAAGGTCGTCGGTCCACCTTGTGGGGGGCCTACCCACACTGCTTCTTCCGGTACGTGGTCGCCACTCAAGACGTCCGCCTATCCACCTTCTTTCCTTCATTCATAGTACATGGTTACAATTTCATGAACTGAAACGTTCTACAGGTAAACGATTGGTTTATATAAAAAATTGTAGGTACCTACTTAGGTAAGTACTTGTAATGTGATGACCTCATCGGTGCTATAGTAGATACCGTACCTAGTCTTTAAAAAGTGCGTGTCGGACTCGCACATAAAGGGTTCCGTACCACCGTAGAATAAAAACGTCAAAAATATCAACTTTCTGGTATGGGAACCCCCTTTATTTTTAAATCTTATTTTATTTTTAGTATTTGTTGTTGTAGCGGCAACAGAAATACACATTCTGTGAAAATTTCAACTCTCTGCCTCTTACGGTTCGTAAAATACAGCCCGCTGACAGACAGACGGACAGACGGACAGCGTAGGCTTGGTAATAGGGTCCCATTGGCCCCCTTGGCACCCTTGGGTGCGGAACCCTAAAAAGTCCGCCTATCTATGAAAGATTTTTGGCGACCAATTCTGAGCATTTTCTCGATTCAATTCAAACTTGTAGTTGCAATAGCAACGTTGTTGAAATTTCATCGCATTACATATTCTGTTCAAGTGAGCATTGAAATAGGGATATTAAACAATAAAAATACAACTGCAATACCGCTAACCAGTAAGCAGCGTATAACCGGTGAATCGCGGGCACAGTTGAAAATTTCTCGCGTCGCTAACGCCAGCATTTATTGTCATTACCATAAAGCTGCGGTGGTCCCGCTAGCGCAGTCGAATTGCCCAGAAAATACAAAATACGGTACCGAATAATATTATTATAGACATTATCGGTACCTATATTTTTAAAAGGAAATAATTTTTCGGGATAAGGATTATGACTTGCCGAACGGTCGGTGGAGGTAGGTAATCATGGTGAGAAAACTGAGTGCGTTATCCTAGCACCGCGATATTTTTCTAGGCCTCCTATCAAAAATCTAATGATGCAGATAATTAGTGCTCCATCTCGTGTAATTGTGCCGAAAAAAATAAATTTGTGCCTGTAGCCGTTTTGGAGTTATTCACGAAATAATTTTGGAAATAAATCGTGCTGCGGTAACGTACGTACGTACGTCAGCACCACGGTTTTTTTCCTAGTGGACCTAGCTAGACACAAAGTAGCTCCAAAGATTGCTTATGATATCCTTCAAATGTGCGTGTAAAAATTAAATTTGTGCTCCCTAAGGTTTCAGAGTTATATCATTTCGTGTTGGGGTAACATTTTACGATTTTCTGTATCTCAAAAACAGTTTGGCACACAATCATGATTTTGTGTACACACATTAGTGTTAACTTGTGCCAATTTGTGACAGTTTCATATTTCAATAAATTTTAACGGTACAGGTTTTATAAGGGTTTTCCTGAAAAACTAAAATAACACCTAGCTCTTAAACTAGGAAACCTAAAAACCAAATATTATTGCTGGCTTGTATGACTTATTGTATCTAAGCACTTTTGAAAAAATCGTAAGCCTACTCTAAGAAATTTACGATTTATTACGATTTTACTACTATCTCGCGGAGAAATTAATTGAACCCTAACTAAATACACGAGTTTCTCATGTTGTGATTACTTTCATGATTATACAATAATTAGTGTCTTAATTTAAAAATACGTGTACAAAATTTCAGCTCCGTAAACCTTATAATTAAAATATAGAAAACTTGCAAGTAGTAAGACACTGGGCCAACGTCTACGACACGAATCCCTCTGGAATTGAGGAGGGATGTGCCCGGTTTAATAATAGGTAATAGGCACGCGCAAGTTACTCTGTGACCAAAATAAAAAACTATCTACATTGCTGTAATATTTTAGTAGATATGGTTCCACCTTACATTGCAATCACTAGACTGAGCCCACCACTGCTTGCAGCGAAATTTACACATCCTTTATTGCACTCGCAATCCGACAATCTGCTTCAAGGCATTTTGATGCTTATTATTCACCAGAACATGAGCCACATTCTTGTTTTGAATGAACCTCAATTTTATATCTTAAAGATTATAGGCTTGAAAACAAATTTCTGAGCTTAATTCACTGAATTTGCGTTCCATCCATGCCAGTTTGGAAAGCAAGTGTCAACCGCAATTACAAACAAATTGGATGTGTACCTAAACTAAATCCTGTGTGTCCTGGAACTCGGCTATCAGTTTGATAGTTGAAAACTTAGGCAGTAAATTTCATAATTTAATTCCCGGAGAATACAGTAGGTACTTATTCCCGTATTACGTTATACGGGAATTATTCCCGTATTGTTAATTAGTTCTAGTTTGGTACCTACATAAATAAATACCACATTTTTTAAATTCAGTATAAGTTTAGCGACTTAAGTCGCTAAACAGCCTTAATTTTTCGAATCGCTAATAGGCATACTCTTTATTTTATTATTTTAAAAACTTTGGTGAACATTCCCAAAACCAAATATTAGCTTATTTAATTAAATGTTGTGTGAACAAATAAAAATAATGGATTTGATGCATAACATAAAAAGTCTACAAGAAATTTCTCAGAAATAAAGCAAATAGGTTTATTATTAGTAAGGTCATAGGACTACAGATTCTTTCTGATAAATAAAAGGAGAATGCTCTAAGTATAGAATTAATTTCCTACAGTCTTATTTTCATCTCATAATCTATTACCTATTCATTATGACGTACTGATTTCCTCATCAAAAGCGTCAGATAAGCGACAAATCATATTCCAAGACAAATAGTTTGTATAACGTCTCATTTTAAAACGCAGAGCGTGAGGAAAATGGCCGGATTTCTGCCGACACTTCAGACGGAGGCTTTCAGCAAATGAGCGACGGCCTCGCGACGCGGACAAAGAAACCCTTCTCGCGCCCTCGGGGTAGCTAACCAGAGTAACTTGATCTTCAGAGCCACGAACATCAGGAAAATTTACAGTAGAGCAACTCTATATAGCTACGAACTCTATGTACCTACCTACTACCTTTCGCTTTAGTTAGTAGTCGCTTAGTGTCGGCACGTGAGGCGTGGGGTCGTTTCCGTGGAACGTCTCGTGAGAAGACGCAGGGTGCAGGGGAATATAGAAGGCAAAACATGGGCACGCGGCAGATCACCTATGCGGTGGCCCGACCAAGTTAAGGCTGCAATTGGCGGCCCCTTCTATGAGTGTACCAGAAGAGCAGCAGTGTGTGAGGAGTGGCGCCGGGCTGTCAAGCGTGCTACTAACGCCTAAGTGATGACCAGGACCACTCTGCCAAGAGTGTTACGACGAAGAAGAAGGAGAAGTTGCTTAGCCATTGAACTGCTATTGCCATTGAGCTGCTATAGTGATCGAAGCTCTGATTGGTTGGTTTATTCTGAATCAGAGGGTCGTACACTATACCAGCGCCAATGGCAATGGCAGTTCAATGGCTAAGCAACTTGGGCCCGTAATATTGTAGGTAGTTTTTTTTTTATAGGACCGCGTTTTCAAAACATCGTACAGCCCGCCTGATGTTAAGCAGTTACCGTAGTCTATAGATGCTTACAATACCAAAGGTATTGCTCGCATATTGCCGACCTGAAGGGGAGTGGGATGGAGGGAGGGGGAGGGGGGGGTTACGGCTCTCTCACTCATCGTACGAAACGCAGCTGTAATAGCTGCTTTACGCCGATCTTTTGTGAGAGGGTGGTACTACCCCGGTCGAGCCAGCCCGTTTATGAGCTGCAGTCAATTGGCTACAGCTTGCCTCTACCACCTTGCTTCGCGCAGTGGTTTGAGCGTTGGCCATGGAGTTGGTGTTTAGGTCTGGCGACATTATTATTTATACTTACCTATTAATAAAATAATAATAATATGCATACCTACGTATACCTAGATGGCCGCTGTGTTCACCTTGTTTGAAAGTAAAACCAGCCAGTGAGTTAAAGCCGAGTTCTATTTAAATTGGTTGGTTGTGTGACACAATCCTAGGCGTGGCGTTCCGTTGCACATTTCTGTCGGAGCCACTGTACCTTGTAATTGTACATGCCTGCACACATATTCCCAGTTTATGTTTTCCGCACACAATTTTTTGCCTTTTGCTTTTTAGATTTTTTTTTATCTGGCCTGTGCTTGAATACCTTCCTAGTTTGGACAACGTATACTTCGTTGTAAGAACTCTATTATCACTCTATATATGCAAGGATAGCTAGTAAATATAAGGTAAGTAGATTCCTAACGAGTAGGTAGAGCTTCTCTACCTTAGAGCATCGTACTATTTTCTTGTTGAATCGAATCTCCAATTAAATTACAACCTAGGTTGTAATTGAATTAGAGATTTGATTCATGTACCTACTCTACATTTTCAAAATGTCAATTAAATTAATTCTGTTTCAAATAATAAAAGTATTAATAGGTCGTTATAG
This sequence comes from Drymonia ruficornis, assembly GCA_947859195.1. NCBI lineage: Eukaryota > Metazoa > Arthropoda > Insecta > Lepidoptera > Notodontidae > Drymonia > Drymonia ruficornis. Next base: position 9,405,102 of record OX401913.1, on the reverse strand, counting down.
TCCTCGTCGTCATTCAATTCCCCGACAAGCAGGGTTGTCATAAATTTTGCGAACAGAATAGGGATGTGCAATACGTTTCGTTCATCCCGTGTTTCATTGCCAATAATTGAAACTGATTGATATCGAGATGAGTTTGGACTTCACTATTCCGATTAAAATTCATTTCAATCGACAAACCAATATGGGATGAACGAAACCAATTCAAACATGGATGAGAAATTCATAAAAGTTATGGTGGACTTGCACTGGCATTACTAAGCGCTTTTGTTCCTAGAAATGTTTTTTAAAACCATTGTAAACTAGCTATACTCTCTATACATTTGGGGGTAGGTATGTAGGTTCCTGCCTAGCTTAGGTATACCCATGGATCTATGATTTTTTGGCAGGTACATAGTAGGTTTATTTACCTACCATGCCAAGAAGGCACTTGATGTAGGGATGCTTGGTTGCTTGCGAGTGGCAGCCCTATTGATAATGATTGATGGTCACAGCGCGTCGATTCATCTGTCTCCCTTCTACCTTTTGATGACGCTGTGTCACTCATTTGTACTCAACTTTCACTTAAAACGTTATGTATTTATAGATGATTGATCACCTCTAGTTATTTCTGTAAAAGATTTGACGTATTACTTCCTTCCTACATTTCAATATTAAGTAAAAGTACACATCTAAAGATGTAGCTGTTTTTTTTTTTTAAATTAAGACTTCAATCCCTAACCACACATGCTACTATCATCGCTACGCACAGACAAAGTGTGCGCCTACGAAGCTTGTTCGTACTGCGTAGCGTACTAACGTAGGTACCTACTTTATTCCGAGCCTGCGTATGACAACAACGTACTACTTAAATAATAGTTACATGATCAGCTGTAAAAAAATAGTTTATTGTGCTCAAGGATGTATTAAAATTTTAGATGCGCCTTACTGCGCTTATTATGGCAACATGCAAGGTCACTCGACGTCCACTTAGTAACGCACTGGCTGTACGGCTGCACGCGCGCGCATATGACGGGGCTATACAGTCGAACGTCATTGGTGCTAAAAAAAAGTGCTTTTACTGAATATGACCTATACAAAACTTTAAGTACTAAGAAAGATGACTTATAGGTAAGTACATAATCTCATGCATAGTTGTACTCGTCGTGAGTGGTTCGCAATGAACTATTAACGTTATTTGGACCGTCCTTGCTGAAAGAAATCAGAACAATATCTATTGTAGATAAGTACTTACATGCCTACCATTGTGTACCAAATCACCAAACCGAAGGAGGCGTAACAAATGACGTAGGCACTGTGACGTGACACATCCGAGCTGACAGCGACACCCGCCGATATTGACGTCACTAGAACCGGATGCGACGCGCGTGTAATCGAATTCAGAGCGAGTGGGACGGAGGGATTTTATTGGTTTTATAGGTGGTGTAGGTAAGTACCTATCTAGTTCTTTTTGAGCTCCCTGTGTAGTACTTACCTAAAGAGATATACTGGTTGGGTCAGTGGGTAAGTAGAGTCGTTTCAGTTAAAAAATGCACGCCCCACCACTACACGTGATTATTTAAATGTATGAAAATAAATATTTATTGCAACTCTTTACTTAAAGAACAGCCCCCCTAGCCTAGCTGGCTTCGTCCACGAGCGTTTCCACAAATCCCTACGCTTCATGTATGGAAATTACATAAGTCACGTGATCTACTTATCGACTAGTAATGTCATTTCTATACATTTAAGCGTAACATTTTGTAGAAACGCTCGTAGACGAAGCCACTTGGCTAGGGGGGCAGGTATATAGTCACAGATTAGATAGTTATATGTTTATATATAGTGAAATATGCCTGGTTTTTTTAAAAATAATCACGTTTAGTGGAGGGACGTGCGTTTTTTTACCGTACCGACTCTACCATCTGTTCTTTCTAAGTTTTTAACACGAGTTTACGCTGGCGAGAAGTCGTAGTAGCTCGTCTAGGAACACATATTATATAATCTTTGTATGGTAAATTCTAACTAGCGTTTACTGACTCTTTGAATACTCGTAGTAGCTACCTATACTTGTAGAAAGCTCAACTTCAGAAGTAGATATCAAGTTCCAAATATCAAAAAACGTATCCGTAAGCTATCAGTATCCTAAGTACCTATATAAAAGTGCATTACCAGTTCGATATTAATCCTGAAGGGCCTAAGATCTCCTCAATAGATTTACAGATACTTAACTAGCTAGTAGTAAAAAATTTGTAAAAAAGATTAAACCGTCTTAGCGGCTATAGAAAGCGCCAGAGCGGACGCAAGATGGATTACTTCTATAAAATGTAATAAAAATTAAATTGAAAAGATTCTATTAGATCGGTCATCCACCATCCAATAGAGAGGTCGGGTGCGATTCGAGAGATTTTTCGATCTAAGAAAGATGAGACTAATTAGTTTTAGGGAAGGATTATTTAAATTCCTCTGGAGAAAAAAATAAGTTAATTCTGCATATTGCAGAAAAATACTTTCAGCAATACTCTTATGCTTATGCTGAACTAAGCTGTAGGTGGCCAATTGACTGCGGCTCATATACGAGCTAACTCAACCGGGGTAGTACCACCCTCTCACAGAAGATCGGCGTAAAGTACCTATTACAGTTGCGTTTCGTACGATGAGTGAGAGAGCCGGAAGACCAACCCCCCAAACCCGCCCCATTCCTCTGTCTCACACCCCGATTCGTTGGTGGTTGGCGATTCTTTGGTGGAAACATTAGGTTTTTTACGACTCCACATAGCCTAAAACATTTCCAAGTAGATTTACAAAGACATTAAGTTGATACCTTCCCTATACAATACAGTTAGTCCTTCGACACGCCGTCCACGTCTCGCGAGTAAACTCTTATAAGACTGGACGTATATGGTGCATTAGTTATAGTTAGGGCTCCAACCCAAATGGACTGGGGACGCAACGAATTGTAACTTAAACCGGACTGGCTACGTGTGGATAATATTGGAAGTATAAAATAGGATTTTGTAAAGGAATTGTAATGGTCGGTAACTCGGAAGCCTGCCCAAGGGAAATAGGTATTGTTATCAAACATTGAAGTATTATTTTAGTAGATATGGATACCTAACATTGCAACACAAGACTCGTGCTCAGCGCACCAGTACATGCAGCGAAATTCACATATCTGGGTCCCAGGTCTTTTTACAATAAGCATTGCGAAAACCATGTTATGGCACTCGCATTTCGACAATAAACTTTATTAGTAAGTTAGTTAGTTAGTATTAATTTACAGTTCGCTGACGGTGAGGGAAAACATCGTGAGGAAACCTACCTATCCCTCGGGATTAGGTAATAGTCAGTTCCTGTATACACGGCGACACGGTTCACCACCTGTCACGTTGGGTTCTGACCATCTAGTGAAACGTGGGCTTTGAGTTGGTTAATACCTCCACAATGTGGTGGTGTATGGCCACTCAAGCCTCTGACTACCCCCGAACGGGGATAAAAGTCGTGACGTTACATTACTTTATTAGTCATTTTGGTGGGTGTTATACACCAGAATATGAGCCGTATTGGCAATAGCGAAATTTTTTCGACATTTTTTTCCGCGAACGACTATTACTTATTGGTGGTAGAGCCAAGCTGTAGTCAATCGACTGCAGCTCATATACAGGCTGTTAGTACCACCCTCTCACAGAAGATCGGCGTAAAGTAGCTATTACAGCTGCGTTTCGTACGATGAGTGAGAGCCCCCCCTCCCCTCCCTCCGTGCCACTCCCCTTCAGGTCGGCGACGAGTGAACAATGCCTTTTGTATTGCAAGTTTCTATAGGCTACGGTAACTGCTTAATATCAGGAGGGCTTGTTTGCGACCTGGGGGCTTACCACGAACTCTTATTGCGATTCAATTACAGGAACGTTTTAACGCTTCAGCGACTTTTTGTGCAATGACGTACCTTATTGTCATGACACAAAAAGTCGCTGAAACGTTAAAACAAAACTGCTATAAGAGGTGGTGGTAAGCCCCCTGTGCTATAAAAAAGACAATTTGGTGCATGTTATATTAGCCGTATCGGCAATACCGACATGGTTTTAACATTGTTTTCCGCGAACGACTGCCTAGAAAGTCACGCGGACAGACGGTCCACCGGATTATAAGTGGAAACCGCCGCCCGTTCCGAGTGTATTTAATTGAACACGTAAGTAAATAATACACATACATTTTGTACATAGGTTTTAAACATTGTTTTCCGCGAACGACTGCCTAGAAAGTCACACGGACAGACGGTCCACCGGATGATAAGTGGAAACCGCCGCCCGTTCCGAGTGTATTTAATTGAACAGATAAGTAAAGTAAAGGTAGGAATAATACACGTACATTTTGTACATAGGTACTTGTATTTCGATACAAAATATCAATTTTAAGTTATTTAAAAATTACATAAATATGTCCTACATCTTATAACATTCTAAATTAGGGTTTGTAATGAACACCGATTCTTTAATACTTTGTAAGCATAAACAATAATTCATAAACAAATATAACATTTGGGTATCATGATTTTACAACGCAGCTAATATTGTTGGTATATCTATTTTAAAATTTTAATTTGATTTTAATAATATAATAATTTGGCATAAGGGGCCATCCATAAATTACGTCACATGAATTTCATGATGTTTCCCCCCTTGTCACAGCTGGTCACATATTTGAGACTCCTTAGTATGACGTCAGAATTTTTTTACAGTTTAAATGTAAGTAGATAATATTTTTAGGGTTTTTCGTTAACAGTTCAAAATTCGCGTTTTAAATACTTAGATATTTTAGAGTTTTAAATATGACGTGACGAAACTTAGGACTCCTCCCACCCCTTGTCACAATTCGTTGACCCCCTCCCACCCCTTTACGTGTGACGAAATTTATGGATGGCCCCTAAGGTTCAACACACATGCCCGATACTGTCACATGTGATACTGCCATAATGAAATAATACCAACTTTATAAAAATTTCATTAACTGACTTATACAACATTTAATTATTTATTCACAATAATTTCATGGGAGTCAAAATATATTTTTAGAAAGACTAGCTCGAGCTATAATTTCAATGCTTAGATTAGGTACTCGTGTTACAACATTATTTTAATAAAGAAAAAAAATATAGCCCTCAACTTAGTACACGGTAATTAAGGTAAAAAAATATTAAAGGTACTATGGTCATCTTAATCTATCTCTAAGATATACCTAAAAAGCGGTTAGTTAGTTAATACATCAAAAAACTAATGTCTATTGTCAAATTTATATTTTTGTAACTAATACTACACGTTCCATATTATTCTGTTGGTACACAAGAAAAAGAGAATTAAATGTATTTTCGACCTTCCCATAGCAGTGAACTATCATATGAGCTAGTTAAACAAACAAAAAGTTAAACACGTGATGAACGTGTGTCTAGTCAACTTCACAAGTAAATACTAAGTAGACACCACACCTAGTGATGGGATGTTCTCGAGAACATTCTCAGCCTCGGAAACTTACTCGTGAGAATTTTCGAGAATTTATCTTCTGAAGCATGTTAAACTTGGTATAAACCTCCTTAAACATGCAAGTATGGTGGTTTTAATTGTTTTTAAGATTTAAGTAAAGTTAGGATATAGTCACCCAAAATATAAAATTCTCAAAAATTCTCACGAGTAAGTTTCCAAGAGTGAGAATGTTCTCGAGAACATCCCATCACTAACCACACCCGTTCATCACTTGTTTACCTCTTTTCAAAGACGTGTAATATTTATTTATTTATAACACGTGTAGTATTGTACTTTAAAAATATTAAAACCAATCTCCAGTCATCGAGGCAGTGACGTTTTTACAGCTAATAAAATATCATAATCAGATCGAATTATTATAGTGTTATTATTATGTTATTATTTTTATTACGAGGCACATAAGCTTGTTAGTTAGGGGAATGTAGATTCAATGGAGATTCTTCTTTATAAAAAAATATTTAGGGTTTAGCGACTGTAGCCTAGGGGTGAACCAGTTGGGCTAGCAATCACAAGGTCCCAGGTTCGATCCCCGGTGGGGCATGCACCAATGGATGAATTTTCATCTATGTGCATAATTTACAGTACGCTGACGGTGAGGGAAAACATCGTGAGGAAACCTACCTATCCCTCGGGATTAGGTAATAGTCAGTTCCTGTATACACGGCGACAAGGTTCACCACCTGTCACGTTGAGTTCTGACTATCTGGTGAAACGTGGGCTTTGAGTTGGTTAATACCTCCACAAAGTGGTGGTGTATGGCCACTCAAGCCTCTGACTACCCCCGAATGGGGATAAAAGTCGTGACGTTATATTTATATTTTTTTATAAAAAAATATTTCATTATGTTCAGAGTGTCAACACAACATAGGGATGGATGCATTTGGTTAATAAGAAACTACAAAAATTATACATATTTTTTACCAATAATCTAAAATAATTTGTGCTTATTTTAACTTCCAACAAATATCGAAGCGAACGATTACGATTTATATAATTTCTAATATATGTATCAATACTTCTTATTCGAAACCTGGCAATACTTAATATTTCTTTCTTACTTATGAGTATTACTTATCACTAAAAAGTTTATAATAAAATATTTTAATAATATCTAAGTAGGGACTGCAAAACGAATGGCTTAACACCATTAAAATATTATGCTATCACACCGATAATAACACAGGCAATGTACTTTTAATAACTTGTTTTTAATAAAACAAAATATAATTCTGAGCGTTGTGCCTTTAAATAAACACTGACAATCAAAGCCAAATGACTTAGTTATTTCTCGAGGAAAATAAAAAGAGAGGGACTGAGAAATGACGGTGCAGCTTGTTTTATCATATAGCTTTGTCTCTATTTTTATTATTTTACTTAATAAATACCGTTGCGAACTTTTAGACACACTCTAAAGTAGCAGCACGTTATGAAGGCCGGTTTGACATGTGTGAGGGGAAAAGGATGAACGTTATTATAACGGAATAAGATTCACTTTCGCATTCATTTTTTGACATTCTTATTTTTTCTTATTTTTTAAAACGGCCAGTCTTATTCCGTTATAATAAGGTTCATTTTCTTCCCCCCCCCCCCATATGTCAAACCGGCCTTCGTAACGTGCCGCTAATATAATGGGAGAATTAGCCCATTACCATGTGAAAATAAAATCATTAAAGTACCCATTATTAAAAGCTGTTAAATTTAAAATTTCCACTTGTTTTGAAGTCCCAACCATATTGTCACCATTATTCTCCTGCCGTTTATCTCACAATCCAGCGCTCCTAAACGTTTCCGACGCAAAACGACTTAACAAGGCTGCAACATTGCAGCACCAATTTTTAAAATTATTGCAAGTAAATAAAATACTGTATTTTTACATGGCAACCCCGATCATCCAGAATTACAATGTTAATATATAGGGTGCACATCTTGACTATTAAACCCCCTTACTAATATATAAAACAGTTAAATCATCTTTTGTATTTGTGAAATTTTATAACATTTAACAGGTAAACAAAATGTTGAGTGAATTTATTATTTTGTTTATTTCACGTATTAGCAATGGGTTTGAAGTCGTCTAATACTTATATTCCAATACTAAATTCATCTCACAGCTCCCGTTAAGGCTACTTGGCTAATTTGAACACACCACTTTAGAGTACAGTTAGCTTCAGAAATATACTAAAATGTATAACGTTGACACTTGGATTATGAAATTGATTAACAAACGTCAGTGTTAATTTTCACCCACCATTTTCAGAGTCAAGTAATTATTATTAATTAATAGCAAATTTATTTAATTGCAATACCATAAGTATAGAAATCCAATATATTCATTGGATTCCTGTCATATCGGTACAAAAAGTGACGTTGACATTGACGTTTGAAGAAATTTAGTAACAGATTATAAACCGTTACTGGCGTGAAATGTGTAAAAGATAAAAAATAAAAAAAACATTACGTTTAAAGATCTCTTAATGTTATGGACAAACTATGAAATATCTTATAGACAGTGGAAAACTAATCTTTTTTATATCTGGAGCTAACTTTACTCTTTAAGTGGCATTGCACATTGGATAATTCTATTAACAACATCAACTTGTTATGTACATAGGAGTTTAGAACCGTCCAAGTATAAGATGGGATTTAAGAATTGATAGTGCCAGTGTGGGGATAGTAGACAGCCGTGATTTGGGGGCTGGCGCCATACTAAGATGTGTTGTGTAGTTATAGAAAGAAATATCATTACGCAAAATACTCGTCTTCCTCGGGATTTTTTTACCAACTTCAAAAAGAAGGAAGAGGCTTGATTGTATGGCTTTTATGATATTCAGTCGCAAAATGGACCGAAGACCAGGTTAAATATATGAAAGTAAATTTAGGTGGAAAAGTCCCGTGAGGTGGTCCTTTGATGGCGTCATTGGCTAATGGACGAGTATACTTTTAGTATGGCCCCTGAAGTAATAAGCCATAGGGACAGTAAGATGAGATGAGTTGGTATCACTTGTGGTGTAAGTACAACAATATAATCTGCACGACACAAATGTTTCACTAGTAAATAAATGCATATTTTAGGTCAGTAGTTGATGTGTGAACGGTACATAGTATATTTTCATTTTTTTAAATGTGACAGGTGACTAAAAGGCGTACGGCTCGCCTGATGTATAGATGCTTGTAATACCAGGCAGGTACGTAGGCAGGTACGTTGCCGACCTGAAGTGGAGTAAAACCAAGGGAGGGGAGAGGGTCCGAGGGGGTGTTTGGCTTCCAGCTCATTGTGTTCGGGTCTGGATAAATCGCACGAATTTTCCGCATCATCGGTTGGATCCAAGAGAAGTAAAACAAAAGAATGTCTTTCACACATCAACTACGGTTATACAACAAACGCTAAGGTGCTATTTCATGGGACTTGGCAGACGGCAGACGGCAGCAACAGCGCGACATACGCGGCAGTTGCAGTCGTATGTCGGGATCGGTCTCATACAGATGAATACTGCAAAGTAATGCCGTCTGCCGGTGCGATACATGCCGTCGCCGTCTGTCGCTGCCGTCCGCCGTCTGCCGCGTCCCGCGAACTCGCACCTTTACATCACACGTTGAGTAATGTCATGTCGGTTAGGTCATCACGCGGTGGTACCGCTAAGTGTCGCTTACGTGTCGGTTACGTGGTCGGTTGTAGCCGCGCTGCGTGCGAGTGCGTGCGTCGCGCGCGTCACACGGCGGCAGGAGAGGCTGATTGTCAGTGCCACTTCGCCTTCTGCGCGAATATGTCCGCGCGGAGGTTCTGCGCGAAACAGATGCCGAGGATCTGGTGGGAGAAGGTTCCATTAATTAATATGATCAAGACCTTTTCGCCCGATGTATACTTTGTCTGTTTCAGAATCGTCAGATAACTCCAATCCATCAAATAAAAAAATCATTTTAACAGATCTTCCATAGAATATCTGTCAAGGCGCCATATTTATTCTGTTATAGTCTGCCCGCTACCGCTGTGCCGCGCCTTAGGTATGCGCGGGGAGGTGGGGAGTGGACAACTAGGTATGCGCGGGGAGGTGGGGAGTGGATTCGCCCACCCCGTCTCGCCGCTCACGTACCTAAGGCGCGGCACAGCGGTAGCGGTCAGACTATAGATAAAAGCTATCCATCGATTCTAAAACATGCCCCTAAGGGCCTCATACTTACACATAAATTATTATTCACAAAATACATGCTCAAAATACAACATTGACAACAAATGAACGATAAGTTAAAGAGGGCTCTACACTCATGTCAAGAATTCTTGAACTTTTGTCTCTCAGTAATTAAAGCCATCATACAGTGTCAGAAGAATCGCAATGGCAACTGTCTCTTACTTTCTTGTATATCCATCTCTCTCTGTTAGAGTCCCAAGAAAATGGGGGCAATTGTCAGCTCACCATTCGCTCGATTGCACTGAGGTGACGATATCTATAACTTCACTTCGTCAATCTTGTTTGTTCGTCAAAATTGTCGCGGGGTCGCAAAGAGCGACAGTTTGAACTGTCAAGTGTCAAATGTCAGCACCATGACGCTGCCCTGATGGCAAAAATATCCTACTGCGTTAGTAGCAGAACATGAGCAGAACCGACCGTGACAAAACAACGCGAGATAGCTCGATTGTGTTCCATTCTCTCGGTGTGACAAAAGTCTTGTCTTGGAGTATGCGCTAGCCCCCCTGAAGTTAATTCTCGTCCCGTAAGTTCTTGGCAAGAGTGTAGGCCGGTTTTAAATACAAAGTGCATCTACGAACATAAACTTACTTGTGCAAAAGCGGTACAGACAGCGGACGTGGCTACAATCAACAGGTTATGGTCAAACCACTCCTCGGCGGCTCCCAAACACCCCTTGTCATATATTATCTTTGCTATATCAAAGTTCTAGAACAAAAAGAAACGGAAATGTGAACTACACGCGAACTACTAGCATTATGACGTAGACACGGTGCGACTAGTTTAAGTTTACACACAATAGCTTGGAAATGTGGAGGAAATTATTATGAATCTAAAACAATATCGATCCGTGGAAGTAATCGATCACTGAAAATGAGCGCTGAAAACAATTGAAGAATTGTGACGATTTAAATTTTATCGCTTGCCGTAAAAGAATTACGTAATTCACGTAATTCTTTTTTCTGCAAGTAATGTTATTTTTATTTGTTTTGAAAACTTCAATTTTAATTCTTGTAAATAACTACATTACCTACCCACACACATGAGTACCTACTCATCCTATTCATCACATAAAGAGGAATGTTATCACAAAATAATTTTACACAAAAGACACTTCATTAAGACTTCATTATTTTCGCAAAGGCTTCAAGCCTTTTCGCCGTACCTATAAGCACTTCCTTTGTTTATATTATTGATGTACCTACAATAACAATTTCCTTCACATCCCCCCCCCCCCACACACACACAAATTACGAGCAGAATAGAGCCGACTAGTGACGTCACGGTATATGTGAACCTTGAGCGAGGCGGGCACGAGCATGGCAGCAGCTAGCGGCGCGGCGTGGCGCCGCAGCCAGGCCTCGCCCGCCGCCACGCAGCCGCGCTCCTGGATCACGAGCGACCGCCCGCCCTACATCCGTACCAATCTCATTTCAAATGTAATATAACTGAATATTCTTTAGAAGAACCGACGTTTGTTCCGGGTAATCTCGGCTGGACCAATTTTGACGGGACTGTCACTAGCAGATAGCTGATATAAGGAGTAACTAAGACTAACTTTATTTTCGAAATATGATTAGGGTTCCGCGGGAAACATAAAAAACCGCGGAAAATTTCACGCGGCATTAACGCGGGTAATATTTTTATAAAATTTACCCGTACGAAGTCGCAGGCACAGCTAGTTATGGATATAATTGCATTGTGATAGAAAAAAAAATACTTAAAAAAGTAAGAAAAGGGGCCCCGAGAATTACATGGTCTAGGGGCCCTGATAGGGTTATTCCGGCCCTGGGCGACGTCTCCTTTTACGAAGAGGTGATGTAGAAGGAGACAGCGGAGCGGGCCAGGGTGGCAGACCCTCTGGCTGATGGCCTCATGGCCCTCTGAATTACAGACGGACAGGCAGAAGAGGGCGTTACGAGCGTCTTCTTCCTCCGTCTTAGCTGAAACCGGGGAGACGGGTCGGGGGGCCCGTCGCTCATTGCACGGTTTCATCAGTCTGGGAGATGGCCGGGGTCCTGACAGGCCGTCTCTCTATGCTGCTCTACCAGGCCGTCTCTCTATGCTGATCTACCAGGCCGTCTCTCTATGCTGCTCTACCAGGCCGTCTCTCTATGCTGATCTACCAGGCCGTCTCTCTATGCTGCTCTACCAGGCCGTCTCTCTATGCTGATCTACCAGGCCGTCTCTCTATGCTGGTCTACCAGGCCGTCTCTCTTTGCTGGTCTACCAGGCCGTCTCTCTATGCTGATCTACCAGGCCGTCTCTCTATGCTGGTCTACCAGGCCGTCTCTCTTTGCTGGTCTACCAGGCCGTCTCTCTATGCTGATCTACCAGGCCGTCTCTCTATGCTGGTCTACCAGGCCGTCTCTCTATGCTGGTCTACCAGGCCGTCTCTCTATGCTGGTCTACCAGGCCGTCTCTCTTTGCTGGTCTACCAGGCCGTCTCTCTATGCTGCTCTACCAGGCCGTCTCTCTATGCTGGTCTACCAGGCCGTCTCTCTATGCTGGTCTACCAGGCCGTCTTTCTATGCTGGTCTACCAGGCCATCTCACCTTGGTGGTGGACGCTCGGCTTATACTGGGCCGTCCGCCTAGGCGTATGCTTGAGCGATCCTGTGATGTCCTTCTAAGGACGGTAGATAGTACAATGTCGGGTTTTAGCCGGTAAGAGCCCGGCATAACCCTCCTGTTTCCCCCGAGGCGGAAGGGGATCCATGAGGATTTCCCACCGTTAAAAAAGATGTCAATCTCTGACCAGAGTACATAATAAAAGTAACAAAAAATTATAGAGAGGGACCCACCACTCACCCTCGGAATTGTCAACCTCCAAAATTAATAACCAAAGAATTAATCGATAATAAAAGAGGCCAACAAGACCTAACTCCCTGTCAGTCGAGAGTATGTCTGTCATGAGTCATGGACCCTAACAAACAAGGGAAAAGGGTCCATGACTCATGACAGATACTCTCGACTGACAGGGAGTTAGGTCTTGTTGGCCTTTTCTATTTTCGATCAATTCATTTGGTTCATAATTTTGGAGGTTGACAATTCCAAGGGCGAGTGGTGGGTCCCTCTCTATAATTGTTTAATACTGGATTTCCGCAAAGTTACGCCTGATTCCATCAATTAAAAGTAAAAAATAATACCGTGAAGCGCGTTAGATAGAGTTCGTTAAAAATGTGTAGGGACTCACATAGGTGGATTTCCGTACGTCGTATCCGCACTGCTTGTTGCGGATGACGTCCTGCGGCTTGTTGCGGCAGCAGCTGAAGGGCACGCCGCACGCCTCGCGCGAGCCCACGGCGCCGCTGGAGCAGTTGAAGTACGCGTTGCGGTCCCAGTCGCGCGGGCCCTCCACACCGCAGCACTGCAACTGCAACGTAACAAAACGATTATAAACTCATATAATTTGGAATCGATTTTTCGTCAGAATCGATCAATTCGACGATCGGAGATTAAGACGCTACAGGGACCTAACGAGGCATGATTGGAGGCTATCTTCTAATAGACGAGAGGGGGTAAAAAAATTGAAAAAAGTATCACAGTATTTATCGAACCTACATATCTTTGAACTTGAAGAAAAATGTGCTACTTGCTATTTTACTATGTGTAAAAAAATATCAAAGTGAAGCTGTTTTCGTCTTACAATTTTTATCTCCTTCTACACGGCTCGGAATTTTTAATTATTTTTTCCACCAAAAGATTAAGAAAGATAATACCTAAAAAATTAAAGCCGGATTTTGTGATGCTATAGTTTTTCACGTCACAGTTAATTATTTTAGATATTTTCGCAAAAAAAAAGTGCGCGGGGTTAGTGCGCTATCGACCAATCCAGACGGCCGTAACGCTCGGCCGACTATAGTCGAGCCGTTATGAACTGAGTCGTGAGGCCATAAATGTCAAGAGATAGGAATGTGCAGCGCGCCGGGACCGTTATCGATAAACGGCTACCTGCTCACTAAGAGGCTCCATAAGGCCCGTAAGTGCAAGCGAGATAGACATAGGGAAATTATTTATGGCCCGACGACTCAGTTCATAACGGCCCAACTATAGCAACGCTTGGCAAAGTCAGACAGAGATGGGTGACCATTTAGTGGAGGGCACGTAAAAACTCGGTGCCGGTTGTTGTCATCTAGGCAGCAGTTAAGCCTTGTCAGAGGCCTTTGGGTGGCTTGAACAACTCTGACACCAGGCTGGCTGCTAACTATAAGATAACAATAAGAAGACTCACCCAGTCCTCTTGAATCCAATCGATTAAGTTCTGTTGATCTGGATCTTCTCTGTAGTGCGTTATGAAGGTTTGGAAGCCAGTAGTCGCTTGTTGTTTTATCTAGTAAAAATAATAATAATAAAATATTGATAAAGGCGCGACAATTTTTCAGCTGATCGGTGGTAGAGCCACGCTGTGGCCAATTGACTGCAGCTCATATACCTAAGGGCTGGCTCGAGCGGGGTAGTACCCTCTCTCAGAAGATCAGCGTAAAGTAGCTATTAAAGCTGCCTAAAGTCTTGTCTTGATCTGCATACTAGCTCCGCACATCATCCTTAATATTTTTTTATTCTGAGAAGCAATACTAGCTAAGGTACCGTCACATACATACAGAATTCCGTTTCGAAATATCGAATCGGGGATTCCGAACGCAGTAAATCCATCCAAATGTATGGACGTATCGCGTTCGGACACCCCGATTCGATATTTCGAAACGGAATTCCGTATGGATGCGGCCTAATTAGAAAAAAATAATATATATTTACCCAGTCCTTGAAGACAAAGAATAATATCCCTGTTGTCATCTCCGCCAACAATAGCAGGGCAAGGAAAACGGCATACTGTAAATGAATAACAATTTATTTATTAAATATCCTTGAACATTAACTCATTTAAGGAAAATTGATAGGAAGCTTGGGTACAGGGTAAAATGGGTAGTTTGACGAATTATCATCCTGTCTTCTGGTTTTGGAAACAATTCTTCCTGACCTGTTCCTCAATTTGTTACAGGATGCACTGCCAACCTACCCTGACTGACGGCTAAACAAATTTTTCATATTCAATTCAATTGTGGCCTGAATCCCCTCGCATTGAGGGGTGACCCGTACCCAGGAGTGGTACGTCAAAAGGGTTAACATTATTAATTCAATTGAACAGAATATTTTTGCTAACCAATCATCTAACTGTCACGGACTAAACGTAGGAGTTCCATGCAAGCGGTCGACGGCAGACGTCAGTCGATCTCATAGAAATTGTGGCGATGACATGTGTCGCGACGGCAGACGGCATTCAATTTCTATGACACCGACTGACGTATGCTGTCTGCCGCTTGCAACAAACTCCTACCTTAACACACCGGAACGCCAGGCGACGTCGCCAGCCACCGTAGCCAACTAATTGTGTGCCAGGTGTGTTACCTCCTATACATTTCAATACGAATAGTTGGCTACAGTGGCTGGCGACGTCGCCATGGGTACCCGGTGTGTTATAGCCCTAGCTCTCAGCAACCCCAAAATCAAATATTGAAGTGTCTGTTCGTAACGTCAAAATAACATATCTTTACTATATTAGCGGCACGTTATGATGGCACTTTTGACATGTAGAGAGGGGAAGATGATGAACCTTATAGCAACGGAATAAGATTCATTTTAGCATTCATTTTTTGACATTCCTAAATTTTAAAACCGTCATTCTTAATCCGTTATAATAAGGTTCATCCACGGGTTCATCATCTTCCGACCTCTACATGTCAAAAGTGCCACCATAACGTGCCGCTAATATAACTAAATGTAAGTGTCTAACTAGTACTAACTAACTAACTAGTACCAACTTTTTATTACATACTAGGTACTATTAGGCGGGACACTTGTCGGATGGCTTCCGGTACTAGCCCAATCTAAATCTGTGTTCTCAATGATACTTACACAAGCTAACAAGCATGTATTCTCACGTAGTGCACCCACGCAGCCCGTGAACCCGATGATAAACGTGATTGTGCCTGTAACCACACAATTTAGATAATAAACGTAAGAATGTCTTTGTTTAACATTCTTTATTGCACATCAATGGACTTATAGCCTGTACCTAAGTTCTTGAAGTGAATATTCTGATTCATCAATTAAAGTGAAACAAATGAGTCAGAATTAATGGAATTTTGCAACAAGAAATGGTCTCTGATCACTTAAGAGTATATTCAACTTGTCATCAAGATCAGTGGAACTGGCAGTAAATTAATTATATTAATAATTAATATAAATAATTTACGTAATAACTTAATTTATTTATTTTTTTTTTTTTTTTTTGTTTTTTTTTTTATTTTTGTAAGCAGTGGTAGCCGATTCGAAATCTATGTGTTAATCATAACTTTAATATGATTATCACTTGCTTACGGTGAAGGAAAACATCGTGAGGAAACCTGCATGTCTTTAGACATGTGAAATCCACCAACCCGCACTGGGCCAGCGTGGTGGATTATGGCCTGAATCCCCCTCGCATTGAGGGGAGGCCCGTGCCCAGCAGTGGGACGTTAATAGGGCTAAATTATTATTATTATTAATAATTAATTAATTGCAATGGGGCCTAATACAAAGCCATATCGTCAGTGGAAAGGAAAAAACATTAAAACGCCAAAATGGTACTTTTGGAAAACGAGCTTTAAAGTTATTTACTTTAAACCTCGTTTTCCATAAGTACCATTTTGGCGTTTTAGCGTTTTTTCCTTTCCACTGACGATATGTGATATGATGAAGGCTCTACGGACCACATAAAATTAATTATTCAGTACACTGACCATGGCACATTATTTCATCACTACATAATATAAAGCCACAAAACGACAAATATCGGCATATGTACTCAGTCTAATATTGTTGACTGCATAGCACAGTGGTGCGAGTGTAGGCTGCTCGGCTCACTGCATCCCGTGGTTGCAGGTTGGATTCCAGCCCAAGGAAAATTTCGGAAATGGCCTTTTCATAATTTACCCTGGTCTGGGTGTCACTGGGATCGCCCCGATTGTATGGTAGACAAGTACAAGTATTGCTTAGTTTGGGACCATACAGTTGGTTTGACAATATTTTATTTATGTTCAATTACTCACCCACACATATCAGTATGAAAGCTGGGTCCAAGGCAATGTTAGTGAGCCTGGATAAGTTGTTGAATGTGTCCTTTTCACTCCACGCCCACACGCCCACTGCTAACACAATCAGGCCCAGAAACTGAAAGTACAGCAGTAAAACTTAAGATTTACCTACCAGTATCACTAAGTAATAATATGAACGAAAAAGCTAAAAAGTTTCACTAACTGATTTCCTAGCAGAATCCTTAACAATTCTGCTAAATTTCAGTAAAATGTGTGACCACATTTTATGCAATTTGTGACCATTAACAGAACTATAGCTGAATTGCTATGGATTCTGAGTAGGAAATAAAAAATCTAATTGCTTTTACATAATTTGCTATGTGGGCTTTATAGCCCTGCTGATATACAACCTGTATTACATCATAATAAGACTGTAGGTAAGACTACTTATATTACAAGTAGGTACTAACACTTTCCCCATGACTTTGTCTGTGTGGATCTTGTGACATATTATTATCAGAGATCGGAGTAGGTAGATTGATTTAAGGTTATTGACGTCAAACGTATATGTTAATATGGATAAGACTCAGACTTCTACAGATGTTGAATGATCATTTTCTACTTATAAATGGATTTTAGACGTCAAAAGAAATAGATTGAAATTAAAAAACATTGAAAAACTTATGGTCATTTGTTTTAATTATATAGAGACACATAATCAGGATGTACAAATAGTAACCAATGAAGATTAAAAAAAAAACAACAATAAATGATGTAATTTGCTCACTTAAATGTTTTTCATTTTAATATATTTTTTATGAAATGTTTTGACATCCCAGTTCCATTTCCGGTAATTCCGGAAAAATTGCATGTCCATGTTATGACCTCATGGCGCAAGTACGAAAAATCAATCTACCTACTCCAATCTCTGATTATTATACACCTTTCATCCCACCTCCTAAAGTATGTTATTTTCAAAAATCCGTCCCTAGTGGGTGCCTACGGTACCTATAAAAGATACCTACCGTCAACATTTCAAGTGTCTAACCCTAGCAGGCTGTAAGAACCTAATGTTGTATTGATCACTTAGTTTCTCCTTCAAATAACTATTCATAACTACTAACACTAATCACCCCAACTACTTCTAGTTGGTATAAATAAGTGAGTACAGGAAAAAACTTAAAACTAATCTATAGTTATTTAGAAGTATGTAAGTATAATTTGGTACCTTTGCCTTCAGTTTCTGTGTAGAGAAAAATGTTTATCCAGTTTATTGTATTATTTTCATGTGTTTAACATTTTTACTAGAATTTATTGTGTTACTGCTGAAATGAGCAAAATTTCCCACAAGTTTTTCAAATAAACATGCTTTTAAAAATTAAAATTGAATTGTGAATGTGCCTGTCTGTTACAAACTACTTGGTTGCATTATTTACGTGTAATTTCAAGGCTACATAACAACCTCTTTTATTTGTTTCATTGGGCAGGATGTGAGCTGTTAATTCTGTTATAGAACCTACCTACATACTCATTACAATAAGTAGGTACCAATCAGACAAGGTGACCTCAATATAACGAACATTAGCTCAGGTGGGATGAAAGCAACATTGGAAGATTCATACTAATTTGTCATAGCTTTCTTGATCACAAGCTTTATGAAAAAATAACCTTGATAGATTTTATGTAAAAGTAGGTGTATAATATATAGAGCACATTAGAATATAATGTAATCTAAGTCATTAGTATGTAAATGATAGCCAAAAACGTATCCACTTACCCAGAACAAAACATTGACACCGAAAATAACATATTTCAGACAACAGCTGACTTCGCTGGTGTCGCGTCTGTACTTTCTAATGCTAGGCATTTTTTGTTATTATCACTTATCCATGTTAATTGATACAAAAACAAATGAAAGAGTACACTACATTTAAAATTAGAACTAAAATCTAATAAACTTTGCAAGTAGGCCAAACGTCAGCGAACAGTGAGCGGGCGGCGGAGTGAACGACCGTCAAACAAAAGAAAGGAAATATTATACAACTATATTCAAAGTATACTACAAAATAAAATGACGAGGTACAACAAACGTCAAACTTATGCACGCTTTCAATACGTTAGATAGAGACAGATATACCACATAGACAGCTGCGTGATCTCTTTATTTTTGTAGGATAATACCATTTCTACTTGGTGTTCGGATATTTTTGATGTAGATAATCGGATAAAGTTGTCTTTTGTTTTTTACATAAATTTCTAAGCCCATATGGGATTATAGTCTGATTTTTAATTAGACGAAGTGGGCTGACAGGTTCTTATGTCACTTTTCAATATAAATAGAACAAATAAGGTTCAAATTCGAACTTTTTAGGTGTCAGTTGGCTTCGTCTAATTAAAAATCAGACTAGAGGAATGTACTAAATAAAGTCTGTTTCAATCAGAAAAAAAAACTTTGTAAACAAAGAAACGTCAAAGTGCTTAAATAGTTTTAGTGATGTGCCTATTGTATACTATAACGAATATGAACGAAGGAGTGAATGGATTATTTTCATTCGATGGAATAAACTTGATTAGAAGGTATCGGCTTCTTTACGTCAACTTATAGAAATATAGTTATGAAATGAAATCAATAACCTATGCATAATAAAACTTATTATAAATTTAATATTAGAATAGGGCTTTTCTTAGATTTTAACTATTGTTATGTATTAAAATATAGTGTGTACTTAATTACAACAAACAAAAGAACTAATTTATTAGAATTATCAGTACGTATGATGCCGACAGTCGAGATAAATACGGGCTGGACAATAAATCAACAAAATAATAAACAAAAGAGGTAATTTTTACTATGATTATAACTACGCTCGTGGCACACGAGGCCATAAAACGTTGCTGGAATATTACGCGCATCCTTGCACTTACGGATCTTAAGGGCGGGCCCATAAGTACAAAGGAGCGCGCAATATGCTCAAGTTTTATGGCCCAAAATTATTAAAAAAAAATCCTAATAACACTGACTGTAGGCCTCATAAGAAGGCTCAAGGTCACTCAGAGAGCTATGGAGAGGGCTATGCTCGGAGTTTCTCTACGAGATCGAATGAAGACAGAAATGAGGAGATACGTAGACAAACCAAGGTCACCGATATAGCACTGCGAATTAGTGTGCTGAAGTGGCACATAGCTCGGAGAATTGATGACCGATGGGGCAGAAAGGTTCCCGAGTGGTGACCACGTACCGGAAGGCGCAGCGTGGGTAGGCTTCCGACAAAGTGGACCGACGACCTAGTGAAGGTCGCGGGAAACCGCTGGATGCAAGTGGCACAGGACCGGTTGTTGTGGAAAACCTTGGGGGAGGCCTATGTCCAACAGTGGACGTCTTTTGGCTGAAATTATGATGATGACCTAATAACATCAAATGTATCTCTATGGGCCTCTACGTGATGGACCCATGTCCTCATGCAAGCCTTCCAAAGGTCCAGGTTTAGCCCGAGTGGTCAAAATAGAGAAACATAATAATTATTATTTATTTCAAGTTAAAAACTCAATATACAGTCAAAAAGACATTTAAGTAAAATAAATTTGAGATTAAAATATAGTTTAAACTGCAAATTGCACTCGTTGTACATAGAAGTAGAAACAAATCGGTAAGAAATAAAAATGAAAAGAATTTTCTTAATTTCTGTTTTTAAAACTACCTGAAAATGCAGTGGGCATATTGGCATAATGGCCTAGAATTCCTTTGCCTTTACACTTTTTTGAATCTGTTTTTAAACCGACTTCAAAAAGGAGGAGGTTTCTCAATTCGACCGTATATATATTTTTTTTTTTTTATGTGTGTTCGCGGATAACTTCGTCGTTTATGAACCGATTTTGATGATTCTTTTTTTGTTGGAAAGGAGATATCCCAGCGGTGGTACCATGATAAGGAAACCAGGATCTGATGATGGCATCCCAGAGAAATCGAGGGGAACCTTCGAAAATCGTAGGAGCGACTAGTGCGTTTGTAATTTTTTTCATTAAGTATTTTAAAGCACTACTATTTTATGAAGGTCTGGAGTCGATCTGATGATGGAGCCGAAAGACAGTCGAGGGAACTCCTCAACGATTTACAGCAATTACCTGGTGTTTGGGCTTGATTAATTTGTATTGATGAGAACTTTACACCTAGATGGGTTGTGACTGTCATTAGGGGTCTGATGATGAAGACGAAGTACAGTCAAGGGAACTCCTCAACGTTTTACAGTAGCTACCTTGTGTTTGAGCTTGATTAATTTGTATTGATGAGAACTTTACACCTAGATGGGTTGTGACTGTCATTAGGGGACTGATGATGAAGACGAGGGACAGTCAAGGGAACTCCTCAACGTTTTACAGAAGCTACCTTGTGTTTGGGCTTGATTAATTAGTATTGATGAGAACTTTACACCTAGATGGGTTGTGACTGTCATTAAGGGTCTGATGATGGAGTCAAAAGACAGTCGAGAGAACTTCTCAACGATATACAGCAATTACCGGGTGTTTGGGCTTGATTCATTTGTATTGAAGAGAACTTTACACCCATATGGGTTATATGTGCCATTACAGGTCTAATGATGGAGACCATAGACAGTCGAGGGAATTCCTCAAAGATTTACAGCAGTTACCCTTTGTTGGGCTTACTTCATACGGTTCAATATGCCAAAATGTTCATTGGTATGGCGCCACTAAAAATCGTGAAATAAAATTATTTTTATAAAAAAAAACAAACCGACTTCAAAAAAACCTGGATCACTAAAAAGCCTGAAATAATATTTCTATTACCACCTATGCCTACCCCTTCGGGAAAACCAGACGTGATGGTGTGTTATCGAGTATTTGGAGTCGGTGCCAATCTTGGTATGCCAAGTCTACCTACTATAAAAGTAAGAAGATAGATTGGCACCGACCTCAAATACTCGATAACACACCATCACGTCTGGTTTTCCCGAAGGGGTAGGCAGAGGTGGTTATAGAAATATTATTTCAGGCTTTTTAGTGATCCAGGTTTTTTTGAAGTCGGTTTGTATTTTTTTATAAAAATAATTTTTCATTCATTCAATATGGTACAAATCGGCACTTCACTAAAGCATTGGAAAAAAAAACAACAAACTTATTACAATTTTATAAGTTCTTTAATTTTTACGGGTTTTAGTTGAAATTACAATCTAAAACGAGTGTAATATGAAGGCGACAGTATTTCCGAAGATTCCCACAACAGAATTTAATGTAGTGAAAACGAAATAAGTGTGAAATCGACGATTTTGTGTTGAGTGATGGTTTGTTTACAAAGTTTTTTTTTCTGATTGAAACAGACTTTTAGGAAGGTACGTATGATAAAACATAATAAAACACATGCTAGTTTATTTAGGTACTTATATTATCAGCTACAGTGTTTGTGCACGTTATGCCGCCTTCTGAGTGCTTATGAATCCAATCGATGTAGTTGCTGACTTTGGTGTACACCCCTGCAAGAAAACACATTTTAAATAACAATGGTAGACGTGGTAAGTACTTACCTACCTGCATGGAGCTGAGAAAAAGTGTAAAGGATTCCATACCTAGTCCTTTTGTGTGATCTGGGCCAAATAACCAATAGTCAAAGCGTTTATTTTGTTTAGGCCCTGGGGCACTTACAAATTGTCATTTAACATTTTTTCCTTAAATTTTACCGCCGAATCGGAAACGCAACCTCGACTGAGAAGATCTTTTTTAACATTGTTTTTTTTTAAATAATAATAATAATAATAATATCCTGGGACATTTTTTACACACGGCTACCTGATCCCAAACTAAGCAGAGCTTGTACTATGGAAACCAGATAACTGATATTACTACATATACTACTTTTTTATTTGTAAATACATACTTAATATACATATACACCCAGACTCGGGACATACAGACATGTTCATGCACACAAATGCATGTCCCGGGTAGGAATCGAACCTACGACCTGCAGCGGGAAAGGCGCCTCCGCGCCAACCACGCTAACAGGCCCGTCAAATCGCCATTTACTTATTTTAATACAATGTATTTTGGTAAACAATAGCTCCAGTGTGCTGCCCTCTGAAATGAGCAGAGTAGGTATCTATCTATGTTTATTGCTTTTGGGCCAGTAGGTAGGTATAGCCAAAGACGGGTAGCTATAGGTATTGCAGGTAGGTTCTTTCTTTATTTAACTTTAACTTCATTCAAATGTAAGCTAGATGGAGGTTCCCTGAGAGGTGCAGGCGACTGTAGGTACTTACCAGGATATCTGGGATCGGCACACCCTATACCCCAAGACACGACTCCTGCAAATAAAATACTCACTTGATGATACAATACATAGGTACCAACGTAGATAAATGGAAACATGATACCTAAGGGGGCATCCATAAATTACGTGAGGCAATTTTGGTGATTTTTCGACCCTTGGTGAGATGTCGTGAGATTTGGCTTGACCCCCTCCATCCCCCTCTAATCTCACGTGACATTTTCCAAAAGCCATATTCTAGTGAAGAAACATGTTTTACTTAATTTAACCCAGTTTTCTTGCAATTTTGCACTGATTCTTGCGGTAAAAAAATTACGTGATATTTGCCGAGACCCCCCCTCTCCCCCACGTGAGATTTGGCTCGACTCCCTCCCCCCTAAATGCCTCACGTAATTTATGGACGCCCCCTAATCCCTGTCCAGATAACTGCATCCGAACTGCAAGCTGATGGTAAAATTTCAATTAGAGCCGAGCGCTTGTCACATAAAAAAAAAAAAAAATTGTCTCGTGTCGAAAATAAACTTAATATTCATTAACTTATAAAGTATGTTATTAAAAGACAATTAAATTTTATTAATTTAATCGATAAGATCATTCTGGCGCCTGATCTCTGGCCTATGACATGACATCTTTCAGGTAATGACCCACCTATACCTACTTATATTTCCATATTCGCCCTAATTAATTAATTATATTCTTACATTTATTTGGTAATCACTTAAAAAAATATTATGGAAAAAACCGGCCAAGTGCGTGTCGGACTCGCACATAAAGGGTTCCGTACCACCGTAGAATAAAAAGTCAATAATATCATGTTTCTTGTATGACGACCCCTTTATTTTAAATTTTATTTTTATTTTTAGTATTTGTTGTAGTAGCGGCAACAGAAATAAACATTCTGTGAAAATTTCAAATGTCTACCTATTACGGATCGTGAGATATAGCCCGATGACAGACGGACAAACAGACAGACAGACGGACAACGTAGGCTTAGTAATAGGGACCCGTTGGCACCCTTTGGGTACGGAACCCTAACAAGCACTTTACCTGCTTGTACGTATTTTCCTTCAGGCTGAAATACCAGTAGTGGTCCACCGCTGTCGCCCTGAAACAAAAAGTAAAGTAATGCATTTTAAATTATTGTGTAGGTATAGTATAATAGCAATGTTAGAAGTCACCCGCTCATATACGGACTCGCTCGACCACTGTCACTCACAGAAGATCGGCGTAAAGTAGTAGTAGTAGAGAGCCGGAAGGCGGAAGGTCCTCCCCCTCCTTTCCCCTCGCTATATCCCACCAGACGGGCCCGTTGGCGTGGTTGGCGTGATGGCGCCTTTCACGCTGCAGGTCGTAGGTTCGATTCCTAACCGGGACATGCATTTGTGTGCATGAACATGTCTGTATGTCCCGAGTCTGGGTGTATATATATATTAAGTATGTATTTACAAATAAAAAAGTAGTATATGTAGTAATATCAGTTATCTGATTTCCACAGTACAAGCTCTGCTTAGTTTGGGATCAGGTAGCCGCGTGTAAAAAATGTCCCAGGATATTATTATTATTAGACTTCGGGTAGCAACGTGCAAGCGATGCCTTTTAGTAATGCAAGCATCTAAGTCTGCGGTAGCTGCTTAACACAGGCGGAACATATGCTTGGTTGCCGCGTTGTATTAAAAAAATCCCGAAGACACCACCCGATATTTTAAGACCCTTACTACTCCTACTGCCTATATCAGGGAGGTGTAATAAGAGCTAGAGTTAGAGGGAGAGTTAAGAGTTAAATAGCCTTAGGTCTTGGTACTTATACAAACATTAAAAAGTAAGTTTAAAACTAAAACCCGACTACTGAAAAATCGCGCTCTAAAAAGTATGAAACAAGAAAATATTCTCATCTAGAGGATAGCCGTGGTCCGTGTAGGTTCTTTAGGGCCAAATGGCATATGAAAACGGACCACGGCTATCCTCTAGATGAGAATATTTTCTTGTTTCCTACTTTTTAGAGCGCGATTTTTCAGTAGTCGGGTTTTAGTTTTAAACTTACTTTTTATTTAAATATTTTTGAGTTATAGGTAACAATATATATATTTTTGAAATGTGCTCATCAAGTTCTTTCATTTGATACCCCACACGGTTTTATTAAAAAATGTTTTTTTTTAGTTCATGACATTATGTCCTCAAGAGGGCGCCATATGCAATTTTATGTGACGTCACATAGCCTATAACCAGCGCGCCATTAAGCCGCTTCTAACGATACCTCATTTGTCAAATTACGACAAGTAGTTTGGAAGTTAGGTGGGAACAGATGCACATACATACATACATACATACATACATACATACATACATACATACATACATACATACATACCGGTCAAAATCATAACCCTCCGCCGTAGTCGGGTAATAAAATGAACAAAACATAGAGCGAACAGCAGTGTACAATGGGCGTTCTTATCGCAAGCTGCGATCTTTTCTATATTAACATAATGCCTATTTATTTATACAGGATGTTAGGTAAGACGATTGACTTATTCAAGCCCATGATTATTCTTGCTAAGGCATATTATGCCTTTATTATTTTCACTGTAATTTTATAAAAAATACAGTGAAAACTTAACAAAAGTGTAGCAAAAGGTTTCGCGACGTGAGCTGTCTTATCTATGGGAATTTATTCGTGGAAGTGATTTAACTCGTATTTTGTTGGATAATTCAATTGTTTGTCAAAAATTCAATTCAATAGTTTGTCATTTGTTGGTCATAAATTAAGGTAATATTTTATTACATGGAATGAGGATCAAATCCCTTGTAACCTAACATCCTGTATATTTAACATCGAAATTACTCTTGATTTTAATCTCGACAGCTCACTATTTCTACTTAACCATGTGCGCCACTAAAATGTTCACATTAGAAACTGCAATAATCTAAGATAAACTCATAGTGACGTAGTTAACTTAACTAATTGGTGTCGTTAAAATTCTCAACACATAGTTCTGATCGACATTCAAATTAGGTACCTGGCAACCGTCCTTTCCCTTAGAGAAAGCGCACATCATTGTAGATTTAAGATGCTGCGCTAACTGGGAATGCATGCAATCCTCGTCGGAGAGAATCCGTAAGCTAGCCTTTAGCAGCACTTTGGAAGATGACTTCTCGACACCAACTCGACCCCAGCCGACGATAGTGCCAACTCTGCTTGTGAAATCGTCCCCTAAAAATAAATTTGAATAAAACTGAACAAATTAAATACTATAGTTTATCTACTGTGACAGACTAGAACGGACGAATGGATGGACTGAATGATCTTATGATAATGATATTAGGTATAAGCGTTTCTTACGGGACTATAAATTGCATTCAAAATGTTTCTAAAGCGTGCTGAAAAACTGGTAAAGTTAACAGTGTCCTATTTTGATATTTCAGTAGCACTATGCTCTTCATAAAGCCATGTCTAGATTAGTTAGGGTTAGTATTAGTTTCTAACGTTCTACTGCTGGGCAGAGGGCTCTCCCACCCGCCTCCATAGATCTCTGTCCTCAATTAATTTTTGCCAGTCCTTTTTGAAGATGTCAATATGATAACGAGATCGCTTTGTAAGCCTACTGCGGCGCCATTTTCCATCTTTTAGAACCCACTTGGTTAAAACATCACGCCTTTACCATTTCAAATATCTTACAATACCGTATAACCTTTGACGTGAGTATGAAGCCTAAGAAAAAGGTTGGTTTAATCGGTTTACCTGGTTCAGGCAAACATATCGGCAGTATAGTATCACTAAAAGCCACCGGTTCGTTGAGCGTGGCGATAGCAATATCGTTCTCGTCTCTCACTGCAGTTGATGTGAACGCTTCGTGGATCACCACATCTGTTATATTCCGTTTTTCCACGTTCTGCAAATCCTCCATGTTGTCCAACCCTATTAGGACTTCCATCAGTTTGAAGTTATCCCTAAAACAAAAGACTGTAAGTTTTTTGACAAATCGCTTTTTTGAAGGCTCTGGTCCCACTGGATGTTTTCTCTCGTTGCCTATTTTCCTCGTAATGCTTCCGTAAAGGTACTTTGCCCTATCTCACTGTAGTGGTATTCCAATAGTATCCTCTTCTAGCATTCATCTATGCTTCTAGATAAGTTTCAGATACTTACCTATCTGGGGAACTGTTACAAACTCGGTACGAAAGCAATAATCGGTTTCGTTTGGCCTTCAAATTTAGAATTTTGACTCATTTCCGTAGTTAATTAGTGTCAAAATCCCGAACGAACGAACGAAAAAGATGGTCTGGATTTGTAATTACCTAAGGAGTAGGTTACAAATCCAGACTAGGTTTCTACTTCATTCCTTAACCTCTCGCTACCTGAGTTGATTTGACAGCAACGATACCTAAACATTTTTTCTGATAATACGTTGCTAACTTGACATCATCCTCATAACTTTCTTCTAATACTATAGGTACATTCCCAGATAGCGAGACCTAAGATTGACTAAAAGCAGTAAGTAAGCAAGGTGGTATCGAGTAAGCCCAACTTATGTCTCTTCCTCAATTCCTCCGGTCTTTCTCTTTCTTCATCCAAAACCTTACAAGTCTTCCTAAGAACGTTCCTTACCATTTAAAACAATGTCCAGCGCTAAGAATATGTTTGTTCGTAATGATGGCTCCCCCGCAATGCATCCGCTCGTTCTTCAGGATAGCCACGGTCCATGGGAACGAGTGAGGCTCTGCCCTCCGCCCTCCGACTATCCTCACTGATAGTATCGCGTCTGAGGGCTTACCACATTCTGGCACATTTCAAACAAGATCAAGATCAACACTTATGTATTACTATGATTTCGTTTTGAATTTTAGAATAATTACAAGGAGAGATTTGAGGAATAGTTATCGACTCCATGACATGCTTATGTGTAAGCTGCAGCTATGGTGTACATGCCATACCTAGGTACTACCTACTTATAATAATTGGGTTAGGTATATAGGGCTGCATTAACAATGAATTAACACTACACCTAGGTGAATAAATTTACAAAAATCCAAAACGTTAGATGACTAGTTGCCATGAAGGACGTAAAAATGTATTCGACCAAGGTTGATAACATTGGTTGCAATAATTGAAAAGAATACGTCAATTCCTTGAATGAACCCAACATTCCGTACTTATCTCGCAAGCAGTAACGACATTATACCTACACGTGTGCGACCAAACATTATGCGTACACGATTACAAAACGAGAAACTAATTTGATTCGAAACCGATTTTTATTTAGTTTCAGTTCTACTTGCAGCCGCGATTGATTAATAACTTTTTTATAATTTATGAGCTGGTAAATCACTTACGACAATCCGCTCCGCGAACGAGCACCACCTAGAACATTAGCACTGGTCATATCGCGTGAACAGTATTATATCGAGATATTTGATCGTGATACAGACCTGCCCGAGGCTGGCTAACGAGTAAACGATTAGGATAGTGAACATTTCAGTAGGTACGTCTCGCCGCACACGCACATACCCGACTCAACCGCCGCACTGTTCACCCCGGCTGTTACTTGCTTATTTACGCTCCACACGGATTTAAAACGACCAAATTATCCACGCAATAATGTCCTTGCGAATTTAACACGCCGATAGTTATAAATTTTGTCTTGGACGTTAGAACTAATATTTCCGACTGTCATTAACTGGAATTAGTATCCATTGTGTTTGGTGAGAGTTATGTAGCATCATCAATTACTTCAAATCCAATACTATGGGATGCCTTACTCTTCTCGTTTTAACAAAAATATAGGTATTTTTCCTAAATTATGTAGAAACATAGAATATCATTTTGTAGTAGAATATCATTTGAGAGGAACCTTTTATGTAGATACCTATTATAAAAAATCGTATTATCAACATAGGTAACTAATTCGTTTCTTCAATCCACTTACCTATTCTCTTATCGAAAATGTTATTACTTTTCCCTCGGTGTAACAGCGCATAAAAATGTATACCGACGTATATATATATATAATGTATACCGACGTATATTTTTCATGTATAGCTGTACAATATCGTATCAAACTGTAAAATAACGATTTTAGTCGAAATAAATGAGACCAGCAATTTTTCCTCAATTTAATAATAGCTACAACAATTTTTCTATAGGCTATTTACAATACATTCCCTCTTTAGTCTGCTGCTTGATCCACTGCGTGTACCGTGCCACGACCGTGTAGACACCTGCCAATCAGTGTAAAGTACGTTTTTTTTATACTTGTCCTATTTGGTAAGCAAAGATGGCGTCCAGCGGGACGATTGCGTAACTTTTTTATCAATGTTTCAATTGGTTTCGTATATAATTGACACAGGATGAACGAAACCAATTGAAACATTGACAAAAAAGTTACGCAATCGCCCCGCTGGACACCATCTTCGCTTACCAAATAGGACAAGTATAAAAAAACGTACTATATAGTATATAATGCAGTACAGTAGTTATAGTAGGATATAGTATAACAGGGCATACGGTCGCAGCTAACTACAACGACTCGGTACCCGACCAGCACCGTCTCGCCTCGAGCGGTTAGTATTCTTTATATGAAATTCTATGTACATGCACTCACTACATCAACTACGTAGTATCACCAGATCGCCTCGCTCGCAAGCTACGTGCTGTTCGGGTGCCGAGTGGTTGTAGTGAGCTGTGACCATTAAGGTCCTTAGAGTTTTACCTCTGCATCGAATTACGTAGAGTCATCATGATTGATTGTTGTGCTCTGTTCTTTAATCATTAGTTCAGCAAGATCTCTACTCAAAATAAGAAGCCTAAAGACGGTATTAATACATCGATCTTAACTTCTAGACCAAGCTTGTGCAGGCCCGATGCAGTGAAATTATAATAAAAATAATAATTATATTTACCTGGGTAATCTGGCATCGCACAGTCAATACCCCACGATACAATACCTACAAAAAAAAAGTTTTTAAAATTAATTAACATTTAATTCAGTTTAAAAAAAAACAAACAGACAATGACAATTATTCAGAGTTTAAGCAACCCAAAACGGGTCACACATACGATGTTCATGGTCACGCTGAACTACATTGAAAGACTGCAAGACGGTACCTATTATCATTGGGCATCATAAATCCAATGAATTGGGGGCATTGAAATGACGAAAAGTTGTTGGTACCTATTTCATCACAAACCTAATTATAAGGGTTTGCTACTCACCAACTTGGTACCATTTCTTATTGTGCGTCTTCCGATGAGTCGAAAATAGCGGTCCGCCGCTGTCACCCTGTAAACAGATGTATCATGTAAACCACTACAAACGAAAAAAAATACCTTTCAACCACTATACGCAATACTGTTTGGTAAAAAATATATTAGCTTTCTTTCTCGTAGACAAGTCAATAGTGAAATTCCTTGGGACCCTACAGTAAAAGGCTCGCCGTCAACCTTGACCGGACGAGCTGGCTTGCTCGTTCGGACCAACAGGAACGCTGCATTTTAATGAGCTAAAGAAAATGCAGCGATCCTATTGGTCGAAACGAGCGAGCCAGTTGCAAGAAATTTAAGACCCTTAGCAAGTCCCGCGGAAAAGCTAAATTATCTTGAACCCCCGTACGAGTTAACTGCACTAGTAGCAAACATATCTACTTGTTCTAAATAGTTCAATGCTATCATACAATTCTCACTGACGATGGTCGGTTTTGAAACGCTACAAATGTCAGCCGGGAAGTCATTACACAACGTTGCCGACAGTCAGCGAAATTATTAAGGTTTCAGCGATTGCTAATAGAGAAAGAGAATATAGTCACCTGACAAGCATCCTTTCCAAGGCTATAAGCACACATCATAGTTTCAGTAACGAGGTTGTCCTTATATATCGCAGACTTCCTACACCTGTCGCCATCCACAATCTGAACTTTTGTTTCCAGCAAGTATCTCGATGACGTCAACGCTCCCTGTCTGGTTTTGCCCCAACCAGCAACGGTGAGAGATATGTTTTTGAAATCTAAGTCTGTAAAAGAGTTAATAAATTCAAAAAAATATGTATAAGCTTATTAAACTCAAAGTGAGGACTCTAAATAACTGTAAGGAAAGATTACCAATTCCGATTACACACACTGACATACTCCACATTCACCCTTCCCTCTCACACTCTACATATAAACACACCTCCGCTCCCTTATACATTTCCATAATTTAAACATCTGCAACACACCCCTCACAGAACAGGCACAGCTGTTTCCACAACACCTTGGCCTCATGATGCAGGCTCACGGCTAGTTTGAGGAGCACCAACATCCCACTAATATTATAAATGTGAAAGTTTGGATGGATGGATTGATGGATGTTTGTTACTCAATCACGCCAGAACGACTGAACGGATCTGGATAACATTTGGCACAGAGATAGATTATAGTCTGGAACAGCACATAGGCTAATTTTTATCCCGGAAAAATGTCAGGTTCCTGTGGGATTTTAAAGTTAACGCGGGCGAAGTCGCGGGCAGAAGCTAGTTGTCCTATACTTATGACTTTAGGTTGATAGTACCGTAATCTAGGTATAAATATACCACAAATTTAATATTTTTTAATTAAATTGTTATAGATTTGAACAGTAACGCCTCATGTTTCACAAAATAAATACTAGAGAGAGAGTCTTAACCTATCAAAAGTTACGGTGATCCCCCTGAAATAGTTACTTACCCTCATCCGGTAAGCATATCGGGCGGACTTTGTCTGAAAACTTCAGCTTCTTATCCAGGGTCAGGACGGCGATATCGTTTATATCTCGGACGGCATTGGAAGTGAAGTGTGGGTGCTTGATCCCATTGATCACGCGTAACGTTACATACGACGTGTCCAGGCGATCATGCATGCCCACGTATACGGTTAAATCGTGAAAGTGGACCCTGGTAATAAGAAAATAAAGGCCATTAGATCGCAACTATCTACTCTGGTACAAGGGATCTGGGCCCCGCGAAACCTCTCTAATGTTATCTTCGTGAATTCTTCATTGCAAATCGCAAATTCTTAGCGGTCGGCGTATTGTCGGCAAAGAGGAATGTCGAGAGATGGCTGAAAACGTGGCAACCTCCAAGAATTTACGATTTATAATGAAGAATTAATAATATTAGAGGCCAGTGGTTTCGCAACGGACAGTTCTTAAGAGACAGCTGATGTAACCAACGTTGACTGAAAAAAGCGGATGCCTGAAGCTACACGAATACGCCGTACTTCAACAGCCTCTAAAACGTTTATTCATAACGCAGCCACAGGGATTGCAGTGATTGAGCGCTTAAAATATATTTAAAAAAACCGGCCGAGTGCGTGTCGAACTCGCACATAAAGGGTTCCGCACTACCGTAGAATTAACACGTCAAAAATATCAAGTTTCTTGTACCCTCTTTATTTTTAAACTTTATTTTATTTTTAGTATTTTTTGTAGCGTCAACAGAAATACACATTCTGTGAAAATTTCAACTCTCTACCTATTACGGTTCGTGAGATACAGCCCGCTGATAGGCGGACGGACAGCGGCGGCTTAGTAATAGGGTTCCGTTGGCACCCTTTGGGTACTGTTAGGATACCGTCCCTGTTGCCTTAAAAAAAACACTAAAATTTCTTGACACCGTTTATTAACACTTTACACAACATAAATTTTCTTGGCTCCCGAATTTCCTCCTGAGCAAACCGTGCTCCGCGAGATTTTGATTCTGACTAACTAAAAATGAACTTTAAAATTATTATATATCGAGTAAATGCCGAAACTGCTGAATTGCATTGAAATAAAACATCGTCATGTACTAAAGCGCTGAATGCACTCTATGTACATAGAAATAAGGGTTATAACAGCTCCCCCTTTTTGACGAAGCTTTACCTCATTAAGATGAAGCGAAGTCTAAATAAAATAGAAAACGATGGAAATTGGGAAGTCATTACAAAAATAGAAAATTGAGACAAAGGTAAAAATAGAAAAATAGAAAATTAAGATTCATCTTAAAATTAGGAGCCCAATAATTTTAAAAATAGTAGAACTAAAAATTAGACAAAATTAGTCATAGTTTAATGTAAAATAAGTAAGTATAAAATAATCTAACAAACTGAAATAAAATTCATTTTAGAAATTTAAATTCCTCCTGGAGGCTGACACATCGGAATCATGTTTATCAAAGGATTTGTAATTTGTCTTAAGAACTGGCATAGATTTAACAGATTTATCATCT
Source organism: Drymonia ruficornis (assembly GCA_947859195.1). NCBI lineage: Eukaryota > Metazoa > Arthropoda > Insecta > Lepidoptera > Notodontidae > Drymonia > Drymonia ruficornis. Next base: position 9,371,842 of record OX401913.1, on the reverse strand, counting down.
TCAGATGTGGAAATATCAGTCATTTCTACAATGTTAGATATTCTAGGTTTATGTTTAACTGTTTCCTTATTATGACATTGGTTAAAAATCTGAATACAGCATCCAGCGCTATAAGAACGACTACATCTAAAGCACTTAAAAATTCTGTAACAAACATATAAAAATAGACAAACAATTAAAATATACGTAAATGTAGAATAATAAGAACCATATTTAATAAAATGGGATTCTTTTTGTAAATTATTTAATTCGTTTTCTAGATTATCCATTTGATGAGAAGGATATTGTAATGAGTCTAGATTAATTTTACTTAAGGAAATCGGAGACAAATATGGCAAAGTTTTATTAAATATGTCCTTCTTACAACAATCATCAATAGTTATATCAAAGCTTATATCTAAAGGAGACGTAATAATAGTAGAATAGGAGCTACTTGGCATTAATTGAGTAGTTTTAGAGAAACCAATACAATTTTCGGTTATTTTTTCGTCACATTTAATTGTTAACTTATTTAAGGTCGATTGGACGTATATCCATTTATTATTCATCAATTGATGCCAAATATCAATTTTGACATATAATAATTTGGCGTTACATTCAGGAGGTAGTATAAGGGTTACCTCTGTTAATAACTTCGATTCACAATTGGGATTGGCTAAGGTTGAACATATAGAGGTAAATTCACAAGTCGAATATTCGTCATTTATAATTTTGCAAATATTTAAATTGTCCAACATGGCATAATGCATTCTATCATCACTTATAGCAGTGTACAAATTAGAAGATTGTATCAGAGCAAACGTTTCAAGGTGTGACTCATCGTGAGGTGTAGGCAAAGGTATGTTTTTATAAACAATGAACTTAGCAGGAGTAATTAGCGGGATTTGCAAAACGAAAACAACTCTATTTTTATAGTAATAAGAACTAAGTTCTGAAACGTCGATTATAGAATAAATGTTATCTAATTTTAATTGCACTGGAAAATCCAGTCTTTGATTTATATGATTACTATGCTTTGATAATTCGGTATATAGGCCTATAGGGCTTATTACACTAGGATAATAAGACATTAACTTTAGAGAATAGAACAGCATTTAAGGTAGTATCTAACTGATTAGAAATAGCTAGTAAGGACCCTTCAATTATATTTAAAAAGGTATTTATATTAGATGTATTAGATGTAACAGATTATCAGTTTTGGTGATTTGAGATAGAATTTCATTCATTTTTTTTTTCGTTTTGGTTAAGTTATATAGAGATATAGCATTTGTTAAGATAAGATTAGGATGTAGCAGGTTTAATTTCATTTGTATGATATTTTATATGTTTACGACCCACCTGTAGGGATACATTGTGTTTATTATGAACTTTTACTATTTTAAAAGGACCCTTCCATATAGGCGATAGGGCCTTTCGGAGCCTGTGATGGTGTTTAAGATACACCAGATCACCTGCTTTATATGTAATATTGCGAGAGTTAGAATCGTAATATTGTTTAGACCTCTCTTTACTATTAATTATATTTTGGATAGCCTTTTCTCGGCTGAACCGCATTCGATATTGTAAAGCACGGATGTATTCATTATAAGTGGTATTAGTACTAGTTTCGTACAGGGAGTTAGGAATATTAGGTTTATAACCGTATAATAATTCATAAGGAGTAAAGTCAGTGGTACAATGAGGAGTAGTATTGTAAGTTAATATTGCAGTAAATAAATAACAGTGCCAATCATTTTGGTTCTCGTTAGTAAAGGATTTGAGATATTCTTTTAAAGTAGCATGAGATCTTTCTAGTGCTCCATTTGTTTGGGGATGGTAAGGAGTAGTAAATAGAGCCTTGACTTTTAAAATTTCGGTAAGTTGCTTAAAAAGATCTGAGGTAAAACAAGTGCCTAGATCTGTTAAAATCATTTTCGGAAAACCGAATAGGGACATAAAGTGTACTATGTTACGAGCTATCTCGTCACTAGTAGCTGTGAACATGGGATAAGCACTGGAAAATTTGGTGAGATCATCTTGGAGAGTTAGTATAAACTTAAATTTTTGGGACCCCGATTCGGGTAAAGGACCTACGACATCGAGAGCTAACCGTTCAAATGGTCTTGTGGAAGTAGAAGTTATCTCCATTGGAGCTTTATTAGAATTTCGTAAAGGCTTATTGACTTGGCATAATTTACATTTCTTTACGTATTGTTCAATGTCAGAGCGCATGCCCTTCCAATAATAGGCAGCTTTAATTCGGCTATACATGCGTCTTGACCCTGGGTGACCCGCAATAGTAGAGTCGTGATTTTCTTTCAATATTTTAGGAACTTCGACTGGAGTAGGATAAACTAATTGATTCTTGTAAATGTGAATTTTAATATTAGTATTATGAAAGATATAGGCAATCATGTTATATAGTTTAGTATAATTTATTTTAGAAAATGGATCCGTAAAATCGGGTATAGCGAGATCAGTAATATTCGAATCATCACTTAAGATAAGATCTCTTAATTCAAGTAGTAAATTGTAAATATCTCTTAATTTAGTTTCTTCGTAATGATGAATTTTAGTATATAAAAAGTAGTATGTTTTATTTTTGTCGCTGGTTTGTTGAACTGTAAAAGGTTCACGTTCGGAATTTAGCAACTCAGCGGAATTGTCGAGTTGCGACAATATTTCCTCGCAATGAGGTAAGGAGTGATCAAAGTCCAAGGCGACCGGACATGCGATTGTTTTAAATTTAGATAGATGTAGGCCTTGTGTACATTCTTCGATAACAGTGTTAGGACTGGGAAGGTTTTTTGTAGATTGGTCCTTGAAATACTTTTCATATTTTGAATTATTTAGGATACTGACGTCAATAGCATTAACTGGACAGCGAGATAACGCATCAGCGTTAGAATTGAGACGACCTTGTTTGTAAACGATTTCGTAATCGTATTCCTCGAGTTTGAGGCGCCAGCGAATGAGCCTACTGCCTGGATCTTTAACATTAAAAAGCCAAACCAAAGGACGATGGTCGGTGATTATTTTAAATTTTCGACCATATATATAAGGACGGAAAGTTTTAACAGCGAAAATAATAGCTAAAAGTTCCTTTTCAGTGGTAGAATAATTGCCTTCAGGCTTGTTAAGTGTCCTTGAAGCATAGGCGATAGGTTTGTCTTTACCAATATCACCTTGTGAGAGGACTGCACCTACGGCATAGTTCGAGGCGTCAGTTGTAACTAAGAAAGGAGCAGTGAAATCAGGATATTGAAGCAGAGGAGCCGTGGTGAGCTTGTCCTTGAGAATTTGGAATGAACTGTCCTGTTCAGAGGTCCAGTTGAAAGGAACATCCTTTTTTAATAGCGAGGTAAGGGGCTTAGTTAATTTAGAAAAGTTTTCGATAAAGCGTCGGTAATATCCGACAAGACCTAGAAATGATTTTATTTGTTTGACATTGACTGGAGTTGGGAATTCAGAGACGGACTTGACTTTTTCAGGATTAGGGGAAACACCTTTATCGGTGATGATATGTCCTAAATATGCGACTTCGCGACGTAAAAATTCGCATTTGTCTGGTTGAAGTTTTAAATTAAATTGTCGGAGTCTGTCAAATACTAATGTGAGTTTGGAAATGTGAGATTCAAGGTCATGAGAGTATATGATGCAATCATCTAAATAAATATAGGCATGGAGACCTTGAAGACCAGATAGAGCCGTGTTCATCAGCCGTTGAAATGTTGCAGGGGCATTTTTCAACCCGAAAGGCATTCTGGTGAACTCGTAGTGCCCAGACATGCTTGAATTAGTGCTGGCAGTGAATCCTGTTTTGGGAGCGTCCTCGGCACTCATTTTTAATTGATGGAAGCCACTTGCAAGGTCAAGTGTGCTGAAATATTTAGAATGACCTAACTGGTCGAGAATATCGGTGATAAGAGGCAGTGGATAACTTTCGGAAACAGTGACATCATTGAGTCGGCGATAATCTATGACGATTCTCCACTTCTTTTTGCCGGAGGCGTCCAATTTTTTCGGGACTACCCATACAGGGGCGCTCCAAGGCGATATAGAAGGGCGAATAATATTTTGGTCAAGCATTTTCCTAACTTGAGTATCAACTTCATTTTTGTGACACTCTGGAAAACGATATGATTTTACGTGGATAGGAGGTGCATCACCTGTATTAATAGTGTGCTCGATTGCACTTGTGAAAGATAGGGGTTCCCCTTCGAGGTGGAAAATATCAGTGAATTGAGAGCAACAATCAAGGAGAGATTTCCTCTCTTCATTATTTAAATGAGAACAGCGAATTAAGTCCAAGACTTGATTTAGGCGATTAGATTTAGTAGTAGATATAGTATTGATTTCGTGACATTGATCAGGGTTAAAAGTTTCGTAATCTAAAGGTGACAGTTCCACGTAATAGTTTTTAATTTCAATATTAGAATCAGTCGTATTTAAAACTGATATGTTTACTTTTTCATTGGGTTTAATGGAAACTATGCAATTGGCGACATAAACACCGGTGCATACAATATGATCTAGAACAAGTGCTTCGTTGTTGGAGTAATGTTCGCGAGAGTAATTTGATACTGCGCATTCAATAACAGCTTCAGCGCGTGCCGGAATGATATAAGTTGGTTGTTTATAAATTATAGGTATGGAATAGCCATTGATTAATAAAGATTTTGATGAATAATTAATGTTTGCTTTAAAATAGTTGCAAAAGTCACTGCCGATGATGCCGTCATACTCTTCTAAGTTGACGTCATTGTTGGTGACGTGAAATTTGTAGTTAAATGTTTCATTAGATAAAATAAATTCCAGTTGAAATGTACCTAAAGTTTCAACCAACTGCTCTGAATTAGTAATGCCTTTAAGCTTTAATTTTTCAGTTGAGAGACATGGAACTTCTTGTAGGCTAGATTTTTTTATAATACTGACACTTGCTCCTGTATCAATAAGAAAACATAATTGTTCTTTAGCATGATTAGTATGGATAAAAACGTGAGGTAGGGACACCTTTTTACTATAGGTATTCATTTCACAAATAGGTATAACAATTTCATTAGATTTAGGATTAGGATTCAGTGTATATGATTCAGTGGAAATATGATGACTCGACTTATTAGTTCGAGGTGTCTTTGATTTAGCAAAATTAGTAAGACTCAACTTGTTCTGTTGAGATGTAGAAGACTTAGTAGATATAGTAGGTTTAGTAGGACTCAACTCATTTGGTTGAGATGCAAAAGATTTAGTAGGTAAATGACTCAACTTGTTATGTTGAGATGTAATAGATTTAGTAGATTTAGTATGACTCAACTCATTTGGTTGACATGTAAAAGATTTAGTAGGTAAATAACTCAACTTGTTATGTTGAGGTGTAATAGATTTAGTAGATTTAGTATGACTCAACTCATTTGGTTGAGATGTAAAAGATTTAGAAAGACTCAACTCGTTTGGTTGAGATGTAAAAGATTTAGTAGGTAAATGACTCAACTTATGTTGAGGTGTAATAGATTTAGTAGATTTAGTATGACTCAACTCATTTGGTTGAGATGTAAAAGATTTAGAAAGACTCAACTCGTTTGGTTGAGATGTAAAAGATTTAGTAGGACTCAACTTATTAAGTTGAGATGAATATGAGCTAGTAGAAATAGCATAGGATTTCGTGTCTTTTGGAGGACTATATGATTTCGGCTGACACGTGTCCGAAATCATTTTTAGTTTAAATTTTCATCGCAAATTGACTCGTTAGTGTCGCACATGTGAACGACCTTAGTATAGGACGTGCTTGGATCACGTTGTGCATTGTCGACATTTTCGCGGCGTTGCATATTATATTGCCTTTTGCGGCATTGCTCAATCATGTGACCGATGTTTTTGCAGTAATTGCAAGTTTTAGGGTTTGAATTAAAATTAGAATTAGTATTAGGTTTTGTATGATAGTTAGAATTAGAGTTAGCATTGGAATTAAGATTAGAGTCAACATGATACGACCTTTGAAACTGAGGGTTATTTTTAAAGCACTCAGACGAATTATGCCCCATTTTGTTACACACAGTGCACTGCTTTTGGGTTTTAGCAAAATTAGACCTGGAAAGATTATAAAGTTTTTCTTCCTCGATAGCATGCTGTATTGCTTCATTTAAGTCAGCAGGATTTCGACACCGAACAATAGTCGAAATTGAGGGGTTTAACCCTAACATAAATGTATTAAGTGCAAGATCCTCCATGGCTGCTATACGCCCAACGAGTTCTTTTTTATCATTACAGTTATAATGAGTGTCGGATTGTATCCTAGTTAATATAGATTCAATTCTTAAGGAATATTTAGTAACATCCTCTGTACCAAGTTGTTTACAGCTTTGCAAATCGACTAATAAATGCGTGGCATGCTTTTTCTCCCCAAATGTAGATCTGAGGTAGGTTTTTAATTCGGCCCACTTGCTGAACGTTTTTAAACTACAAGCAACCTTGGCCTTACCTTCTAATTGAGATATAATAAATTTACAGAGTACATTCTGTTGCTCTGGGGTGGCTAGGGACATTGCATTGTCACAATCCGTTAAAAACGCGGGAAGTAATTCCCTATCACCATTGTATCCTTTTATAAATTTAGTAAGGACTGAAAGAGTAATTTGTTCGGACATGATGGTCGATTTAGAATCTTTAGTGTCTTCTCCTTTAAGTGACATTAATTATTAGAGATGTTGAACAGAATAATATTTGCAAAATTATAAGAAGTAGTATAAATGTGTATATTATAAAAGAAATAGTAAAAGTGGTAAAAAATAAAATATAGTAAATTATAGTTCGCTAAACGACACCGATGTGGAAGACACTGAGATAGAACTAGAAAACACTGGGATGGAACTTTTTGTAAAAACACTCACTGTAGCAGCAGCAACAGCAGCATTTCACCAGCAGAGTGTGCGGAGTGTAGATGGAGATGAGTCAGAAACCTTGGTTGGTGTGGGCTCGGCGGTGCGAGACTGACCGTCGACCAGTGGAGACCAGTGGAGTGTGCGGAGCGGGCTCACGCTTTACAGCGGAGGCTGACCGTCGTCCCGAGGTGTTCCGGTGGAATGTGTGGAGCGGGCTCACGCTATACAGCGGAGGCTGACCGTCGTCCAGTAGCTGACGCAGGCTTAGCCTTAGGCTAAGTCTTACTGTCGATCAGAAGGCAAAACAGGGGTCCTTGGGTTGGAATGCCAGCGTCTATGTGACTCTACGTCGTAAGACTTTTCTCTGACAATCCCACTTCTGACACCATATTTGTTAGGATACCGTCCCTGTTGCCTTAAAAAAAACACTAAAATTTCTTGACACCGTTTATTAACACTTTACACAACATAAATTTTCTTGGCTCCCGAATTTCCTCCTGAGCAAACCGTGCTCCGCGAGATTTTGATTCTGACTAACTAAAAATGAACTTTAAAATTATTATATATCGAGTAAATGCCGAAACTGCTGAATTGCATTGAAATAAAACATCGTCATGTACTAAAGCGCTGAATGCACTCTATGTACATAGAAATAAGGGTTATAACAGTACGAAACCCTAAAATAATGACTTGAAGAATTCTAACCCAAAAGTGATGCAGTGTCCCGCTGTAAGTATGTGTCGGTCGGTGATGATAGCGCCGCCACAGTGCAGTTTGGGTCCTAACATGAGCGAGACAAGCCAGGGGTACTCATGTGGTTGGACCGTCGTGCCTCCGACAATACGCCGGTTGCTGCCTGCGATCCCGCACTCTGGAAAAACAGTTTAGAGCCTCTTGCTACATGAATAGAATGGTTCAGAGCCCAAGCTACATACAAAGGGCCTGGTGTAGGTATCATCGATGGGTTCACTGTAGGGTCCAACCGAGATCTCGGTCGATCTCGGCTAAAATATATGTCTCGGTCTCTTTCTCAGTGATAATTTTGAGAAAATCGGCAGTGGCCGAGACTGCGCTTGACTGAGGAATTCGTGTATTTTAAAGTAGGCACGCGGTCTCGCTCGGTCGGCTGGTAGAATTTTTATTTTTTTCTACGTTATGTAACTTCTCGTTCTCGGTTTCAGTCTCCGCCGATAGTTTATTTTATTCTCAGTCTCGGCCGAGATAAAAAACTAGTCTCGTTCGGACCTTAGTTCACTGATAGATTCACGGACGCTTCCGCCACCCGGCGTAAAAAATTGGTCTACGGCGACGAAGTTGAGGTATGACGCCAGGGCTTAGTTCACGCGAATTGTAGGAAATTGCGGGACGATAAGGGTCTTCGAGTGATTTTAAAGACGACTCCAGTATTTAAAACAATGTACCTATGGATATATTATAGGTAATATTGGTATACTTATTATAACAAGTTGTTTTTGTCTTGCTATAACTAAACGGTTTTAATATTATTCTACTGAAAATATAAGAACGAGTATTGCAAGACCAAGTAGTTTTTATTTTTAGGAAACGCTCAATTTTTGCACTTCCTTATTCCTATCGGTACGTAACTTACCACATGAGTTGTCAATTAGTTGTCGTTGTGCATTGGCCTGAAATAACAAATAAGTCTGAAATAATTCTTAAATCATTTTCGACTAAATTTAATTTAGTTCTATAAAATGTATGCCACCTTTCGGACTTGAAATTCAAATGGAATAATTAATTCAATTCCATTTCAATTCAACTTGTTTACATCAATAATGGTTAGTGCAAGAAACTTAAACAATAATTTAAGCTGCTGATTACATCAATTTGACTTATCCTCTAGCTAGAATAACTTTATTTAACTTAACTCTACCATGGCCGTATGTCCCCCTAGATCTTGACGGACATTATGTTAACCAAAATTATTTTAAATTAATATAACCTTTTGTATCAATTAATTCCAAACATTATTTTATTATAACTTTAACTTGACTAAAGCACTCACCAAGCTGATAACAAAGCAAAGTACCGTCCATATCTGTGTCATTTTATGGGCGTACTTAATAAAAGGTAAACGGTTGACAAAAAATCCATCATCATCAATTGTTGGAATGATTTCTTAGCCAATAAATGCTAGTACATAATAAGAATTTAATTAAATTCCCGCGTGGGTATCAGAAACAAATCGTGCGTAGATTATGGATGAGATTCAATTATTTTTAGCAATTTCATTTTTATACACGAGGGCAAGGCAAAACACAACATACGTAATCTCAGAAAATTATTTATGATTTTCAGTATTCAGACTGCGATCAGCCTACATTCTGATAGAACGGTAAAGCGAACCGAAATTATAAAGTTCGCTTAGAAGTACGAGTCCACAACTAATATATAATTTGAGACCCAAAGATATATTAAATTGACTAGGCCAGCCTTTATTGCCTCATGCCTTACTGACTCCTTAAGGGTCCTAAGACTTAACAGTCCAAAGGCTTATAACGATGACTTTACGCAAAATTGACAGACCCGTGAGTGTCGGTAATGGTCTCCGTCCAGCCCAGACATACATTATTAGATAATCAAGATTACAAGATTGTACGTCAAGTAATTAACCAAGAAAGTGAAGGGTGCAGGGGCTACCAAAACCAGAAAAATAATGACTAGGGAAGCATTAGTTTTAACGAATTCTGCTAACAAATGGTCAAGTCCGTTTTCTCGATGAGTATTTGGCCCGCCACATACGGAATTCCGTTTCGAAATATCGAATCAGGGTTTCCGAACGCGATACGTCCATACATTTGGATGGATTTAATGTGTCGATGAATTAAAATCTTGAGCAATGAAAACTTGTTGACTACATAATTATCTTCTTCTTCTTCTACGGGCGGTGTCCACAAATCGACGTCCTGTTTTGTGTGTTGGAGGGTAGGCCGGTTACTCCAACCATCCCAGCTCCACCAGGAAGTTCCCCCGATTCTTGATGTCGCCCAAGACCTCCTGGAGGTTACCCGGTGATCTCAAGTAGTTCGCCCGGTAGGATGCCACTCCACTGCACTCTAGCAGCACGTGACTACATCTCATACCTACATAGGCTGGTTGGACCGGGGCGAGGTAATACCACCTTCTCACAGAAGATAGGCGTAAAATAGCTATCAGCAATCAGCTATTTTAAGTGCATTTCATGCGATGAGTGAGGGGACCGGAAACCCAACCCACCCTCCAACTCCTCCCTTCCCCTCCCTCTGTGCCTTTCCCCTCCAGGTCGACAACCTGCGAGCGAACTGCTTAACATTAGGCCGTAAGCCTTAGTTATATAAAAAAGCCATAGTTTCACTAGTTTACAGACAGATAGCTCATAGTAGATAATCAAAAACTTTTTTTTTGTCTTCTCATTTTTCTAACAAATAACTATAAAAGGCAAACTGCTGTACTAAACTAATATAGAATACCTACCTACATCTCCCTAGTATTTTTGTCTCGTATAAGTTTGGGCAGGCAGGTAGTTACCTACTTAAATAATGCATGTAGGTCAAAAAGACAAGATACAAATCGACTTTGAAGGATTCTGAACTTATTTTGAAATGCATTTGGTATCTACATACCTTCTAGGTACATTGCACTACTATTCAATGGAATTCATTTTAAAAGTGTGGTAAGTAAACACACAATGAAACACAATGAAATAATATGACACTCAAGCACTTCACTGCCTTATAAAAATGAAATCGACGCAGTGTTCATCAGTAAATCATCATCCCCACTGCAAACAGGTGTTAAGTACGCAAGTGATATTTTAAGTTAACATACTCAATATTAAAATATATATACGGTCGAATTGAGAAACCTCCTCCCTTTTGAAGTCGGTTTAAAAATGACAAATAACGATACAATTAACAAAATAAAAACCCCGGCGAGTTCAACGAAGTTTATAGGAACCGATTATTCGTTTAAACATCAAATAGTTTGGCAAAATGTTTTTGGATTTTTTCTCTTACACTTTTTCGGCTTATGGGGATTGTTTATTTTGTTGACTGGAGGAATTTCACTAAAGACTGCAATATGGGGTAAGTAAAATCTATCTTACGATTTTGTTCAAGACATCGTTTGGCGCAGTGGTTCGAACGTACGCCACTTGGCTCACTACATCTGGTAGTGCGGGTTCGATTCCCGCCAGAGGCAAATTTCGGAAACGGTCTATTCGTAACTTGTCTTTTGGATCTCACTAGGATCACTCTCAGTCCATTATATGGTAGCCACAGTGAAAGCGTTGCTTAGTCTGGGACCATACAGTTGGTGTGCATAGTTCTGGCGATATTTATTTATTTATTAAATCTGTTAAATCAAAATCCCTCTGTTTACCGCCCGCTGTTATAAGGCCCCGGGCTTATTTCATGATCCACTGAATTCTTAGACTGATACTTAAGCAGTGTAATTTTAATATCATCTGGTCTAGGTCGCAAGAACAGCCTATTATGGGATCTAGCATGCCAGTATTATCCAAAAACTATTGTTTGGGTTGGAGATATTCGTTTAATCTCTGTCGCCTATGATGTTTTAGTAGCTACTACCCAATAAATCGATGCAGTTTCAGTAATTTAAATCCAAGGCTTACAAGATATCCTTATCGATACATACCTATTGTATTTGTCTGATATAATCTATATGAGCAGTAACACCCTTTATTAACTATGGGCAAATTAAACAAGTTAGATTATTAATTACTCTGTGACGTGATTTTATGGGAAAAGATAATAAAAAAATCGCTATTTACACCTGCAAGGCTGGAAACAGTTTATTTTCTATTCCTAGCCTGTATACTATCAGAAAATAACGCCTTCCTTTTTTTGCTTTTCAGCTCGTTATAGACTGATTAAAATTCTTTATCGAATCTTCTGCTCATCTATATTAAAGATGAAATATATTAGAAAAATGAGTGTACGAATTACAATAAAAATGTTATACCATCCAATTCTATACAACGAAATAATAGAGATAACCCGCCAAGTATTATTTCGCACTGTTGAACAAACGAATTTTTTTAACGAATTACGTTTTCAGCTTACATCGTTACGTATACGGGATCGGAGGGTGTAACGATAGGCGCCCATAGATACTACACGCATAGATCTTTCAAAGCGACGCCTCTTTTGAGGGCGATATTGGTGATTACACAGACACTTGCTGGGCAGGTAAGTTTAATTATTTTTAATTAATCCGCGGCTTACACGATGCCAGTGAAAGGCGCCGACATCCCATTCACTGAGTTCATGTGGACGGGTTGGTGCGTCCTTGACGCCTTGGATGCTTCGCCCGAGCACTCAGGTTATGACATGTTTATGAGTTTCGATGTAAGAACTAAGTGCTCGGGCGCGGCATGCGCCTGATATAAGACGTAGCCATTAGGTCAGTGAGTTTGCTGCTCATTTTTTAAAGGCGACGATCGTGTCCGCACTAAGCCAATCGCACTGGATCCAGTGACACGACATTTCGGCGCCAGTCCAAAGATAACTAATCATTGTTAACCAAATGATAGGTATACACGATTTGATGTCGTCTGGATTGCTGAGGAACTTCAGCTGGCACGGTTATTCCAGCGTTATGTTTTTGAGAACCTGTTAACTTTTTAATTGCAAAGAGTGACCATTGAGTTGGCATGCCGGCACTTTTCAGTGAGAGCAGCATTCCGAACCGGTGGTGATTCTGAATATCAATAAGTAGATACTCCGTTCGCCTACCTACCCAGCAACAGGTTAGAAAGAAGAACATAAACTAATCTGCCATACTTTTCCAGAACTCAATGTTCATATGGTGTCGCGACCACCGCCTCCACCATCGGTATTCAGACACGGACGGAGACCCTCACAACGCCAAGCGTGGATTCTTTTTTTCCCATATAGGCTGGCTCATGGCTAAGAAGCATCCTTACGTCATTGAGCTGGGAAGAAAGATCGACATGAGCGATCTGCAAGCTGACTGGATGGTGATGTTTCAGAAAAAGTTAGTTTAAACAATATCGAGCTTATATGTGGACAGGAGTTATACATCCACCTAGAATGTGCACAGAAAATTCAATGGCGGCGTCTTCATCAGGCGCATGCCTCGCGCGAGCACTCAATTTTGACGTCGGGACGCATAGACGTAATGTCATAATATGAGTGCTCATGCGCCTGATGAAGACGCCGCCAATGGATCATTCTTCCAAACGCTATGTAGGATCAATCCCGGGAAAGCCGATAGTCACTCTCCCTGCACATTTCCAGTGTTCATAGCGGGAGAGAGTATCATTGACCTGCACCAAGTGTACCATCGGAGTAATCTTCAGTTCTTCGATCTGTTTCAGATATTACTATCCCCTATACTTCCTGCTCGCTGTATTTATCCCCGCGTATATACCTGTACTGTATTTCGGAGAAAACAGCTGGAACGCTCTGCTGACATGTTATTTCTGTCGGTACATACTGCAGCTGAATGGAACGTGGTTGGTCAATAGTGCTGCACATCTGTATGGGACGAGACCTTATGACAAGTAAGATTCCGGGCCTCTTAACAGGATACTCGTGGACGTATGGGATTGAGGGGGGGGAAGGGGGGGGGGGCAACTGGTAAGACCAAAGCAAGTTTACTTTACATGTAACTGAAGAGCCACAATAACTAATCTAACGCCACCTGCAATCACTGATCGGTAGACGATCAGCTAAGCAACGCTTGGAAAGGTCAGTTAAAGTTAGGTGTCCGTTTAATTAAACTGAGCTGCTTCGCAGGGCACGCAATTGTCGGTCCCGGTCGCTCTCATATAGACAGTAGTCGTTCAGCTATGACAGAGGCCTTCGGGCAGCTAGAAGAACTAACCATACGATAAGAATATTCAACCATCAACATCATCTACAGAAACCTTCAGCCAGTGGAGTCATGGTTCGTCTCGTTCATAAGTCTGGGCGAGGGCTGGCACAACTACCACCACGCATTTCCCTGGGACTATAAGGCTGCGGAGATATCCATGCACTTCAACCAATCAGCCACGATCATCAGATTCTTTGAGAGGATCGGACTTGCGTATGATTTGAAGACAGCTTCGCCAGAAATGGTAAGTCTAAATTACTGACATGATATGTGTTTGATTTGGTTTTAGAGTTGACATAGGTACCTATATGTTTCCGTAAAAGTCCGGGCTATGGCAAATACAAATGGCAAAACAACCCCATAATATTTATCACATAACAGTTTTTACACTTAGGGAGGTCACACCTGGCGACGGACTGGCGACCGTTGCCAGTCGGTCGCCAGGTATATTACCTGTCATATTTTGACATATTTCAATACAAATTGTTTTGATACGTAGCCGGCGACGTCGCCAGCCACGTATCCAACCGTAGCCAACTAATGACATTTCAATACGAATAGTTGGCTACGGTGGCTGGCGACGCGCCTGGCGTCCCGGTGTGTTATGGCCCTAACTGTAACAAACAGGCAACATAGCTTTGTGTATTTGATTAAGACTCAAAAGTCATCAGTTCGTCCCCAAACTCCATACAAGAAATAACATTCTCATATCTATGCAATTTCAAAATCAGTGCCTAGCTTACTCATCATAAATTTTAAATTACAGGTAGCGAACAGAATAAATAGAACAGGGGACGGCAGTCACTACGAGCTTGGAAACCCGGAAGCTCAAGCTGCAGTCACTGCGACAGGCATAATGCACCCTCTCAACCCCACTTACAATAGCACCTTGAAGGCTCCAGATGCGATACTGAAACCTGAAGGACTTCCACTCTACCATGAAAAAGATACTCTATTTGGAGGCGCTGTAAAGAGAACGAGTACTTACGCTTGAGTTTACTTCATAGAGTATTTTAATTATTGGTATCGTATCATAGTATTGTACCATAGCGATTCGAAACAAATTCTGCATTTGTAGCATATTGCATTGCTATTTTTAGTACCTTAAGTTACCTGAAGTAGAATTATATACCTACATATGTCTAAATATAATGTTATTATAATATCTACTAAATAAACTTATAATTTTTAGGGCAGTGTTGGTTTTGCTTCCTTTTCCTAGTATTCTTCCGATATTTTAGCCTATACTTACCCGGCTGATTACTAATATTTACACGGAGACCCCCAAGTCTACTGTGAAACCACAGATAGGTACCAAATATTAACATAATTAAGCATTATTTTCAATTAATATTTATTTGATAATATTGCTTCATTACGATTTCATTGAACTATCGAAAACACAATCACATTGTTAAGATATTTCAAACAAACAATGTCAATGCAAGAATTTACATACAAAAGCTTAATTGAACGCAAGAATCGTATCGAAACATGCTTTAAAATAAAGGTTTAAATAGAACAATTTAACTCTACAATATCAGTCTAATAGGAACTGTCTGCGATCGAGATGCCTGGAGCGAATATTGATTGTAAACCAAAGGAACTAACTAGCGATATGGATTCAAAAGTTCAAGATGCGGACCAAGTTAAAACACCAAGAATGATCGGCACAGACTATACGTACAAACATAAAATAGTTTGGAAAAATGCCATTGGTTTTTTGATAATGCACATCCTCGCTTTGTGGGGACTCATTATAATGGTAGTAGGAGAATATCAGTGGAGAACATTACTGTGGGGTAAGTAGTAACTTAACATTTTACATTGTTACTGCATGGGTGATTGGTGCTAGATCATTTGTGATATCAAACCAATATTGGAAGTCCAGTTCCCTAGCCAAGTGGATGGGTGTACAAGCGCTTCTGCAAATCGTTATGCTTTAATATATAGGAATGGCATTGCATGTCATTTCCATACATTTAAACGTAAAGATTTGTAGAAACACTTGTAGACTGGGTTCTGTCGAAAAGACTTAAAAAATGGCTAACCGGTATTTTATTACAGTCGGGTATCAAAATTAGATACGTTATTGAGGATGCTGATACATGTACATATTGATTTTAACTATGTTTTATATACCAATGCATATTATTTTTCAGCATACTGCCTTGCTATGTGTGCGACGGAAGGAGTCACTATTGGAGCGCATCGATATTACACACACAAATCATTCAAAGCATCCCCGTTGCTGAGAGCAGTTTTCATAGTTTTTCAGACGCTTGCAGGACAAGTAAGTTGATAGATTGGAACGTACTGTGACACACTAATCGATGAAAATTGAGCTTATCAGAAGCAGTTAGTTTTTAGAATAAGAGGGTTACGATAAGATCAAGGGGTAGGCGAAATTAATATGAACGATGTCATTGAAACGTTTACTTCAAAAACGCAAAGCTAAACAATTGCAGATGTACTTATGCTATTTTGGAGTATGAGATAAAATATTAGAAGAGTTCTACATATAACAATAGATCGAAATGAACGCATAAACACTAGTGCGGTAGCTAGATTAGCATCATTATAATATAAGTGATATCAAGACATCACCTCCCTAATGTTCGCAGAACTCCATGTTCATATGGGCTCGAGACCATCGCCTGCACCATCGCTACTCAGACACAGACGCGGACCCTCATAACTCAAAACGTGGCTTCTTCTTCTGTCACATCGGCTGGCTCATGACCAAGAAACACCCTTCCGTCATTGAGCACGGCAGAAGGATCGATATGAGCGATCTGCAGGCTGATTGGATGGTGACACTCCAGAAGAAGTAATTATCTTTTGAAACATTCTTTTCCCATATAAAAATAGTTTATTTTGTAATAAGATTATGTTACGCAGATATGTCCAGAATCAAGGAAATTATTTCAAACTCAGATTGGAGTCGGACTTCTACGATTGCAGATATTTCACAGTAACAGTTCTTAATTTGCCTTCTTTCTGTCATATTTTTCTGAGCTATAGGATAATTTAATGAATGGAGATTTATACTTACCAGTGGGTCAAGATATAGTTGTAGGTAATGATGATTCTACTAGTAAACAATATATTTACATTTCGGGGTCAAATAATAGTGCATCTTTATAAATATTCAAGTTTACCTATTGTTTAGTATAGGTGAACGACCGTCCTCGACAAGATACCTTGAACTACTTACAGAGCTATTTTACAATTCCGTGGTTTGTCGTTTAGCTTGATCCTCACGATTGTTTCACCGCAAAAGGTTTACGAAACATGTTAATTGCTCTAAATATTTTAAAGTTTAGTCGAACGTAATCGGTTACCGTTGCAATTCCTACAACTGCAAAAAGACCGTCATTAAAATGCAAAAGGTCACCATGAAAAAAAATCCACAATTATGCCATATGTGATCTTTTTCTTTGCGTAGCGTTTGCCATCCTACATTTTTTCCAGTTCACTATTCCGCGAATACGTTCAGTGGATGGATACAGAGTGATAGGAAGACGTAAAAAAACATGGATGGATACATTATAAAAAAAAATGTATAAAAAGTGTTACGGAAGAGTTTAGAGTGGACGAGTTTATGACAGAAATAGCGCGATAATGGAAAAAAATACATACAGCGCCGACTCCAAGTAATGGGTATAGAAAGGTGATTGAAATCTGGTGTTTTATATAGAACTAACTGGACTTTTCCTTTTCAGGTATTACTACCAACTATACTTCATCTTTGCAGTATTATTACCAGTGTGGGTGCCAATACACTACTTCAACGAGACATGGCTGAACTCAGTACTGATTTGCTACTTTGCTCGTTACATGCTCCAGTTGAACGGGACTTGGTGCGTTAATAGTCTCGCACATCTTTATGGCACGAGACCGTATGATCAGTGAGTATCTTTATAATATTCTGAAAAATCTCTGAAAAATAAGAACTTAATATCAATATGGAACATTGTTGACACAAAGCCAAAAATCACTTTATCGCTCTCCGTAACTACTGACTAATCAACTGTTCTGACTTGCGAGCCGAAGTCAACATTAGACCAAGTTACTGGACTTTTGCGTCACTGGCATCGAGTAAACCATGCTGTGTGATATTAAACGGGTGGCTAGTCCGCTGAATTGACTTGCGAGTGCGAAGTCAGTACTGGACTGGGTTGCAACTAGTGTCAACACTAGCCCAGTAACAAGTCATCACTCGACTGGTTTACTGGACTGTCGCTTTACCGTTTACACGGTGCCAGTAAAACAAAATATTGGACTAGGCCCGCCACACACTCCCACCACCGTTACTCCTGTAAGCCAGGATCGACCTTTTTCTCTCACGACTGTTTGGCGCAGTGGTTTGAGCTTATGCCGGATGGGCTCACTGCATCGTGTGGTTGCGGGTTTGATTTCCGCCAGAGGCAAAGTTCGGAATCGGCGGATTTCGGACCCTTATCTGGATGTCACTGGGATCGCCCCCCGTACATTGTACGGTACCCATACTACCTACAAGCTTTGCTTAGTTTGGGACCACACAGTTGATGTGCACGTCTGGCGTTCTTTATTTAGGTACTTACTCTATCTGTCAATATCATCCACAGAAAGTTACAGCCAGTGGAGTCATGGTTCGTCTCGTGCATAAGCCTGGGCGAGGGCTGGCACAACTACCACCACGCCTTCCCCTGGGACTACAAGGCCGCGGAGTTGTCCATGCACTTCAACCAATCAGCATCCATCATCAGGTTCTTCGAGAGAATCGGACTAGCCTATGATTTAAAGACAGCTTCACCGGAGATGGTAAATATGATTTGAGACATTTCATTGAAGAGTCGTCATACTGCGACGAGATTGCCAGTTCAACCTCATCTCCATCAATCTCAAAAAAATATAGCTATGAAAAACGGATAAACAAAAAGAATTCATGCGTCAGGATAAAGCTGCCTTTAATTTTTTTCAAGGCTCTGGTAAGGCGACCGCGACACGACGACGATCTAAAGCGCCGGAGTCCTCCAAAACGGTTGCGTCATTATAACGGCCGCACTAGAACATTGGAAACGGTGTCCAAACCGGTCTCTAGGTAACCGCGCCATAGTTGACAGCCAATGTTCTAGTGCGGCCGTTATAATAACGCCACCGTTTTGGAGGACTCCAGCGCTTAATCCCAAGAAACATATGGCGGTGGCCGCATTACGTAAGCGAAAATATCAGAAATCGTCGTCACATCGCAATCGCCTTACCGGCCAAAGCCAAAGTAATAGAAGAGAGTGAATCCTTGGCCCATAAATCTCAAACCCTTTATGAATTACAGGTAGCAAATAGGATTGTCAGAACAGGCGATGGTACCCACTACAAACTCGGTAACCTGGAGGCACGTGAGGCAGTTACTGCCGTTGGGCCCTTGCATCCCCTGAACCCCACCTTCAACAGCACCCTGAAGGCTCCAGACGCCATCCTGAAACCTGAAGGACTCCCACTGTTTCATGAGAAAGACATCTTACAACCAAAAGCCATGGCAAAAAATTCGAAATCTGGGTAATTTGCTTTTGTATAACGCAGGCCTTTTTTAGGGTACCGTAGTCACACTGAGGAACCCTCATACTTTCACCAAGTCCATCGGTGATCCCGTATGTCACAGACGTTTTATTTGGAGACTTACTGGAACTTATAGATATTTGTTACTCAAATCTTGGGAAAACAATGTTCTAGGGTGCTTCTTTCTCACCAAGTTAAAGCATAGTTAATCCCCGTCTTTTCTGTACAAACCCAATAGTTAGAGTTAGAAATCAACCGCAAATATAACTTTGTTTCACGACTTTAGTTATAGCCATGGTTCTACTAGTTATAAGTAGATAGGTTCGATGTGTTTTGATTATTGAAAAGTCTACGGAATACTACAATGTGCTTGTTCAACATGCCCGTACCTATTGGATTATAAATTAATGTTTAGGGGTGGTTCCTGCAAAGCTCGATTTTAGCGGTCACACAGTCTTATTTCTGTTCATATCAGAGATACCGATTAAAAGTATATTTTTTTTCGTTTCTTACTACATTTGTCTATTTGGAAAACATAATTTTTATTTCATAAATAAATAAATTATACATACAAACTTCATTTGAAAACCAAAATCGGGGTCAAATTAGCCGTTCTCGCTGTGTCACACGCTTCACTTTCATGAAACAATTGCGTTTAACTTTTCGGTAAATGGTGTTGGGATCGTGTTATGGATATCAAAAAATTTGTAAAAATATACTCTTTTTATTGATTACAAATTTAATATATTTTATTGTTTAGTTTGAATATTAAACAGCTATTTGTGTTGGTCACACGTTTGTGTTCATTTTTACGGCGCATTACTAAATTATGTATAAGTCTACGATGAAACGATGTATGGTCTTGTTTGATGTCACTACGGACAACCACTCATGTCGAGGCAGTCCAGCAGAGAGTTGATCGAGGGTGTATCTCTCCGCGATGAGATATAGGGTATCAAAGTCCAAAAAACATGTTTTTTTGCCGATGTACCGGAGTTTTGTGGACAAAATTTATTGTTGTTTGCAGTCACTTTAGATACTGGGGTTTTTAATACGAATTACTTAGCTGTCGAAGTATGCTTAAGTGTTATTTAATTTATACTACATTTTGAAGTGCATGAATAATAGTGAAATATGTTTAATTTGACGAGTTTCGTGGCATGAGATTCGTGGCAATTTCTCCACGAATCTCATGAAATTACCACGAATCTCATTTTTCGTAGGATTTTTCATGTGATGAACATGTCTCAGTACCATAATGTAGTACATATTGGCATCAGACACTGGTTATATCCCTCACGCAGCGATCCTCATTGCTGACGCTCATGATTTGCCCGTCACGGAGTCATTTTTTTGTCTCATGATGCTTAGCCATTTGTTTATGTCCATGGTATCGTGAAGCTCAGCGTTGATCGCATTTGCTCCATACTGTCATTTCATTGCATTATTAATTGCTTATGGTTGTGTCCGTCTTTCCTAGTGATTTGTCCAGGAAACTCAAGAACAAAATTCAAAAATATTTTTTTTTATTAATATTAACTAAACCCGCACGTCGCACCCGGCCTATCGACCACCGATCCGATGTTTGCTCTGAACACGATTGCTGATGAATATCACTCCAAAAACCGACCATTGTCTGTTGCATTCTTGGACATGGAAAAGGCATTTGATGATAGGGTCCCAAGAGACACGATCTGGTGGAGCCTTTGGAAGAATAATGTCCCCGAACAATACATCAACAACGTTGCCGACATGTATAAGGGTGCATGATCAATGGTTCGGACGGTAGTGGGTGAGACCAAACCAATAGCGGTCACAGAAGGCGTACATCAAGGCTCTGTACTGAGTCTCTTCCTATTGCCTTGTTTTGGATTCACTCACGGAGTTAGCGCAAAATTCGGCAGCGTGGACGCGGTCGAATGTGGAGCCGCTGCCACCGCCATGTGCCGCTGTGGAGCTTTATATACGCTGACGATGTAGCCATCCGCACAGAGCGCCGTGATGAGTTACAACAGGCACTTTTATCTTGGAAACACCAGTTGCAAGCCGTGACTTTGTGCTGAGTGTAGCAAAGACCCAATTCATGTGCTTTAAAGAACCTGGTCCAAGCGACAGCAGTTCCATTCCCATCGATGGACAATTGGTAACTTTGTGCGATCAATATAAGTACCTGGGGAGTATGATGCACAATTCCGGGAACGTAGAATGCAAAATTCAGCACCGAATAGCTGCAGCGTGGCTAAAATGGCGAGAAGTAACTGGTGTTACATGCGATGAAAGAATGACTGTAAAACTAAAGGGCATGGTATATAAGACCATCATAAGACCAGTCCTTATGTATGGCAGCGAAACGTGGGCCATAACCCAAACGAACGTGCATACCATTCAAGTTGCTGAAATGAAAATATTGAGGTGGATGTGTGGCGTTACCAGGCTTGATAAAATTCGTAACGAGTACGTGCGAGGAAGCCTGGGCGTACGCGATATCGCCGACAAGATGCAAAAGAGTAGGCTGCGATGGTATGGTCACGTGAAAAGGAGGCCACCTGAATACGTAGGGAACTTAGCACTACAACTTTCCATCCACAGCCCAAGACCCAGAGGCAGACCCAAAACAAGATGGAAAGCTGTAATGCTAAAGGACATGAAAGAGTGTCAGGTATCCGAAGACGATGTCGAGAATAGAGCGAAGTGGAAGGGAAAGCCTAGGTAGGCTGACCCCACCACCATTTGGGATACATAGTCAGGAAGAGAGAGAGGATAAACTAAACCCGCAACGCAACAAAATAATGTAATTTAATAATTTTTTGTGTGATTTTATTTGTTTATCGGGTCCTGCTAATTTTGATTCGGATTATATTCTGGACAAAGCTCAAACCTAGGTAGTGCTTATGAATCGTTAATATAAACATTTTAGCGTATTGCTTTCATTGAGAAGAGAACCGCAAGAACATTCGTCTTGTTTTTATTATTATGTTATTTATTAATTATGTTAGATTTTCCCCCATATTTTGTCTTTTATATTCATACAGAAACAGAAATTGTGCTTTTATATATTCTCTTGTTATTAAACAAAACAAAGAGAGCAAAACTTATAGTTAAGTTCATAAATAATGCGTAAAAAATACCCTGAATTTACTGCGTGAGTTTCGTGTGGTACTGCATGAGTTTCGTGGCACCATTTTCTTCAACCTTGAATTCTGTCCAAAGTTATCATCAGATTTACAAAAGCGATAGAGATTTGAACTTGTATAAAAGGCTATATTATATTATTAATATAAATTATCTAAAATTCACAAAAACAAAAATTACCACGAAAATCACGGCGAGAATCTTGTTCGCAGGAATGACCCTTAGCCTAAAATACTTATTGTTAACATTTAAGATAACGTTGGATAAGCGAGATTTATTGTGAATACATTACTATTATCTTCTGAATCAATTCAGGAAATTGTGATTAATTATTATAGTAGCTAATTGTAAATTACGGCTACAGCCAAATTAACCTATAGGTGACTTAAGTAAGGAAATAAAATATTTTAATAACAAAGATCCTATCTCTTCTTTAAAGTTATTATTAGACATTATGTTCGGGTGGTGGTGCTATTCCTACTAAAGGCGGAAACCCACCGCGGCGCACGGAGAGGCTACGCACGTGGGTCAAGTTTCGCTTTGCAAGAAAATGTAAGTAACCGTGTCCACCGCCGCGGCGCGGCGGCGCACGGAGAGTCTACGCACGAAATGACGTCTTGCATACATTTTCTTGCAAAGCGAAGCGTAGCCCGTGTAAATCATGCAAGGAACAATTATTCATTATTATTATTATTTGTGGAATATAATTAATGTAATGTAATGTAACGTCACGACTTTTATCCCCGTTCGGGGGTAGTCAGAGGCTTGAGTGGCCATACACCACCACATTGTGGAGGTATTAACCAACTCAAAGCCCACGTTTCACGAGATAGTCAGAACCCAACGTGACAGGTGGTGAACCGTGTCGCCGTGTATACAGGAACTGACTATTACCTAATCCCGAGGGATAGGTAGGTTTCCTCACGATATTTTCCCTCACCGTCAGCGAACTGTAAAACGAACTCGGCGAACTCGGCGAACTGTAATATAATTAATGAACGGTGTTATTGGGTTTCGAAATGAAATATATACTAAACAAATGTATGTTTAATATAAATTAACAGTTCATGACATTTAACATAAAAAAAGTATGATGAATAATTGTTCCTTACATGATTTAAAAGCCAGTGGCGGTTTAAGATTAAAATGGAACATGGTGAAATCCCATTTTGAAAAAATATCTGGATGACTTACTTACTGAAAGTAATAATTGTGTATAACTTTTTTCCTGCCTTATTTACAAATCTGAAATTGAGATGTCATTTAGAACCTCGGAGGTACTAAATCTGGATATTTGACTTTCAAGGAAATATCTCACTTTTCATATGTTTACAGCACTTTAACGAATCGTCAAGATGGCGGGACCAGCTTCAACTCGACACAACTTTATTTCGGGTGATGCTAGGAAGTTGAAAATTGGATATAGATGGGTACTATAATAATAATAATAATAATAATAGCCTTTATTGTTGAAGTGTATCCTTAAATATAATGTTTACAATAATTTCTAATATAGTTAGCACTTATTCCGGTAACCAGTCTTATTCTTCAACTTGTCTTTGGACATAGGCCTCCTCTAAGGTTTTCCATTCTATTCTATCTTTCGCCTTTCTTGGCCACAGTACGCCAGCTATCTTTCTTAGATCATCTTCCCATCTTTTGGTTTGCCTCCCTCTTCTTCTTTTCCCATTCCTTGGATACCACTCTGTAACTAATCTAGTCCATTTTTCTTTCTGATCTCGCATTATATGTCCTGACCATCGCCATTTTAGAGTTTTTATGCATGCTTCCACATCCTTGAAATTCGTTTTTTCTTTCATAACTTTAAGTTAAGCTTTGTCTTTTAGTTTTACTCCCAATACGCTTCTTTCAATACTGTTTTGACATACTTTTAGTTTGTTTAGTTGTTTGTTTGTTTGTTAGGGCCCACGTTTGACAGGCATAAGTCTGGCACGGCAATATACAAGTGTTGTATACTTTTCGTTTGTGGTACATCGACATATCCCTATTTTTCATTATCTCCCTAAGTGACCAATATCTTTTCCATGTGTTTGCTACTCTTCTCTCTATTTCTTTATTTGTACTGTCATTTTTGGATATTAACTGTCCTAAGTATATATATTCATCTGCATATTCAATAGCTTTTCCGTTTACTATATTTATTTTTTCCGCATTATTCATTATTTTAGTTTTAGTAGTATTCATAGAAAGGCCAACCTTAGTACTTTCATTAGCTACTCCTTGTATCATTTCTTCTATGTCAGTCGGACATTCCGAAAACAGGACGATGTCGTCTGCAAATCTTAGGTGACTCAAAAACTCTCCATTAATATTAATTCCTCTGTTTTCCCAGGGTAGGTGAGTGAATACCATTTCTAAAACAGCCGAAAAGTGTTTCATTGGGGAAATTGGATCAGGCCTTCTCCTAGTCTTCGGACTTCGCTTAGACCTATAATGTCCCACTTTATATTTGTAAGAGCTATTTCTAACTCAAACCGTTTTTTTTCCGAGCTTAGAGATCGTACATTCAGTGTTGCGATGATAGTTTCTTCCTGAGGGCTTACTCTGTTTCAAACGAAAACGAAATTTCGGACGAAATTCGCGTATTTCCTACTACGTTTCTCATTGATTCCGACATTTCTTACGAACGAAAATTGTTTTACGTTTAGATTCGACGACGACGAAGACGTCAAACAATTGTTGTTCGTAAGAAATATCGGAATCAATGAGAAACGTAGTAGGAAATACGCGAATTTCGTCCGAAATTTCGTTTTCGTTTGAAACAGAGTAGGCCTTCTGTTGTGTTAAGTTCCTTAGAGGGTTATGGTCATTTTCCCCCTCGATGACCAATCGGCTTGGGGGAAGATTTTTGTTAAGTTTGTTTGATTTAATATTTTTACTATCGTTGTGTTTTATCTGGTTTCCGGTTGCTAATTGCTAGTTAATATTTTTCTTTGACAGTTGGGAGATAGAATTAGACCTTGATCTGAGTACGTCAAATGCATTCACTTTTGTTAGCTTACAAGCACTCTTGCTTTCTCCATCCCTAGTTGTATTTGATTTTGGTGTGGACGGGGTACGTTTTCTTTTCTCGCTGTTTTTATTATTATTTACTATAATTAGTTTATCATATTTTATGTAGCAAAAGTTTCCTTTCTTTCTCTCTTCAATTAGTTGCGGTTGCAGTTGCGTCTCTTCTCGAGTATTAATTTAGGAAAATCTTCAGTAATATATATATCTAATTCAGATTTCTTCTTGTTGCTGAGGATTTCATGTTTTTTCCATGTGTTAACCAGTGTCACTACTACTGCTCTAGGTTTTGGTCTTTTCCTTCTTTCCGACACGGTGAATCTTGTTTATATCTTGTATACTCATGTCTATATCCAGCTCGTTAATCTTCTCATTAAATTTCCGCAGCAGTTCTGCATTCGTTTATTCGTTTTCTTCGAGTCCAAATACTATAATATTGTTTTTCTTGTTTTGTATTTCCATGTAATTCACTTTTTGTTCTAACTTCGCTATCTCCTTTTTCAAATGTTTGTTTTCTTCGATTAGTGGTTGTAGTTTTTCTTCCATCTTTTCCATTAAATTATCTGCACGAACGTAAATACATACTGGACTGTTCACTACTGCACAAAAAACGAGCCGAGCGAGAGGCCCCAGTTGGGACCGTGTCCCTCTCATTTCGAGTTGCCATGCCAAAATAATATTATCGTTGGGTAGTGATTGTTACTTTTAAATCAAGCAAATAAATTAATTTAGTATTTATCGTGACTGTTGTTAATATGATAAAACAATAGTCACGATAAATAATAAATAAATTTATTTGCTTGATTTCAAAACTAACAATCACTACCCAATGATAATATTATTTTGGCATGGCAACTCGAAATGAGAGGGACACGGTCCCAACTAGGGCCTCTCGCTCGGCTCGTTTTTCTGTCTAAGAATTGTCTAGGTATAATGTACGGGTGGTTCCTGCAAAGCTCGATTTTAGCGGTCACACAGTCTTATCTCTGTTCATATCAGAGATACCGATTAAAAGTATATTTTTTTCGTTTCTTACTACATTTGTCTATTTGGAAAACATAATTTTTATTTCATAAATAAATAAATTATACATCCAAACTTCATGTGAAAACCAAAATCGGGGTCAAATTAGCCGTTCTCGCTGTGTCACACGCTTCACTTTCATGAAACAATAGCGTTTAACTTTTTAAAAGGTGTTGGGATCGTGTTATAGATATCAAAAAAATTGTAAAAATATACTCTTTTTATTGATTACAAATTTAATATATTTTATTGTTTAGTTTGAATATTAAACAGCTATTTGTAATTGCAATTAGTTAATCGCGATTAAGTTAATTTGCGATTAAACTTGTAATTGCACTATGCAATTAACTTATTTAGATTAAAGTACATTAATTGTGGATTTCGATTAAATCAATTACAATTACTTTTTTCAATCATTAAAAAAGTAATTGCAAATGATTTAATTGTTTTAGGCGATTGATTTAATAATTATAATTAATGTGAAAAAATCAATCGCCACTAACAATTAACCTCGAACAATCCGTTTAAAACGGTTGAATACTCGACCATATAAAAAAAAAACGTATGTGACCAAGTTGGTACGGCAGCAAGCGTACGGCCCCCCTGATGTTAAGCAGTTACCGTACCGTAGCCTATAGATGCTTGCAATACCAAAAGCATCGCTCGCACGTTGCCGCCCTGAAGAGTGGGACGAGGTGAGGGGGGGGGGGGGGGGCGTTGGGACAGAGGGAGGGGGGTTAGAGGGGGTTAGAGGGGGGGTTTAGGCTTCCAGACCACTTACTCATCGTAGTGGTGTTCATAGCCAGTTGCAATCACCGATCGGTAAACGATCGCAGGTTAAGCAGCGCTTCGTACGGTCAGTTAGAGATGGGTGACCATTGAGTGGCATTTAAACTGAGCGTTTCCGTGCTTCGGAGGACACGTAAAAAGTCTGTCGCGGTTGTAGTCAACTCCACCTGATGTTAAGCAGTTACCGTAGCCTATAGATACTTGCAATACCAAAAGCATCGCTCGCACGTTGCTGACCTGAAGAGGAGTGGCGCAGTGGTGGGGGCTGGCACAGAGGGAAAGGAGATTGGGTCGGAGTGGGGGGATTAGGTCGGAGGGGGTATTGGGTCGGGGGGGGGTTGGAACATGGGGGAGGGGGGTTGGGAGAGGGGTTGTGCTTCCGGATCACTCACACATCGTAGTGGCGCTCAAAGCCAGCTGCAATCACTGATCGGTAAACGATCGGAGGTTAAGAAACGCTTGGCAAGGTCAGTCAGAGATGGGTGACCATTGAGAGGCAATTGAACTGAGCCTTTCCGTGCTTCGGAGGGCACGTAAAAAGTCTGTCGCGGTTGTAGTAAGCAAAGTATCTCAACCTGAAGTTCAGCAGTTACAGTAGCCTATAGATGCTTGCAATACCAAAAGCATAACTCGCACGTTGCTGACCTGAACAGGAGTGGCACAGAGGGGGGGGCTGGCACAGAGTGAAAGGGGGTTAGGTCAGAGGGGGGGCGGGTTGGGACAGGAGGGGGGGGGGGTTGAGAGAGGGGTTGGGCTTCCGGATCACTCACACATCGCAGTGGCGCTCAAAGCCAGCTGCAATCACTGATCGGTAAACTGGAGGTTAAGCAACGCTTGGCAAGGTCAGTCAGAGATGGTTGACCATTGAGTGGCAATTCGGTCGCGGTTGTAGTCATCTCCATCTCACCATCGTCATACACGATTACGGTTCTCTCACTCACCGTACGAAACGCAGCTGTAATAGCTGCTTTACGCCGATCTTCTGTGAGAGGGTGGTACTACCCTGGTCGAGCCGGCCCGTTTATGAGCTGCAGTCAATTGGCTACAGCTTGGCTCTAACACCTTGAACAACACATCTCACCATCTTTGCTTAACATCAGTTGGGCCGTTTCATAGCCGGTTGCAATCACCGATCGGTAAACGATCGCAGGTTAAGCAACGCTTGGCAAGGTCAGTCAGAGATGGGTGACCATTGAGTGGCAATTGAACTGAGCAATTCCGTGCTTCGGAGGGCACGAAAAAAGTCTGTCGCGGTTCTACAACCGCGAAGATGAGATGACAATGATGATGATGATGATGAGATGACTACTCATCTCATCATCGTCATACCATGTTAAGCACTCATTTATGTATTGTGGCAAACAAACTTACGGCCCGCCTGATGTTGAGCACTTGTTTATGGGATTGTGGCAAACAAGCGTACGGCCCACCCGATGTTAAGCACTTTTTATTGTACAATGGTGGCATACAAGCGTACGACCCGCATGATGTTAAGCTCTTTTTTATGGGACTGAGCTGGCGAACAAGCGTACGCCCCGCCTGACGTTAAGCAGTTATTTATGGGACTGTGGTAGCAAACAAGCGTACGGCCCGCCTGAGGTCAAGCAGTTAGCGTAGCCTATAGATGCTTGCTATTGCAAGCAGAGTTGTAACCCTGGTCGAGCCCTTAAATGAGCTGCAGTCCGTTCAGCTTGGCCCTACCACCAATAAATCAATAAAATCATTGTACGTGTATTTCACTACAAAGCAGTCTTCTAATTGAATTACGCGATTGTATACCTTACTACAAAGTAAATACACTCGTACGCGACGGCAATGCCGTGTGCGGTCTGCGAGTACTGCGAGTAGGTACATGTGCACACTGTTTGCGCGCGAAACATTATTTCGTTCGATTGTATAGGTATCAGTTCTCTGATAAAATAATACTTATCTTCAATGAAATACAGTCGATAATTTATGAGCAGTCAGTGGTCAAAGTACTTGTGCTTCACTAATTCGTGGTTCACCGTCGCCGGCCGTAGCTTAACCTGCAATCGTTTACCGAACAGTGATTGCAACTGGCTATGAGCGCCACTACGATGAGTGAGTGTTCCGGAAGCCCAACCCCCCCCTCCCACCCCCAATCCGCCCTCTGACCTAACCCCCATTCTCTCTGTCCCACCCCTCTTCAGGTCGGCAACATGCGAGCGATGCTTTAGGTATTGCAAGCATCTATAGGCTACGGTAACTAATTAACATAAGGCGGGCCGTACGCTTGTTACTACTACCGTACTGCTTATAACCGTAGTCGAAGCATGTTAAGATGATTGGATTCAAATTTTAAACCGCAAATATTAATTTCTTATACAAACATTTATGAACTCCACAATTAAACGATTAACTTCAAAATTAACAATTACATTCACAATTAAATTCACGATTAATAATTAATTAACTGTGAGGAAGTGACCATTAACAATTAACTAATTGTTAATCGTGAGTGTTGTGACAGTCACAATTCAAATAACTAATTGTGACTTCCACAATTAACAATTAGTTAATTGTTAATTGTCACTCTCACAATACTCACAATTAACAATTAGTTAATTGTTAATCGTGACTTCCACGATTAACAATTAACTAATTGTTAATTGTTCTAAAATTAAAATATATATTCTAAATAATTGAGATATAGGGTATCAAAGTCCAAAAAACATTTTTTTTTACCGATGTACCGGAGTTTTGTGGACAAAATTTATTGTTGTTTGCAGTCACTTTAGATACTGGGGTTTTTAATACGGATTACTTAGCTGTCGAAGTATGATTTAGTGTTATTTAATTTATACTACATTTTGAAGTGCAAGAATAATAGTGAAATATGTTTAATTTGACGAGTTTCGTGGCATGAGATTCGTGGCAATTTCTCCACGAATCTCATGAAATTACCACGAATCTCATTTTTCGTAGGATTTTTCATGTGATGAACATGTCTCAGTACCATAATGTAGTACATATTGGCATCAGACACTGGTTGTATCCCTCACGCAGTGATCCTCATTGCTGACGCTCATGATTTGCCCGTCGCGGAATGATTTTTTTGTCTCATGATGCTTAGCCATTTGTTTATCTCCATGGTATCGTGAAGCTCAGCGTTGATCGCATTTGCTCCATACTGTCATCTCATTGCATTATTAATTGCTTATGGTTGTGTCCGTCTTTCCAATATTTATATTTTTTAATTAATATTAACTAAACCCGCACGTTGTACCTGGCCTATCGACCACCGAACCGATGTTTGCTTTGAACACGATTGCTGTTGAATATCACTCCAAAAACCGACCATTGTATGTTGCATTCTTGGACACGGAAAAGGCATTTGATGATAGGGTCCCAAGAGACACGATCTGGTGGAGCCTTCGGAAGAATAATGTCCCCAAACAATACATCAACAACGTTGCCGTCATGTATAAGGGTGCAAGATCAATGGTTCGGACGGTAGTGGGTGAGACAAAACCAATAGCGGTCACAGAAGGCGTACATCAAGGCTCTGCCTGTACTGAGTCTCTTCCTATTGCCTCGTTTTGGATTCACTCACGGAGTTAGCGCAAAATTCGGCAGCGTGGACTTTTATATACGCTGACGATGTAGCCATCTGCACAGAGCGCCGTGATGAGTTACAACAGGCACTTTTATCTTGGAAACACCAGTTGCAAGCTGTGAACTTGTGCTGAGTGTAGCAAAGACCCAATTCATGTGATTTAACGAACCAGGTCCAAGCGACAGCAGTTCCATTCCCATCGACGGACAATTGGTCACTTTGTGCGATCAATATAAGTACCTGGGGAGTATGATGCACAATTCCGGGAACGAAGAATGCAAAGTTCAGCACCGAATAGCTGCAGCGTGGCTAAAATGGCTGAAGTAACTGGTGTTACATGCGATAAAAGAATGACTCTAAAACTAAAGGGCATGGTATATAAGACCATCATAAGACCAGTCCTTATGTATGGCAGCGAAACGTGGGCCATTACCCAAACGAACGTGCATACCATTCAAGTTGCTGAAATGAAAATATTGAGGTGGATGTGTGGCGTTACCAGGCTTGATAAAATTTGTAACGAGTACGTGCGAGGAAGCCTGGGCGTGCGCGATATCGCCGACAAGATGCAAAAGAGTAGGCTGCGATGGTACGTTCACGTGAAAAGGAGGCCATCTGAATACGTAGGGAACTTAGCACTACAATTTTCTATTCCCAGCCCAAGACCCAGAGGCAGACCCAAAACAAGATGGAAAGCTGTAATGCTAAAGGACATGAAAGAGTGTCAGGTATCCGAAGACGATGTCGAGAATAGGGCGAAGTGGAAGGGAAAGCCTAGGAAGGCTGACCCCACCACCATGTGGGATACATAGTCAGGAAGAGAGAGAGGATAAACTAAACCCGCAACGCAACAAAATAATTTAATGTATAATTTTTTAGGGCGATTTTATTTGTTTATCGGGTCTTGCTAATTTATAGGTATAGGTACTAATGAATCGTTAATACAAACATTATAGCGTATTGCTTTCATTGAGAAAAGCCGCAAGAACATTCATCTTGTCTATTTAATTTTAAGATACACCTGACGGGAAGTACGTTTCCCTGTCTGACACCTTTGGCTATAGGATCGGTTTCGAGCTCTAGTTGGTCCTAAAGCTGGATTGATTGAGGCTCTGCTATTTTTGCGAGAATGCTCCTAGGTGACCCAAAGAATCAGAGACGCACGGTCATGTACTTTTCTCCTCCAGAAAACATGAACACAAAGTTCCTTAAAACGCGAGATCGCTTTAGAATTCTTTCGTTTACGAAGATGTCTGAATAAATGGCAGTCCAGATGGGATATAAGAACTAAGGGCCGCCACCTCCGTAAAATTATTTCCATGCGTTTGTGAGCATCTGGAGAGGACAAGGCTAGAAGTGGACCACAGTGTGGCTCAAATTTTCACGAGACATTACATCTTTTGGAGTACCTAAATTATTCTATTTCATATTAGTTTCTTCACCTCTATAACAATGTTCGACGCCGCATAACGATCACAAACAATTTGCATATCACATCTTTTGGGAGTGTGGTCTCTGGTAAAACGAACTGAACACTATGTTAAATAGCTTGCAAGTGACATCTGGAGTAGAACACAGAACTTGTAGAAATCAGGGAAAATATCATTGGAATCAAGTATAACCAGCTCACAAGTTTATGCATTTATACAAAAACATAAATTGTGCTTTTATATATTCTCTTGTTATTAAACACAAGTCCCAACAACCATAAAGAGAGCAAAACTTATAGTTAAGTACATAAATAATGCGTAAAAAATACCCGGAATTTACTGTGTGAGTTTCGTGTGGTACTGCATGAGTTTCGTGGCACCATTTTCTTCAACCTTGAATTCTGTCCAAAGTTATTATCAGATTTATAAAAGCGATAGAGATTTGAACTTGTATAAGAGGCTTTATTATGTTATTAATATAAATTATCTAAAATTCACAAAAACAAAAATTACCACGAAAATCACGGCGAGAATCTTGTTCGCAGGAATGACCCGTACCTTAAGGCAGCAGAATAAAGTTGAATTACTCCATAACCAAAAACTCAACTTGTCTATCCTCTATTAAAAGATCCTTGATTATCTGTGATTTCTCTGGTTTGTTTGGCCATTTCGAGTTTTATTGATTCCAGTAGGGTTTGAAATTGATTCGTACGATGAGTGAGAGAGCCGAAAGCCCACCTCCCCTCCCTCCATCCCATTCCCCTTCAGGTCGGCAATGTGCGAGCAATGCCTTTGGTATTGCAAGCATCTATAGGCTACGGTAACTGCTTAACATCAGGCGGGCCGTATGCTTTTTTGCCACCGCAGTCCTATAAAAAAATATATTTCAGTTATTCAAAAATGGCGGAAAAATTATTTGAAATAAGAGTCCAAAGTTGCTAATTGTTAGGGTCCATGACTCATGACAGACATACTCTCGACGGACAGGGAGTTCGGTCTTGTTGGCCTCTTTTATTACCAATCAATTCATTTGGTTTATAATTTTGGAGGTTGACAATTCCGAGGGTGAGTGGTGGGTCCCTCTCTATAATTGTTTGAAAAAAAGTGTTTAAATTTCAATAAAAAATGTATACCACCCAATTCTATTCTTGATACCTAGTCATCCAAACCCTCAAGTATTATTTCGTACTTTTGAGACACCCTGTATAGTATACATAAATTATTTCCGTTTATAAATTGAAAATTAATCGAATCTATGCCCCTTGCAGTTTTCCCTAATTCGAGGAAACTTATGTCGATGTAAACTGGCATCACCAACCAATTACTGTCAATATTTTGTGTTCCGAGTGAGCCGTAAATAAATGTCGGTAAATAATTACAAAACTATAAAATAAACAATAGTTGCCTGTGAAAAATATTTCAACTTCTTTTTTTTGTTTTTATGAACAACTTTTACATTTTTTTAATCACGCAAGACGGCATATTTTAAATAAACAAATACTATTTGGACGTGTCAGCACTGTCACGCGTAGTTTAGTACTGACGCGAGATTGTATTCGCTTTTGTTTTTGTATTTGCTTTGGTGGCCACAATCCAATGTTCTACGCACTACGTCTGTATTTTTTAGAAGTCTGTGTGTTTGATAGTGAAAATTTTAAAATTAAATGTGGGATTTTTTTGTACTTAACAAATTTTACGCTTTTGCTACACTGGGCAGGGGTAGGTAGGGATGATGGCCGTGTACCTATGCATTAGGCTTTCCACACGTGCATATTTTCTTGGCTAAGTTGAGGCGCCAACAAGGCCGAGATATCGAAATTCTGGTCGTCTCTAACGTTAAATTGCGAACCCCGAAGAGTAGCCATGTGAAAATTACTTTACTTGAGCAGCAGCGTCACTCTGCACAACCATTTTAGAGGGAAGAGGGTGACCCGCTCCACAGAGCCACCACAAGCAAGCAAGAACATTAGAGTGAGCATGACCATGAACCTAATACTAAAGAAGGACTGGGTCTAAGCAACTCGGCCGCGTTGCTTAGACATCGCACAACTCGGCCGCTGACGTCATCACAGTAGGCGTGGCTTAAGTTAGTGTGCTGTTGGCGTTCGTCCTGTGCAGACGTCTTGCCAACGTTCGCATCCCAAATATAATTATATTCGACACTAGATGGCGTGCCTTTGTACGTCATTTTTTATCAGCATACACTTAGTGACATCTAGTGCAAAAAGTTAAACTACGTACAAACATAAAACGAAGTGAGTGGTTCTGCTATTTACCGGTAGATAGATGCCACGCATTTCTTAACCCCCACCACCCGCGCCATCCCGCGCAAATTTCTACGCGTTGTTTCATAGAGATATCTACTAAGAACACCACTTTCTTTAGTATTTACTCTATGAGCATGACCGATCCATTACTGCAGTGACACAGTAATAATAATAAAAACATAATTTTGTACTGCCTACCCCCGATTAACGTGATATCTGCGGTCTCTTTCCCCCTTCATGACACTTAACTGACCGACCTTCGTGTAGTACACCCGTCGTCGCGGTGCCTCCTGTGTCTAAAAACCTAATCGCACGAAATCTACTCAATCAACACAATTTGTGTAATTGTGTTGTGTGAACTGGATAAACACAAGTGAGGGATTTAGTGATGTGCCTGCGCAGAAGGACCTGAGGATCCAGCCATACCACCCTGGAAATGCGCCCGCCTCTATCGTGCCGGTAATGTACACGCTTGACATTGACCTGACCCTTACAGATATGTGTCCCCCCTTTTTTGCCTTATTTGATTTAGCCCAGCATAGCTGTACCTACCTAATCAGGACCCAGCACTTTTCCCGCGACATGATCGTTAGGTATATCGATATGGATACTATTGACTATCTAAAGGTACAACACTTTTTGCTGTGGGCGGAGTCGCGCCATTTTGGACGGTCGATTGCTCGTGTTTGGCTCCAGATGACGTCACATAGGGCCAGTCCTCTATCTTTCTTATGGTCAATGGTAAATTCACTGAAATAATGTCAATGTCGATTCTTTGTTTACACCCAAAAGTTAATTAGAATGATTAGGTAGGTATTATTTACGAGTTTTGGTTGGCAGAATCAAACCGTAGAATCAAATTCGGTTATTTTTCTGTCAAACCACTAATTTAAAGAATGTATTGTGACGTCATGCTCTAATGTTTATTCATGAACTAAAAACATTGACAATCATATCGAATGTGTTCGTAAATCCAAGCCGCGTGGTTGATGACTCTGGTGTACAATGGGGGAGTGATGACGTCACACGATGACGTCGACACCACGCCGAGTAGGCGATACGGTGACGCACGCGACCATCGTGACATCACTGGGGCTCCGACGTCATCCTGAAAACAAGAATAGGTAATTTAAAGTCAACTATTTTATTTTCATTCATAAGTTTAGTCAAACGTTCCGGCAATCCTAAAATCGTTCCCTAAGATAGATGCAGTCACAATTTACATGGGCTTTGTTCATGACCTACTATCATGAACAAAGACCGTTTCAGAGGGCAGATAGTCTCTAATAATAACAATTATTTACAAATCAAGATATGCTGGAAGTTGCCCCAGTACATATTGATGAAGGAAAAGCTAGGAAAGAGAAGAATATCAGGATCGTTGACGTTTTCCGAAATTTCCTTACATACCTTACAAAGAACACTCTTAGCAAGCATTGGTCCGAGGCAGCCCTTATCCGATGTAGCCAGCTTAGCATCAGTAATGCTTTTATGGCACGATACTTCTGACAGTGAGGAGAGAGCGGTAACGCGGGGTGGGCACGATGTGGTGTTCTGGACCCAAGCTGCTGTCCAAACTACTTGTTCGGAATCACGGCCTAGAACGATAGAAGTATTACGAAGACTTCTTCTTTTTAGTGCCGTTCCACTTCTGAAGGTTGGCAGACAGCCCTTTTGCATTGGGGTATATTTAGAGCCAGTTTTGACAGCTCTTCTGCCTATCCAGTCTTATGACATAAATACCACTGATGTTATAGATAATTTATATTATTTGTAACTTTTCAAACCATTCACTACTGTTCTTTTACCAGCTAGAGTAGTGATGGGATGTTCTCGAGTACATTCTCACCTTCGGAAACTTACGCGGAAACTTACTCGTGAGAATTTTTGAGAATCTTATATTTTGGGTGACGTTATTCTAACTTTCAATTTTAAAAATAACTAAAACCACCATACTTGCATGTTTAATGAGGTTTATACCAAGTTTAACATGCTTCATAAGATACAATTCTCGAACATACTCACGAGTAAGTTTCCGAGGGTGAGAATGTTCTCGAAAACATCCCATCACTAAGCTAGAGAGAACTTGGAGCTACATTTTTTAATTCAGTATTCAAAAAGTATTTCCGATTTCGGTATTATTTGGTTGCTTTACCAAATCAGAAAATGGTGGACAAATGGCCATAAGTCTTCTGCAAGGTAGCCGCAGCTACTGATATCTTACCATTAAACGGCATACATATTGGCGATATGTAATCACTGAAAGCGACGGCATGCTTCAATCTGACCAGGGCGATGTCATTGTCCTTATTGGAAGGTGAAAAGCCAGGGTTCAGGATCACGGAATAAACACTGATAGTCACCCCAGGTCCTGTACAGCGGTCGTGGGCTCCAAGGGTCACTGTCACGTTGGAAGGCACCACTCTGTAAGGGTGCCAGAGAACTTTATTATATCCACTTACGCAATAAATATGCCTACCAACTCCAAAGCCTGGCAATTTCTTTAAACTTCTACATAGAATATGCTATATGCCTATAGGCACTTTGCCTGAATTCAACACTTGAAGGAAATAAGGTCAGGATGTACCTCTATAAAGGAACTCAACCGATTAGTAATCAAAGTTACAAACTATTGGTGATTTTAGTTTCCAGTGTCTGTGCTGTGGATGAAAGGCCTTATGCTTATAATCTAACATAAGAAGCGAGACAATTAGCCATGGCATCTTTTTCCCATAGCCAGCTCAACTCATCCTGCAGAAAAAGATTACTCATAAATTTATATGTTTACACACAATATAATTTATCTCGATGATCTTACCCATATAATGGTGATGCTGCAGTAACGACATGTCTATCAGATAACAAGGATCCGGGTACCGCTTGGTGACCGATGTTCACAGCAGCCAGCCATGGGAACTCATGGGGAGCTACTGCATCCCCGCCCATAACACGACCGCTTCTCATTGTATTTGCAGACCAGGAAATGCCACATCCTAAAATACAAAACGAAGGTCAGGTGTTATCATTTTATGTGCTTATTGACAAAGAATTTGTAAAAAGAATTGCTGATTGATAATTATATTGAGCAATACTCACGACATAAGCAGAGCCGTTGGAACCCGTAAACGAATCCCGGTAATGCTCCAGTTTGTAAAGCTAACTGTAAAAAAATTAACTGGGGTAAGGTAGTCAGTCCCCCAACCAAGTCGAAGACCAGTTACGTGGCATTTAATTGGCAAAGTAACTACAAGTATGATCCACTAATAAATTATAACAATAAGAATCTTACCAAAAAATGCGCATTACATAAACAGATTATTACCACTAGAGACCACATGATCATAGTAATTCTGCAATAGTAATGGTTGGTGAAAACTCCACGCTTTTGGAAAACAGTCCCTTATTTATAGCTATGCGGGTTCTATAGTATACCAATTACGAAATCCATGATAACATTAATAGTTTTAATGGAATGGAAAGTACGGATGAGAAAATTGGAGTAGGTACTATATCAAACAACGCAATTTACCTTTGCCCAGACTAAACCGTTTATTAAAATCAAATAATAGTTAACAATATAACCATATCAAAACATAGCTTTATAGTTAAAAATAAGTAATGTGTAAACCTGTAATAATTTAAGAGTAAGGTAAAAGGTAGGACAAGTCCCTACTAGACCACATAGCACCACCCATTGATTTAGGAGCTACAGATGGTCTGCATAGAACACGAGAGTGAGGCCACCAAAGCAAATACAAAACATGAAAGCGAATACAATCTCGCCTTATATTACAACTTTACACGCACACAGATGTATGTGTCCCTAGTGCCGCTCCTAGTTGTCACGCACACATAAAATGCTACCCGGCCTCACATCGTTTGCTACCAAGACTACATCATCAATAGGATTAACTAATGAAGCTATAAGCCTGATATAAATATTTGAACTGATAAACACAACGTAAGTACAAATGGCAGTATTGCACCGATAGAACTGGTTGAATTGTGTTGGCTAATCAGTGCAGAAGCAGCCGGCGCGGGCGTTGTGACGGATCCAGTACAGATACTTGGTGACCCTGGAGTAGACGCCCGGGTACCCGGCGCGACCGCATCCGATGCCCCAGGATACCACACCTGGAAAAAAAATCTATACTATTTTAAACTGTAACAGCTATGTAAGTGCATTGACGATATTTTTGAAAAAAAAAACATGCAAGAATATTTGAAGGTCTCTGAGTCATCAAGTATTTTAGGAATCCCAGTCTGTTTGTCCTATGTGCGAGCATTTGTGAAAACGGCTGAACCGAATTCATCGAGATTTTCCCTTTTAGAAAGCCTATGGCTAAATTTAAAACATTAGTAGTCGAGCTGTAGAACACAATCTTAAATCTGCGCTAATGAAGCTGCGGATGAAAGCTAGTAAATAAATATACTTAGTATTCAGTACTAGTACTACTTAGTACTTCCTCCCGCTAACCATTTCACTTCTGGTTCTTGAACTAAAAGTTAAAAGATACTCAAAGATCTGCTGAGTGTGTGAACAATCTTGTTTCTGGAAAAAAATTGAGGACTTTAGTAACTTGTTCGACGACCACTTGGCGCAGTGGTTCGAACCTAGGCCGCTGGACTCACTGCATCGGGTGGTTTTGGGTTCGATTCCCGCTACAGGTAAATTTCGGAAAAGGCCCTTTCGTAATTGCCTCTGGGTCTGGGTCTTACTGGGAGCGCCCCCCGTCCGGTTTTTCTTAGTTTGTAACCATACGTCTGGCGATTGGTACGTACCTAATTGCTCATGTCTTTTATCGTTTCGTTCTGCTGTCAATGGTCCTCCACTGTCTCCCTGGAAAATAATAGATAGGTTCTATATGATCTTATAGAACTCAGTTCGCATTTTACTTGCTAGTAAAACCGGAACGAGCTGATGACTGGTTACTAGAAAGACGAAAGAAGATAGACTTTCTGTGGGAGTGATATTTTTTAGTACCTACCTATTCCCATTAAAATTTATATATCCAGGATTTGTTGGTATATGTACGTCTTCTTCTTCTGACCTTTGTCGGTGTATTTGATGGAGCTCTTTCTATCTATGTCTATCTAGGGCATTCTCTTACGTCAATGTCGTAGCTTATTCTTGGTATTTCCCTTCCACGGTTTCTATCTTTCATTCTTAGATGATTTTAAAAGGGTGTTATGTCATATAGGAATTAAAAAAATACCTGACAAGTGTCCATCATCCCTTTTTCCGGGTATCCAGCGCACAGCATCTTGTCTCCTATCATCGAGGACTCGTATTTGGCGTTCTTGCACGCGTCGTTACTGATGATGGGCAGCTCAACCTCCCGCAGGTTGCACGACTGGTTCTTACCCTCGGCTAGAGAACCCCAGCCAGCGGCTATAGCATTTACGCCTTCGTACGACTTC
The DNA here is from genome assembly GCA_947859195.1 of Drymonia ruficornis. Classification (NCBI taxonomy): domain Eukaryota; kingdom Metazoa; phylum Arthropoda; class Insecta; order Lepidoptera; family Notodontidae; genus Drymonia; species Drymonia ruficornis. The sequence goes on along the minus strand of OX401913.1, from coordinate 9,331,914 downwards.
TCTGAAAATGTGGGGAATGTATTCTTAGAGCCAGATGAATGTTAGTTGATCGATCGTGGAGAGTAAAGTCTAAAAATTACATTTTATGTAGAAGATGAGAGTTTAAACTCTATCTCGCGGCTTAAGGTACTATTTGATCTTACGGCCCTTAGAGATATAGTAGGGCTTTCTGGGTATAAGTTCGACTACAACGCGTATCCCTTTCATTCCTCCACTCGCTGTTTATGGCTATAGTGGACCAATCATTTACGAAGAAGTTCAGCTCATCCTACCAGCTCCTTCTGGAGCACAAACTATCTCTGGTGAGGTCAGTCAGTTTCTAAATCTGACACCCAAAGTACCCCAAGGTGCCGCTTATAGCCCGCAAATATACAAATTAATATTTAATTAGAACCCTAGAAGGACATATTCCAAACTGAACGTAAAGACTAGTGAATACCCACCTACTATTTTTTCTTATAAAGCACTATTAGCACTATAATACATTCAAAATAGATTATTATTGAATAATAGACACTTCGATTTATGGAAGTAATTTACACATACACGCTAAAAGCTTATAACAACTTAAATAAATCTACAATAGATGTCAATGCTCTTTCTATTCAATGAATTTAAAAAACGTAAATTTTTGAGATAGACTAAATATTTCTCAACATATTGTGGTGTTCTCAAAATATAAATGGTAGAACAAAATTATAATCCCGTTTCTACGGTCATTTTGCATAAGGGAGTAACTGTTACCGTCATTATGCGGCAGGCAAACTGGTTTGACGGTGTCCGTGATGGTGACCCGCTCATTCAACTTCAACAAGGCGACGTCGTCCGCAAACGTGGAAAATGTAAAGTTGTGGCTTATCACTTGAATGATGAAGCGGGTCACTGGGCGGTGGGTACTGTTGCAACGATTGTGCTCTCCAAGGGTCACTTTGATCATGAACCACATAAACCTGAGGATAAAGTTATTTTAAGTTGAAGTACTTATTTTTAAGCTGCAGACATTTTTCTTAAATGAAAACCCTGACTAACAGTATAGGAGAGATCTGCCCCCCTAGCCAAGTGGCTTCGTCTTCAAGCGTTCCTACAAATCGCTACGCTTAAATGTATGGAAATGACATTACAAGTCGATATGTAGATCACGTGACTTGTGTCATTTCCATAGACGAAAGTAGCAATTTGTAGAAATGCTTGTAGACAAAACCACTTGGCTAGAGGAGCTAAGTATTATTCTTATGCAGGCATTGTACTAGGCTAGGCATACTCCGTTTATAAGTAGACACAAATTTACGTACGTCTTAGCGCAGTGTGCAGCAGTCAGTACATATCTATCGTTGATGAGTGAGCCGCCGCAGTAGAACTTATTGAAGTAAGACAGTCTGGTGACCCAGGGGAACTCATTCACGGCCGTCTCCACGCCGCCCACGATGCGGGAAGCCTCGTTGCGTTCGCCACACCCTGTAACCAGAATCGTGACGTCATAAATCAATTGTTACTCGAAATGACAAAACAATATATGAAATTTATATTTTTCTGCATTCAGTTGTAAAAAAATATAATACATATTATCAGGAATTGTCACAAGGCATGAAATTTGTAACATTCTCACAGTTTGTTTGTTGTTGTGATGATGACTGCAATTTTAAAAATAAATAAATTAGGCATTTTAACTTACGGCAAGTGCATTTGCGTCCGTATTCATCTTCATCCATAACAGGCTCCGTTGTTGATTCAGATTCTGTATCATTTTCCGCTTTGACCTTATCAATATGATAGTAAAATTATAATTATAATCCGTAAGTTATTACTTTTCATTGATGGTATGTAATATACTACAACATAATGTATACCAAATTAATGTACTATTTTATTATAATAACTCTGAATGATTTCCAAATTACTATCTTGGTCCACAACAGACCTCTTAAATAATAATTAGCCCTTTTACATCCCACTCCTTGGCACGGTCCTCCCCCCAATGCGAGGGGGATTCAGGCTAAAATCGCATAAGTGGGTTATTGGAACAGTGCTGTTAGAGTTTCTAAGACATGCAGGCTATTCCTCACTGAGGAAGAAAATAGGTGTATTAAAATTAAACTCACCGCACAAATTGCACACAAACTAATCACTATCACGAATAACTTCCACATTTCTAAACGTTGCCCACGTTTAGTGATTAACGCCGTATTAAGACTGTAGCACTATTTCTTAGCGCAACATGCGGGTTGCAACGGGAAGCTGCGACAGGAATGGGGACGTTGCTCTTACACGGACCGCAGATAAACTAGAAACCAGTATTTTATGCCCTAGGACCCGGTTTCTGAAACGCCTATTAACTTAAACGGTTGTTAACATATTTACCTACGGTATAAAGGTATAATATCTTTCCATGATGACCCAAGCTACATCACGATCAGTGTTGTACTTGGGTGAGTCTACCTCAGGCGCAGTGTTGCCAGATGGGCGGGATTCCCTGCAAATTCGGGGGCTTTTTTCGCCTTGGGGGGGAGATTCGGGGGACGGATTCTTTTGGGGAATTTTCCGGGGGTAAATAAACACGGAGGATCATCAATACCTACTCGTGTATGTGTGTAACGTCACGACTTTTATCCCCATTCGGGGGTAGTCAGAGGCTTGAGTGGCCATACACCACCACATTGTGGAGGTATTAACCAACTCAAAGCCCACGTTTCACCAGATAGTTAGAACCCAACGTGACAGGTGGTGAACCTTGTCGCCGTGTATACAGGAACTGACTATTACCTAATCCCGAGGGATAGGTAGGTTTCCTCACGATGTTTTCCCTCACCGTCAGCGAACTGTAATTTATGCACATAGATGAAAATTCATCCATTGGTGCAAGCCCCACCGGGGATCGAACTTGGGACATTCTGACTGCTAGCCCAACCTGTTCACCCCTAGGCTACAGTCGCTATCTATACCTACCTACCTACCTATAATACCTACTAATTTTCAGTAATAAAGTCTATATATTAATTCAATTAGTTCGATATCGTTTCGCGACGAAGTCATTGAAAGAATTCCTATTTTGGTTTTTTTATAAAACTGAAAATTGAAATTTAAAAAAAATACAAATTTAAATTTCAAATGAGTAAAAACTGTTTTGGGGGAAACTGTTTTGGGATTTTGATGAAATTAGGGGGGAAACTCACATGGTCATCTGGCAACACTGCTCAGGCGCATGCCGTGCCCGAGCACTCGTTTTATCGGGCGCATTTAGGGTAGGTAAGTTCTTCTATGTTATGAATCAAAAGCAAGTCGGCCCAAAGTATAATCGTTCAAATATTTGATCAGGGGGCTTACCACCACCTCTTATAGCAGTTTTGTTTTAACGTTTCAGCTACTTTTTGTGCAATGACGTTTCTTATTGTCATGACAATAAGGTACGTCATTGCACAAAAAGTCGCTGAAACGTTAAAACGTTCCTGTAATTGAATCGCGATAAGAGTTCGTGGTAAGCCCCCAGATCTAAAGGATTGGCCATTGCGAACATACCATTTTGGAACTCTTAAAACATGAAACTTTTATCTAGACCTTATTTAAATGATAATCTAGAGTCTAAATCTAGAATCAAGATAAACGATAATGGCACCATTCAAATAGCTGTGCTTTAAATTATTATTTAAAAGAAAGCTTCAATTAAAACTAGATTTATTTCCGTTAGCTTACATATCGAGCATAATTTAAACTAGGTTGAAATGAAGTGCTATCTGATCAATATTTGCAGTAGCATCCTTCCTCGGTGTTATCCCGTATCCAGTCTAAGTACTTTGTGACCCTCGTGTAGACGCCTGGATAGCCCTTTCTTGCGCACCCATATCCCCAAGAAACGATTCCTGTAAACAAGAATTTTAAAATTCATTTTATTTTTAAACTGCGAAAGAATTTTCATGAAACTGAAGAGGTTTTGAAGATCGCTAGGTCCTATGGTTAGGGGGTGGGCTGCTTAAACCAGTGCACGATTCAGGTTCTGTTCCCGTAGTCTTTTGGAAATGGACTTTTTGTAATTTATCATTACATTTTACTGAACTAGCATAGAGAGTATAAGCATAGCTTAGGGCCTCCGCAGACTAGCTACTTTTAGCATCGGCGATCGGCGATTTTGATGCTGCGTCTCGCTCGTTCGCGCTCGAAGAAACGCGACGCAGCATCGATACGTCACAAAATCGCCGGTCGCCGATGCTAAAAGTAGCTAGTCTGCGGAGGCCCTTAGTTTGGGAGCAACAGTTGTTGTTAGTATGGCGATATTTGTTTAGTGCTAAGTAAAAACAAGCAACGTACCGATCAATTCGTAAGCATGATCCTTGTTTTCAGTAATAAGTGGTCCGCCGCTATCTCCCTGAAAAACAATATCAATCGCTGTAAATGTTTTGCGGGGGTTACAAGCTACTGAATCTCTAATAAGTAGGTTTTGTATTTAGGTCCTAATATTAGATCACCTTTTAAAACAAACGCGGGTACAGACTACCCAAAAAGTGACATCATTAATTATTTAATCACAAATTTGCAGTCTCAAACTTTTTGTGTAAATTCTAAGATACAGGCTACTCACAGTACAGGCATCTTTATGCGCAGTCTCAGGGAATCCAGCGCACATCATCACATCCTTGATCTTGGAGGCGTTGTAGTTGGTGTTCATGCAGACCTCATTGCTGAGTACCGGCAGTTCCGCCTCTAGGAGGCTGCACGACCACTTGCCAGTCTCACCGGTAGCTCCCCACCCAGCCACTATTGCTGTGTCACCCGTGTATAATTTTACTGAAATAATTAAATATGATGCCATTATAAAAAAAAAATACATTAAAGAAAGGAGAGAAGGAAAACGTGGTAGAGGAAACTAAGAATATGGGCCACCGCAGACTTGCTACTTTTTGCATCAGTGATCGGCGATTTTGCGACTGCATCGCGTTTTGGCGACTCTCTGCGGTTGGACGCAAAAAGCGACTAAATCGCCGATCGCCGATGCAAAAAGTAGCAAGTCTGCGGTGTCCCTAAGTGACATGAGCCAGGTTATTAAAAAGGTCTGTGTTATTTCATTTAAGGAGGTAATAGGGACTGCACTCGCTACCCCGACAAAGGGTCTTAGGACAATAAGAAGAAAAATTGAATTATAAGAAATTTCATAACAGCCTTTTTTTGTGTGAGCCCTCATAAAAGTCGAAGTTTAAATTTTCAAGAATCCTAAATGAGTTATTTAGCCTTTACTTCACCGACAAAGTACCAAGCAATAAATGAAGGATCGGACCCAAAATCATTTTGCAATAAAATCCTCGCAACATAAATCCGGCCCCAGCAGATTTATGGAGACAGTCCGAACAGGTTAGGTTCAAAAAATAATTATTTATTTGCCGATTATCAGGATGATATTTTTGGGAACCATTCTATAATTTTAGGTATGGGGAGCGCAGGTAAGAAAATTTACGAATTACGCGCATTTCTTTGAAAGGAAGTAGGTACATAAACTTATGAAAGGGTCTATTTATCCAAACTTTAAGCCTAGCCTTTTACAAATTATTGAAAACCTTCTTCTCAACCAGATTATACGGTTTGGATTAATAGATGTTTATATTATCCAATTGGCTAACGGTTCGCAACTACAGATTTTTATATCCAATCATGGTTGATCTCTGGCTTCGTACTAAATCTGTAGCTAACAGGTTCAAGTTATAGGTACTATTTTCTTAAGAACTGTAAAGTGTACCAAGTAGATCTAAACCACGGACTGCCCTAAGACCTCTGACAAGGCTTAACGACTGCTGCCTAGATGGCAACAACCGGGACCGACTTTTTACGTGCCCTCGGAAGCACGGAGACACTCCGTTCAAATGCTACTAAATGGTCACCCATCTCCGACTGACCTTGCCAAGCGTTGCTTAACCTCCGATCATCTACCGATCAGTGATTGCAGCTGGCTATGAGCGCCTCGTATCTACTAGATCTTACCTTTGTCCTTCGGTATGCAGACCGGGCTTATAGCGTGTGAGTATTTGACCGGTTCATTGAGCATCAGCAGCGCTATGTCATTGCTCAGGTCTGTCAGTGTGAAGTTGTGAGCGATCACCTTCACCAGGTAGCGCGTCTCCGGCGCATCCCCAGTGCGCGCGCAGCGGTCGTGCTCACCAAACTTCACACGGAACATGAACCACATGAAACTGAAGATTTTATAATCACATTTAATACCAACTGAAAATGAACATCAGTACGATATGATACATAAAAGAAAGAAATTCATCTGTACAGGGTAATCTAAGTATGGAAAATCTCTGCGTAGCTGAGGTCATGCCGGTATCCTCTGAATAAGTTGTAGATTCACACATTTCACTGAATATTCAAACATTGCCTCTATTTCGGAGAATTTACACCAACTTTTTTTCTATTGAAAATAGTAACCATTGAGTTTCTTGCTGGCTCTTTCAGTAGAGGCAGCATTTTTTAACCGGTTGGTTAGTACCTAGTAAGTAGATTCCATTCGTAATATTTATAAATGATTCTTTGGCCTACATTTTTAATTCGGGAAAAATATGTAAATGTATGGATAAAAAGTTAAACTTTAATAGATTATTTTATTACGATTCGTACCCTTTCATGCAGTGTGCGGCGGTGATGACGAATCTGTCATTGATGAGCGAGGCACCGCAGCCAAAGGACTTCTGATAGATGAGCCGCGCCAGCCAGGGGAACGCGTTCACGTCAGAACCGAGGCCACCCACCACTCGGGGCTCCTCATTGCGTTCCCCACAGCCTAGCAAAAGCAGTTGCACAATACCCAGTCAATACTAGCCGATAGGTACCAGCTAGTGTAGGCGTAACTCTATCTAGTCATATTGCGATGATGAAAAATAATAATTGAGACATGGGCCTTTCGAGATGTAGAATCGAAAAATGCTAGAGCCAAAACAATATTATTGGTGGTAGAGTAGGCTCTACATTTTAAAAGGCCAATATAGATTGGCCTCTATCTCAATTATTATTTTGAATCATCGCGATATGACTAGATAGGACGACGTATGTACGTGAGTACACTAGCTGGTACCCAATAGTATCTCTAGCAGCTCATATAATGGGTTGTTGGCTCGACCGGGGTAGTACCACCCTCTCACAAAAGATCGGCGTTATAGTAGCTGTTACAGATGCGATTCGTACGATGAGTGAGAGAGCCGGAATCCCAACCCCCCCCCCCCCTGCAGGTCGGCAACGTGCGAGCGATACCTTTGGTGTTGTAAGCATCTATAGTGTACGGTAACTGCTTAACATTAGGCGAGTAGTACGCTAGTTTGCCACCTTAGTAAAAAAATATATGGGAAAATGAAGCTAATGTTCTTTTCTTCCACACAAGGGTTTGGGTAAACAAGTTAACTTTATTCAAAGAAGAAATCCGGCCTGCGGCTATATTAGATCTCGCAGCTCAAGTGCTAGATTCTCAAACACTTGTAGCGATGTTTAGGCACTGTCAGAGAAGCGCCAATGACCGCTTAAAGACATTTGACCTCCTCAATATCTCCGAAAGTTATAACTACCATCAGTCTCGGTTGACGAACTGACGTCATCATCTTAGATAAATTAGGTAGGTACCTACTACTACTTATAGAAAATATGTTTTTTTAGGACAATAAACAGAGCTAATGGACAACTTTTTTCTTGTATTATTTCCTCTGATCAGCTCCTTCTAGTTCCAAAGAAAGTTTCAAGTTTTCCGTCTTCGTTTGACATCGGAATAACAGACCATATACAGGGTTATTGTTAAAACACTAACAACCTTGCAGGGGCGTATTACTGACATCAAGAACAACAACTTTTGTTCTATGACTTTTAACAAATCAAAAAAAAATAACAAAAAATCTCACTCTAAAATGTATGAAACAAGAAAATATGCTCATCTAGAGAATAGCCGTGGTACGGTTAGGTACTTTAGGGCAAAGTGGAATACAACCACGTACCATGGCTTTCATCAAGAGGAGAATTTTTTTTTTCAAACATTTGAGAAAGTGATTCTTTGTTAATATTTTTTTTTTATTTTTTTAAAAGTCATAGAACAAAAGTTGTTGTTTTTGATGGCAGTAATACGCCCCTGCAAGATTGTTAGTGTTTTACCAATAACCCTGTATATGTACACCGCAGTAGCAGTACTGCGGTGTAGATATACCCAGTAGAGTGGGTGGCGAATATTGCCCTTTCTAATATTTGGAGGTTTTTATTGCAATAAAGTTGCGTGGGTCCACAATCCACATACTACCTTCATTTCCATACATGGCGAATGAAACGTGAGGTAACCCAAAGAAGAATAAAGAGTAAGTACCCTTTATATTGAATGTATTTTAACATACCCACTAAACCTATAGCTAGAAAATAAGTTTACCCATGAGAATATTTTACGCTACACTACTGGACCCCCTAGATAAGTGGCATGTACGCTAATCGAATAGAATAGAATAGACTTCACAATGTATGGAAATGATATTAGTCGCTATGTAGATCACGAGACTTATGTCATTTCCATACATGAAGCGTAGCGATTTGAAGGAACGCTTGTAGACGTCAGCCACTTGTCTAGGGGGCTGGCACTACTAGAAATGCTGACATGCTAGAAATTGAATCGTCTATATATTAACTTTATTTTTCTTGAGCCTATTTCAGAATCGCCAGATAACTCTTATCCACCAAATAATTATGGCGTTTTGACAGTTCTTCCATTCAACATCTGTCAAAACGACATTTTATTTGATGGATAAGAGTTATCTGTCGATTCTGAAACAGGTCCTTATTGAGATACTTACTAAAATAAATTTAACAGTAGCAATCTAGTCGTATATTGGTACCCAACATTTTTTGGGTATTATTTTTACATTTTTAAATATTGTTTCAGCCATCTTACCACAATCTTGACACGCCGGCAATTCTTTCTTCGCATAATGTGACGGTGACCTGAAGGCTTCTTGAGAAATATGAAGACCATCCTATGAGGGAATGAAATATTTTTCACGTGAATAAACTGTTGTTAGTCTTACTTCATAAACGCGGCCATAAAACCTTATCTACAGTTTGGATGTGTACCTAACAAGTGGCAATACAATCGCCATAGAGGGTAAATAGCAATAGACTTGTCCCATATTACAGGAGGGTAAAATAACAATGACTCGTCCCCTAAACAGGAGGGTAAAATAACAAGGAGTCGTTCTATGTTCATGAAGGTAAGTTACTATAGACGCGTGTATATGCATGCGAGTAAATGGCAATAGTCTCATCTTCCTAGAACACGAGGGTTTATGGGAATATAGAAGTCCCCTATACAGAAGGGTAAAATAACAATGACTCGTCCCCTTAACAGGAGGGTAAAATAACAAGGAGTCGTTCTATGTTCATGAGGGTAAGTTACTATAGACGCGTGCCTATTCATGCGAGTAAATGGCAATAGTCTCATCTTCCTAGATCACGAGGGTTAATGGAAATATACTAGTCCCCCATACATAAGGGTAAAATAACAATGTCTCGTCCCCTAAACAGGAGGGTCAAATAACAAAGAGTCGTTCTATGTTCATGAGGGTAAGTTACTATAGACGCGTGTCTATTCATGCGAGTAAATGGCAATAGTCTCATCTTCCTAGAACACGAGGGTTAATGGGAATATACAAGTCCCCCTATACAGAAGGGTAAAATAACAATGACTGGCCCCCTATTCATTAGGGTAAGTAACTATAGACGCGTGTCTATGCATGCAAGTAAATGGCAATAGACTCCATGTGGCTAAATGACAATAGTCTAACTCCCTTATTTTTATTTCATAGGGGTAAATGGCAATCCTTCCAGAGCATGAGGGTAAATGGGAATATACTGATCTCCTATAGAGAAGGGTAAATAAAAATGACTCGTCCCCTATTCATGGGGGTAAGTAACTATAGGTCCCTTAATTACATGAGGGTAACAAGTCCTCTATTCTCGTGCAGGTAAATTGTTACACAGATAGACTCGTTTATCGTCTTAAATTAGGGTAAATGACATTAAACTCGTCCAGACGCAAGACATTGTTAGGTCAGCCCGTTTTGTATTCGTTGATCGGTACTCGTACCCGTTACGTGAGTTTTGGCAGATTGCCAAATGGTTTAGCCGCAAACAAAATGCAGAGGGTTCACTAGAATTGCTTCGAAATAATAGTGGGGGAAGCAAACCAGATATTATTTCGATAATCAATATAAGTAACTATATATTATTCAGTGGCGGATTTACCAATAGGCTGAGTATTCTGGAGGCTAGGGCGGTAAATTTGATGGGCGGCAAATTTGGGGCCAACATATTTTTTTGTCAAATAGAAATTTAAAAGATTCATATTTATAAACCTAAAACATGAAAAATAGTATCGCTAATATCCGCTTTTATACATAAATAAAAACGGTTTACAATAATATGCACACATTTTATTAACAAAATATTGTAATTAATATAATTGTGAACTAGGGTATCGAATTGCAGAGGCTGGTAGGGACGGCCAAAATTTGAATAGCCTACTGGCGGCAAATGTGAAAATCCGCCACTGATATTATTAACTTTTGATAGCGTCATAAACAGATTATTTTTCTGTTTTCTTAAAAAATATGGCACACTCATTTTCATTAAGGTTCTGTATTTTTAAATTGTTGAATTAATCTGTGATTTTTACTAAACTTATGGACTATACTGTGACTTATGTTCCAGATGTACTTCAAAACTCAAAATAAATTCTGATAGTTAAGTTTAATTTGTTTACGGTAAAAAAATACTTTAAAAATACGTCAAAAACGTGAGATTTTGTTTATATTGGACGACGAGTATTTAACGACTTGTCTGCCTATGCGCACCTCGTATATTAAACACATCCATCATGTCCCAGTCCGATCCTCATGAATTATGCTAAATAGACCCGTATTTTTTGCAGTGCACGTGACGATCCCATTATAACGCAAATGATTCAATATACAGTTACTCTACCTTGTTTAGACTGTACGGTTCGGTGAATGCGCACACGCATAGAAAACAAAACAGGAGACACTTCCACATTATAGCACTTATATTTTTTAATTTCGTAACTCAAACTATCCTTAGAAAGTTGCATGTGCTTAGGGTTCAATGGTTTTGATACACTAAGTCATGTCTTCGATCACAACGCACTTTATGGTTAAAGGAACGCTAAAATGTTGCAACGGACGGACTGGCCAAAAAAAGTAAAAACATAAACGTTTTATTGCATTCGAAATTTAAACATCGAAACTTCGCGGTGGAATATGTACGTTTGAAAAGATAAAACGTTGTCCGACTGACTGGGGCGACTGGCTACATTCGTGTAGCGAGTAGAAAGGTAATATGTCGTGATTTTAAATGAACCCCTGAGCCTTAGGACTTTGTAAATCTCGGTCAGGTCTTGGTCACGCTTCATCGACAGACCGACATTAGACCGAGATTAGTCAGACCGACTCTATAATTTATAGACATGAATGCTCTAAAGTCTAACAGATTCGTCATCAATTTAAAAAAAACCCCACCCATTACACAGTAATTTAATGTAGTTTTAGCTGACCTATAGGTACGCTTAGTTATTTTTATGTTATACTAAGAAGAACGTAGCCCCTTACAAAAAAAGCACCAGCAAAGCAGGATCACGATACTAGTATTTTTTATATTATTAATGAGAGCGTCATTTTAGGTTTCCGGAGGCTGTGAGCGCGATATTTGGCAATGACCTCCGCGTACGTTAACCCCGATGGACACCCATCATCATCTACACACCCATTTTAAACCTTACTACTGTACATTAGAGCGAAATTTCCTTTGGGAATATTTGTATGCAGTTATGGCGTAATAAATATAGAGATACTATCCCTTCATCGTTATTGCATAAATTATGACTGATTTTTTTGTGAGTGCAGAGTTTTTAATTACGCCGTCGAAATCACCACCGAATAAATTTTAATAATTAAGTCCGAAATCTCGGAAATGTTACGAAGGGTCCAGGATTAAGCATTATGTTTTTCTCTTTACTATACTGAAACTGAATAAAAAAAGTTTATTATGTACGTACTTAAATACCTACATATACTTAGTACATCAATAATAATTATTATATACCAATCAACAATTACAGTTGAGTTCTGCGTGATGCTCCTAGGGTAAGATTTACTTTGTTTTTTATTTGACTAAGGTGGCAAACAAGCGTAAGGCCCGCCTGATGTTAGGCAGTTACCGTAGCCTATAGATGCTTGCAATACCAAAGTCAACGCACGTTTCCGAGCTGAAGGGGAATGCGTCAAGTGAGGCTTGGACTTGCGACTCTCTCACTCATTGTGCGAAATGCAGCTGTAATAGCTTTATCTGCCGATCTTCTGTGAGAGGGTGGTACTACCCCGGCCGAGCCAGCCCATAATGAGCTGCAGTCAATTGGCACAGCTTGACTCTACCACTGATACATTGAATTAAATTGAGAATCTCCTTCTTTTTTAAGTCAGTTCAAAACTGGGCCAGGCAAGTAGTTCTTCTTCTTAGTCGTTACGCTCTTGGCAGAGCGGTCGTGGTCATCATGTGGAGCTACCTTGGGCAGATGTCGCTCGCCTCACGATCTCTCGCCATTTGTCCCTGTTGGTGCTGGCTCTGGTGCATTCATACAAGGGTCCACCCACACAAGATTTTATCTGGCAAGGCAAGTAGTTAGTGTTATTAAAATCCTAGTGAGTATGTAATTTTAAAAATATAACTGTAACGTCACGACTTTTATCCCCATTCGGGGGTAGTCAGAGGCTTGAGTGGCCATACACCACCACATTGTGGAGATATTAACCAACTCAAAGCCCACGTTTCACCAGATAGTCAGAACCCAACGTGACAGGTGGTGAACCTTGTCGCCGTGTATACAGGAACTGACTATTACCTAATCCCGAGGGATAGGTAGGTTTCCTCACGATGTTTTCCCTTCCTTTCCTTGTAATGATGTTGTGATTTTATTGTGACATGATTAGATGTGTCCATATGGCGCGCATGCCTCACCCGAGCACTCATATTATGACATTATGTCTAAGCGTTCCGACGTCAAAAGTGAGTGCTCGCGCGAGGCATGCGCCTGATGAAGACGCCGCCTAGATGTGTCCATATGGCGCGCATGCCTCACCCGAGCACTCATATTATGACATTACGTCTATGCGTTCCGACGTCAAAAGTGAGTGCACGCGCGAGGCATGCGCCTGATGAAGACGCCGCCATAGATCAATCAATAATGAATTACGGAATCAATGTCAGTGGGCAATACTTAAGTCTATTTTCAAATTTAAAAAATAATAAGTGTGAGGTACTTTATTGGTTTAAAATTCGTACAAAAATACTATTATGTACTAGAAATTAATTAAATCTACATTTACATAATCTTAAAATATAATTTATGGCAATAAATGTATGTAGGTACTAATGTAATCCCGTAACTCGAATTCTTGCCTAGCCAGGCACAAACCAATAATAAATAATACCCTATCACTAAGAAATATATACGTTTTTGCACAATTATCTTTTGTCATAGATGTATAACATTCGCGCGCTCTCGCGTAAACTGAAATTAATCCATGCTTTTTGTAATATAATTTTGAGTCAATAAATTAATTTAAATAAAATTATTTTTTTCTTCTATATTAAATAAGTACAAATAATTTCCTTCCATTTTTTTCTTATAAGTATATTAATTAATTTGTTATACGAACTACTTACAATCGATACCCACCCGCCATCTATCGAAGCAAAACTAAAACATTGTTTCTGTTACTAAACATAGATGGCGTTGCTAATCTAACCTAAATCGCGGTAATTTAAATGCATTACTGATAAGTTTAAAACTATATTAATCGGTACAGTAGCAAGCGTCTTGCGTGTTCTCTTTGATCCAGTCTAGGTAGTTGGTGACGCGAGTGTACACGCCAGGGTAACCGACTCGTGCGCAGCCATTACCCCAAGACACGACACCTGAAAAACATATTGAGATTTTATTTTAGTTCCTATGCTTAGTAAGTCTTTTGAGGATAGGCATCGCTACTCGCAGTTTTGCTTAGGACTGCGGAAAAAACTGCTAAAAAAGTTAGTTTAATATTTTTGATACAAGTAGCGCCATCTATGAATCGGTGTTGACAACATTTTAACAAATTAATATCGGCAATCTACTGATATATAGGAACAACACCATTCAGACCAACGTAATACCTAACACCCAGACCCTGTCGTCAACGAAAAGATAATTTCCATAATTTACCCTGATGGGAATCGAACCCGCTACCGGCCATGCAGTGGGCTTTCGCTCAAACCAAGTCAGTTCTTATTAGAATAAAATGTAACTTCTTAATTATTTCAAAACACCGCCGAATACTCGTATAATACTCGTTGACGTTAAAGATAACGATGCGACGTCTCAAACTGCTAAGTAGGACTTAAAGATTTCAGTAGCCTTTGAATATTCGGTAGTTAGTCATTTAAATCCGTTAAACCATTTTAGCGTAATCTTCAACGAACTTGCACATGTGAAAGTCATTACGTCATATGCAAAGGAGGCGCCTCTGGCACAAGAAGCGAGACGTTTGGCATGCATTTGAATATATCTGTATTCATTACCGATCAGCTCGTATCGATTGTCTTGCTTTCTCTCGGTGATAAGTGGCCCACCGCTGTCGCCCTGAAACACAACACAGGTGGATGTATTCAAATTGCAAGATAATGAATGGTTTTTATTGTGGGAGTAGGCTCGTCAAACTGTTCCTCCTAAGTAGGTCAGGATTGACATTGTCCAACGATGACACCGAGGTTTGACCCTCGACGAGTCCCGGGAAAAGCTAAATTGTCTTGGAACCCGCACGAATTTAATCAAAAGAAATTATAGGATATGGATGAAGATTCTCCATTTCTCTCCGTTGCAAAGCGGGCGACAAAAGAAACTGAATACAACAGGACAGTTGATAGAAAACCACTAATTAGACTAATTGGATTGTCAGGTGATAGGGATACTTGATTCTATATAATAATGATTTGATATCATTAAGGATAGATATCCCATAAAATCCTCCCTGCAAAAAGTGGGTCCGATCATATTATTTTCGACTATTTACCCAGCCTTAGCCAGCCGGAGAAGGCATGTCCACAACTGCAGTCCAGATTCTGGATTGAATATACCCTTAACGAAGTGACTAGGCAAAAATACAATATTTAGTTACAGACAGGGAGAGTGAATTTTTGTAAACAGGTACTGATGATGATGTGATGTCCCTATGACATCGTTTCTTCAGTCGTGAGTCAGGGTGGAATTAACGCAATAAATACATTTTTATTTGTATTTGTGGTCATTGCCTCCAACCCCTTGTCCGCGCCTGTAAGTCACGGTCCTTTACCTTTCATACATCCACAGGCCTCTCCTTACCTGACAAGAATCCTTCTTCCCGGTCTTCGGGTACCCGGCGCACAGCATGTTGTCGGTGATCATGGAAGCGGTGTACTTGGTGTTGCGGCACTCCTGGTTGCTGAGCACCGGTACTTCCACCTCCTGGAGGGTGCAGGACACCTTACCCTCCTCAGTGAGGGTACCCCATCCTGAGGCCACTGCCTTCACGCCTACGTAGAGGTCCTCTGAAAAAAGAAATTGAAAAGGTAAGATTTGATTCCATTTTCTTTGTCAGATTTTGTCAATCTCGTACTGCCTAGCTAATACTTTTCGATCATGAGAAAGAGCTAACACATTTAGTTTAGTTACGTTTAGTTAAGTTTAGTTCGGTTTAGTTCGGTTTAGTTCGGTTTAGTTCGGTTTAGTTAAGTTTAGTTTGTGTATAAATCGAAAGGAAAAACTTACTAGAGGTACTAGGCAAGCATATAGGCTTGATGGTCTCAGATAACGGCACTGGCTCGTTCAGCCGCAGCAGGGCTATGTCGTTGTCGAAGTTAGTGAGCGTGAACTTGTTAGCCAGGGCCCGCAGCACGAACCTCGTCTCGGGCCGCTCGGTGGCGTTGCAGCGGTTATGCTCGCCGAACGTCACTTTGATCATGAACCACATGAACCTGAAAGAAATAATGAAAGCTTGTAAGGCTTGAGGACTGAGAAGGATAAAATTAATCGGGAAGATGTTAATGAAACAGACTGGTTGGCAGGTCAACTAAACAGTCGCAACTCTTATAGGCGTCAGCACGAGTACCTAGAAGCTTACATTACCTGACCGTTAATATGACACATCGAACTCTATATAACGAGAGAAATACCTAATGATGAGTTGATAAAGTCGTATATTTAATGCTTATAAACTTATAAGGTGTCAAAATAAAACTATCTTTCCAAGGATCGAAATACATACGAGATCAAATTTAGATTTTACACCCGCGGGTCTCACAAACAAACACATAAATTCGCGTCTAAATTTGATGGTTTCACGTTTCTAAAAACAAAGGTGACGCATCGCTACATTTCGGAAGACCAAGAAACCCGTTTCAATCAAAAATAGAGTAGAAATCATCACATAAATATAAAAACAAACTTGTTTAAATGCTCCATTATTGTTCAGAAGCCAATACAACAAAGAAATGTTAGTAGCCGTTGACTTTCGAATGGATTTAGAAATTCTACAATTACAGTTCATCAATTAGCGTGACAGATAACGAATTCATACCGTAACTATCTATTGTATAACTGATTGTATAGTTGCCGGTGTCAATCGTCACATATTTTAGCGAAAGTGACGCACTGTTTCGGAAGACGAACTGCTATTAGTGCCCCCTCATTTACGCTTTCACTCGACTGTTTTCGTTAACAATATATTGAGACGCGTGGCGAACCTTTTGTAGCTCCTGTAGCTCTACCAATTTTACCCTCGATAGTAGCTATCGCTTACGTAAATACTGTACGGCAAATAAACTTAAAAGAATGAAAAGAGAAGCAAAACAAAAGCCTCAACAAATATACTAAGGCCCGTAATTCAGAAAATATGATAGTTACGTATAATCTTTCTTCACTAGACATCCACATATTAGCTACCGTATAGCAACTATATAATGTAAATCCTTTATTGGCCGTAAGTTTAGGTATGTAAGGAATGATATTGTTACAGAGGGCTGTGGATTTTGTTTAATAAAAAAAAAAAAAAAAAAAATTATTATTTCGGACTATTATTTCGGACCTCGTATTTTACGTAGACGATAAAGACTGGCGATACTATTGGACATAACGCATGGTAGAGCTGCTCACACTAAACTCAAAACATTCTGCGTACCTGAAGATTTAAGTCCATGACAAAGGCATCTAAAATGGTCATTTGTCGAGGATAATGAACTTTGATTTTGAAGCCGGTTTCAAGGTGAACGTACTTATCGATATTGATTGGTATTCACAATCCCAACCGCGATATTATTCCGGAGTTGTTTGCTAATTCTTAGGTTATCGGACTCGTATAAAATGATTTACGATGTCATATGAACTTATAAATACAATATAGAGCAATAAGTTACTTACTAAGGCCCAAAAGAGTCGCAGCTTGCGATAAGACCGCCCACTGTACACTGTTGTTTATTTATTGTTTTTTTTGTATTTTTTGTTCTGTATGTGTGTGGTGTACAATAAAGTGTTCTATCTATCTATCTTACGCAAAATTATTGATAAAATATACCACATTAAACTTCAGACCATCAGGAATAAAATGTATTTGGTAATTTATGTAGGTATACTTAAATGTTACCAAATTTTGTAAAACAAAAAAACAAGTTAAAACGATATTGTTTTCAACTTAAATTGTAAATTCTCTAAACATCGGCTCAGAGATACCATATAAAATCTGTATCAAAATGCTTGAGACCTTTTAAACTATATGTATTTGGAAATTAGTTACTCAATAAAAGTCGTCAGTTCGCTACAAACGTCATTCAGCGTTATTCGCCTTTTCAGTACCGTAGCTCATGAGCCGCATATTTATTGGGTTCCAACTATGTTCTTTTATGATATAACGCCATGTAAACAGACATGAAAGTTATAGATTGAAAAAATCCTACGAAACTCGTATTCAACTTCGTCGATTTGTCATTAACCTACTTGAATATTGCGTCGCATGCTTAACTAACTCTTTTGTTACTTTAAAGGAGAGTGCCATGTTATGTCTATTAACCTTAATTAATAATGAATGGTCATAGGAAAAGGGCTTAAGATTTGAAAATATTCTCATTAGTGTCAATGGTCTTGACAATTGCTAAGAACGGTATATGTGGAAGATAAATTATTTATTTCTAGCTAGGGAAACGCATAATGGATGACACAACTTAAATCAATTTGCCGATGTACAATTCGAGATTTATAATACTGGTGTAGGTATCTAACCTTAGTCTGATACCTGTAATTGAGCTTATTATTTTCCTCATACCTTTTCCGTCTTTCAAGTTATGATAAATATATTTTTAGATTACTAATTCATCATAAGTGTTCAGTGATATGTATAGAAAAATGAAGTACAATTTACAGCCTTCACAATGTTGATATGACTGCAGTTTGAAGAATACAGTTTGGAAATTCAGGGCTTAATCCAACACCCAGTGCCAGTTGGTGGATTTCACATGTCCTTCGAAAATTGTCTAATTTGTTAGATTTTCTAAGACGAGCAGGTTTCCTCGCCATATTTTCTTTCACCGTAAGCAAATGATAATCATATTAAAGTTCTGATTGGCACATAGATTCCGAAAAATCTGGAGGCGCGAGCCGGGCTTAGAGAATTAATACTTATTAACAATGATGCGAGTAGAAGATCTATAGAACTAGGTACATATTGTGAATTCCAAGAGGAAAACAAGTCATAGTTTGCATTTCACAAATCAATATCCTTTCAAGTGCTTCGACTGGCTTAGATCAAATATTTGCAAGTGAGGCTTGGAAGCAAACCCGTTGCTGTGCCTAACGAAACAACCTTACGACTTAAATTTCCGAAGAAACGGTCAGACCATTTCAAACAACATAAGGCCATGTAAAGACCCAAAAATCCAAGCAGATTTGGAGTCTTTTAAACAAAATATGAGGACCACTTTATGAAGCAGAAACGTGACAAGTCATGAATCTTTCGCTCCAAAGCAGTTCCTGTTAGTTCCACACAGGCGAAAATATCCGAACTCTTCCCATAGCCCTATCCCCAGACCATCCAAACCTCATGCAATAGACCCATTTGCAATTGCAAAAGTTCCTGCACTTGCTGGGGTGAAGCTGCTGTATGTGTCTCATCATCTGCAGCGGTTGACCCCAGGTCCTTATATAACATCAAACTTATCTCTAGGGGCCTCTACATGTTGGACTCATGTCCCCACGCAAGCCTTCCAAATGTCCGGGTGAAGCCTTCCAAAAGTGGATAATAAGGACAATCAAACTATTGCGTATATAAGTTCTTATGAGATACTGAGTCTGTCAAGGGTACATGATACTTTTTGAGATTGTAAATACATAAATATGAATTCGTATAGGTATCACTGCTGCCGGATATAAAAAGAAAATCACATAACACCTATTTGAGCTATTTCTTTAAACATACAGATAAATCAGCCGAATCCATTACCCGATTTGAATAGCAGATATGTTGCATGCAAATTCAGACAATATATTTAGAACTTTCTATTCCGATAGGTAGTGTATAGGTGGCATTATTTGAATACCACTTCGACTAGCCGGTTAAGATTTCCTGAAAGAAAACTTTTTTTACCCTGACGAACACGCCAACTGTATCGTCCCGAACTAAATAAACAACGCTTGTACTATTGCATGGAATGGTGGTGATCCCAGTGACAGCCGGACTCGAGCAAATTAGGAAAACGCCGTTTTTGAAATTTGCCTCTGGTGGGAATCGAACCCGCAACCACCCGATGTGAGCCGAGCGGCCTTAGCTCGGAACCATTGCTCCTAGCGGTCGTCAAAATGACATGAGTAGGTAACTACTTGGCGTCGCACTTTCTTGGAAAATGGCAGATGGTCCAATGATACCTACATAAATTGTCTGAAGACGTAATTTTTGTGTACGACTCATGTAAATTACTCAGCAGTTTCATGTGACCGGCGCACAACGTACATTAGATATGAAGCTACAGTACTCAATGCGTTTCGGCGCGTCAAAAATGATAGAGAAACCCTTGGTGATGAATATAACTTTAGGAACGCAGAGCTGTACTAGCTAAAGCAAGAGCGTCGTAGCTAGGGTTGTTATTGCAAATCTGTTAATAATGTAGATGAATCTGTGGTTGCGTTGGAGTCGGACGGCGCTATGAACGTTTCCAGCTGAACCTGAGCTCTGCCTTTTACTGACACCCGCGATAATGAGAGCTCAGCTTATGAGAGTGGCGAATACTCTTACCCTTTGACACAATGTGCCGCAGTGAGGACATATCTGTCGTTGATAAGCATGCCACCGCAGTAGAACCGCTTGAAGTAGCTGAGCCGCGCCATCCAGGGGAACTCGTTGATCCCGGCCTCAACACCCTCCACTATACGGGACACCTCGTTCCTTTCACCACATTCTGCAATTTAGAAGTTTAGGGGTGAGGATTTAAGATGCATTCTGTATTGTACCTAAGTCTTACTCTTATAAAGCTTGTGGGTCAAATAAGGGTCACGTTCGACTTTGTCTTGTCCGGCTAAATATTTAAAAGTCCGGGTTTTTATCATTAAGACGATACAAGAAAAAAATGAATTTTAGTTTCGGGGTGTGGCTAGCGTCGCGTGAGCTGCCGAAGGATATATCCCTCTCGCTTAGCTAGGACAGAACAGCTATGGAGTAGACTATAGTATAGTTATTTTTTGAAGGAACAATATTGTTTAATTCGTACAATTAAAATAATATGTCCCAGTGCACCTTTTAAAATAGATGAAATGGATGAAAATATTCAAATATATTTTTTTCGTTTTATATGGGATTTTTATGTCGAGTGTATTTGAAAAAAATAATTTAATTTCTATGTTGTTTTTATTGCTGAAGACAAAGTAAGTCAAAAGAAGACAAACGATACCTACAATATGGTGATAGATACGTATAACAATATTTCGATCGTATAATAGCCTATAACCAGCGGACGATCCAGACGCGTCCAACGATATCTCATTAGTCAAATTATTATGATAAAAATAGTTTGGACGTTATACGGGAGCAGATGAACATACATACATATCGGTCATAATCATAACCCTCCGCCCACCGTAGTCGGGTAAAAATGTACATACTCTGTGTCAGTGACTGACTGCCGGATATGAGTATCTTTTTCATGTTTCGTAGGCAAAGGAATACTTTGGTACTTAACTTCGATGCCGATCATGAAGTCATCAGCGGTGTCATAATATTTATTTTTACCATATTTAATTTATTTTTTAATTTAATTTTCAGTTTTTATTAATTTTATTGATTTAACCATGCATTTATTTATTGTTTATCTTTTTATCTTTATTTTTTTATCTATCAAAATCACCCTTAGACTGGTTACCGCCACAGGTGACAAGAGGGCTGGCTCTTTCCTTGCTCAAAAAATTCGCTTGACAACAGGAACAGCTTGAATACAGGGAGGACATGCAGCCAGTATCCCACGCGGACGGTATTTGTTTAATTAGGGGTAGGTTTTTATTTTATTGTATTTTATTTTAATTTATGTTATATTATATTGTATTTTAATGATAAAACATGAAAAATAAAAAATATTTTTTTATTTTTTTTAATTTAATTTTACTTTTATTTATTGTTTTATATTTATTGTAAAATTATAATAATTTTAATAATCAATATTGGACTATGTCTGAAACAAATACATTGAATTGAATAATTTAAATACAAAAATTATCACATTAACTCGTTAAATCACGGTTTACACCCGCTAGAACGAAAAAGATCCTAACATGGTAGGTAGGACCTGAGGGTTGGCCAGTTAATTACTTAAAATACACTATATTTATTTCAAGAAAACATTCATAAGATCTGAAGGCGTCGGACTCGCACATAAAGGGTTCCGTACCACCGTAGAATAAACACATCAAAAATATCAAGTTTGAGACTTGATATTTATTTTTAAATGTTATTATATTTTTAGTATTTGTTCTGCACCGGCAACAGAAATACACATTCAGTGAAAATTTCAACTCTCTACCTGTTACGGTTCGTGAGATACAGCCCGCGCTGACAGACGGACAGACAGACAGACGGACAGCGTAGGCCTAGTAATAGGGTCCCGTTAGCACCCTTTGGAACCCTAAAAAGTAGCCTATGTTCTCCGCCAAGACCCAGTCTATCTCCATACCAAAATTCATCAACATTGGTTCAGCGGTTTAGCCGTGAAAAGGTAACAGACAGAGTTACTTTCGTTTATAATATAATAGATTGAATAGGACGGACAAACATTTTCCTATCCATATCTGTAATGTTATTTTTTACGATAATTTATTTATGTATGATATATTTATTACTTGCCCATCCATACCTACAACAAACGCAATAAAGCGACTCCATTGTTTTGACAAGCAATGTATTCCCACTGTCGGCCCAAGACCATGCTGCAAGTATATAACAGTAAGCGAAATAGGGAGTTTTTACAGAAATGACACGAATAACTATGAAATGACAAGAGATGACACAAAATGACAAGAGATGACACAAAATGACAAGAGATGAAAAGAAATTACACAAGACAAGGAAAAGCAAACGAAAATCACGCTGCAGTGCAGGTCGTAGGTTCGATTCCTGCCCAGGACATGCATTTGTGTGCATGAACATGTCCGCATGTCCCGAGTCTAGGTGTAATTAA
Source organism: Drymonia ruficornis (assembly GCA_947859195.1). Taxonomy (NCBI): domain Eukaryota; kingdom Metazoa; phylum Arthropoda; class Insecta; order Lepidoptera; family Notodontidae; genus Drymonia; species Drymonia ruficornis. The sequence continues at coordinate 9,309,132 of OX401913.1, read as the reverse complement.
GTGTATATTTAGTTTGTATTTACAAACAAAAAGTAGTATATGTAGTAATATCAGTTATCTGGTTTCCATAGTACAAGCTCTGCTTAGTTTGGGATCAGGTAGTCATGTGTAAAAGAATTTCCAAGGATATTTATTTATTTATCATAGGCGTCGGCGGACTGTAAATACTGTACTGTACCTGTAATGTGGCACGACCGTAATATTTTTTCGTAATATTTTTTAAAAAATCCTTCACAGGTCCGACGTCGAACAAGTCCGAGCGGACACTGACAATACAAAGTTAGAGAGAGACATGGTTAGTTCAAGTACTTAAAATGTGAGATGGCGATATTGTGCGCGCGCTCGGAAATAAACAACGTAAGCGCCAAACCACATTTACTTGAATTAAAAAAAAACTACTTCATGAATTAAAATATGGTTGAAGGGTAGTTTAGATATAATTATTTGCTATGTTTTAGAAATAATTTCGTGATCTAAATCGTAAAAACATCGTGGTAGCAAGGAAAATTGTAAATAATTAGAGCTCATTTCATAAATTTTTTTTATCGAGAAAATTTCATCAAATCGTGATTTGGATTTAAAGATACTCAAGATAATATAGTCAAAAATCATACATCTAAATATAAGATTCCTAGTCCACATACTTACTTAAAGAAAAAGTAGAATAGAAAATCAACCAAATTTCGAACCCTCCTCTTAATTTAGCAGGAACGAGAAACTATAGAAGCACACGTAGCACGTTTAATTTTTTTTGACAATGTGTCCGGCCTTTTGTCCAGTCCAGCCAAATGTTATGGCCAAGTCCGGCCCTCTAAATCAGGAGTTGACTATGAAAAACAACAGCATTTACTCAAGTGTATGCTTGTTGTATGATGCCGGTACATTTAAAAGGTAAGTTTACAAGCCTCACTCACATATTGACTTCTGAATAACTTTCTTTCAAACATATTGTCAAGAACTTCGATGCTAATTTAAAAAAAAAAAAATCTCCAATTTTCTTCGTAGTAAGCAATATTTTACTTAAAAAAACAGTATCTGCCTCGTAAATAAACTCCGTTCGTAACCTGAAACCCTTGAAAACTGTACCTACGAAGGGCCGATTGTTATCAGTAATATCAAACAATCCGTGCTATAACGGTCCTTAATCTTCTTCCATATGAACCAGGTGCCAACTTTCGTGTCAGAGTTTTCATGCCGCCTGAATGATGTTAGTATTATTTCAAACTGATTTTAATGCTGTTTAATTTTTATTTTCCAAAAATAATTTGAATCAAATGTTACCAACTATTTCAAACTTACCCTGTATGCAAATATAATTCACAACAATAAGTAGTAGGTAAGTATGCATGGAAGATGGCATAAGAAGCTTAAAGGTTTATCCACACAGCAGGGTCGTGCCCGGGACTTGAACGAGTTCATGTAAAATATTACTTACACACCGATATTTTTGAGCCCGTCACGGAGCACGGTCCGCTATTTCCCGGGTACGACCCTGATATGTATGGATAGTCCTTTAGTCCTAATATAATGTCGAATACTGACTGCACGAACATTTCACGACCAGATTAATGGTCTTTTCCAGAAATGTCAGGTCCGTAGCACCCTCAACCGAAGGCAATGCATGAGAAGATGTATGAATGTGGATAAAGGAAAAGAGGTGTGTCAAAATCGTAGCATGTGGCAATTAATGTACTCCGCCTAACTCCGTAGGATACAGCCGCGAGTATATGTATGTATGTATGTATACTGACTGCACGTGCACGTGGTCCTGGGCGAGTTGGCTTCCAACAGCGGCGGCCGATTGCCCCACACGCCACCGAAGAAGTTCTTCGTGAACACACCCCTTGAATCTCGAGCACCATCACCCTGTATACAACATCATACAATCAGCCATTTGTTCTTAGGGCTCAAACAATTTAAATCGCTAAGGGCCTGTTTCAGAATCACCAGATAACTTTTATCCACCAAATAAATATGGCGTCTTGACAGATATTCTATGAAAACTTAAAATTTATTTGGTGGATAAAATTTATTTATTGACGAAACAGGCCCTATACAGGCTGAACAAAAAAATCCTAGTCTATGGGCTGATCCAATGAGATGGGTCAGTATGGAAATAAAACACTAAAAACCAACATTTATGGTTGAGTCACGATTGAGTGTATTTTTGTCGATTTTAAATTTAAAAAATAATACCGGTTCGATAGCGAAATGGTCGAACTAACGGTTTGGAACACAAGGCGTCGGGTTCAATCTCGGCTAGCATTTCTGGATTTTTTGCATTTCCAACTAAGATTATCACTTGTGTACTCTGCTTACTTCTTAGGGGAATACAACGTAATGATGCATGAACTAAAAACGCATTAAAGAGGTACAATTTCAAAATTCTTTCACGTAGGGAACCTCGAGATATTGACAACATTAAAATTATATAAAACAACACATAAATTAAGTAATTAGTAGCATTAGTAAGAAAAGTTCAATCGAATTAGCATCCATCCATTCACATTCTATAAAAAAGTCGCTAGTCTCGTTTCAAATAAATGCGTTCATAAATTAAACGTCGCGTCGCTTACACGAAATAACAAAGATATTTTATTTTTATTTTTGCCTTACACCAAACTGGTATTAATTTAATAGCATCATAATTTTGTCCAAAATAAACCAGTGGATGAATCAGCGGTTAATTAATTACACAGTCTGATAAACATCGAAATTAATTATTGAAACCCGTAAAATGAATTGCGTTCGTTCGAAATTCGAAATGAAAGTAAATAATGCTACCAACCTCAGAGCAAGTGAAAGTTAAAGTCACAACCACTAAAATAAATAAACACTTCCACATTCTGATACTGGTTTGAAAAAAATAAACAAAAATAAAAATACAAATTTGAATATCGAATTCAAAATTTGGCGGTCGGCAGGCGCATCGTCTACCGTTGTCGAACTTGTCGCGCGCGGTCACAAACGGACTCACACTGAGATGCGTCCACTCCACCAACGTATTCAAACAACGAACGTGTCTTGGGTACGTCAATATGCTACCCCACTAGTCCAATAGCATCCTAATGTTTTTTCTCATGATAAGAAAAAAGTTCGGCCGCAAAGTCACAGATCTTTAGGACAAACGTTTAGCAAAATAATACTTACGCAGCAATTGGTGAATTTGTACAAAAGCGGGTCAACCAAATCTTGTTTTTTTTTCTTTAATAAGTGTGAATTATTTCGTTTCTCAAAAAATATATTTGCGGAATGTTGTAGTTACTGTTTTGAATCTTTTAACGCTTGTAAAACCAGGAAGGCAGAAAATTTGATAGGTAAGAAATCAGAAAATGCTTATAAAACAGCTAAGATTTTGTAGAAGAAACAAACAATTCAACCATTAATTTAACAGTTATTTATATGTACTTTAAATAGGTGGCTGTAAGCTGTGAAGAAACTGGCTGTTAATCCACAAACAAAGACAGAGTTAATCATAGACATTAGTAATAACTTCCTACGCCTAAGATTTTCCTTTTTTTATTTATCTACCAATCCTATTTGCCACAAGACCAATGACCAAAGGATGTTTTTTTAACGGGATATCTAGGCCGCTATTTAAATCTGACATTAATCCTGATGCATAGCCAAATAACAGCATGTTCAAGTTAGACCACTGTTTCATTGTAGCGCACTTAGGGTAACTTGTGTTATATTTCAGTTAGGTATAAGTTCGCGACAGGTCGAGATGACATTCGGGTTATGAGCTTTTTGCAGAATAAAATCCGAATCAAAATTAACAGGACCCGATAAACAATTAAAATCGCCCACAAAATTATTAAATTAAATAATTCTGTTGCGTTGCGGGTCCTGGTAATTTTGATTCGGATTTTATTCTGCAAAAAGCTCATAACCCGAATGTCATCTCGACCTGTCGCGAACTATACTTTTGTGAGCAGAAAGATGCAAATGTGTATTGTAATGATTCTAGTACTAAGCCTTTGAATAAACCGAAATCTCTTTCAGAATTTTGCATCATTAACTAAATCATTGATACTTGCGAATGAGATTCGTGTGTCAGTCGTGGCAGTCTGCAAAAATACTCGTACGTTTCCATCAATTATTAGCATATAAATAAAAAAGAGAGAAAGGAGAAAATAAAGAAAGTTAAAAAGAAGGAACAGAAGGAAGAAAGAAAGAAATACATTTTGTTGAGCATGATCAAGACACGTGTGATATAGCAGGCTGGAACTATCGTTGCGCTAGAATCAATCGCACGCTAGCGTCATTTCGGTTAGCACACTATCCATAACCGCAAAGTCCGCAAACTGCGCTCTAACGAAACCGCAACCTCTACAAGATCTACCAAAAAAATGCGTGCTTAATGTGCAAATTAATATGCCACACTTGCGTCCGAGTAACCGATCCATTACGGATTCGTAGACGAGTAACGGTAGATACGATGTTATTGGAGCAACTTTTTTTGTCTGATGTAGGCGATCGATAGCGGAAATAATACTAATGTGTAATACGACGGCGACACAGTGTAAAAACTGTGCTATATCTCTTTGAAGCCTTAATAAACCACTGGTAGCGACTGATAGCTAAGTAGGTACAAAGTTAGAGCGCTTGGAAACGAGGGTCGCAGTTTCAAACCCCGACGCGCACTTATAGGATTTCTGGGTCCAATTTTCTATGTCTTCTACTCTCCTAGATTGTAATTTTTTTTAATTGTCCGCTCTTTAATTTTTTTTTGTTAATCCTTCACTTCCTAAATCTTCAACTACCCTAGATCGTACACTTCCTAAATCGTCGAATCTCCTAAATCTTTCACTCTTCTAAATCGTTCACTTCCTAAACCACTCCCTCTCATAGATCGTCTACTTCCTAAATCTTCCGCTCTCCTAGATCGTTCTCTCTTGATTGTTACGGTCGTAAATGTTGTCCTTTTGACCCTAAAACCAGTATCAAGGTTTGAGCGCGTGGATTCATAGCGGCAGGTGTTTTTGGCGACCGGTCTTGGGGAAAGTGTCACTTTCCAACGCGTCACAGTGTCGCAGTCTTTTTGCACATTCACCGGCAACGCATTCAAACGCGATAATTATGCTACTGCGCAGTAGCAACATCTTGGTATGCTGAGGTCAGATATTATACCTATCGCCCTCGTGGTTGTATTTAGTTTTGATTTTCGATAAAATATTATAAAGTACTTCTACGCTTCTTTTTTGTTTGTTTTAGGTATGCATGCACCTATTTTATGCTTTTGTTTCATTAGTTTTTACACGACTGCCCAAAAAAAAAAGAGTGTAAGTATATGTGTTTAGGGTTCATGTATGTATGTATGTTTGTATGTTGTGAGATTCTTTATTCCACCATAACTTATAAATGCCTGAACGGATATCGATGTATGGGGTATCGTTAGAATCCTTACATCATTCCGGGTAACACTGGGTATATTATTTTTGAAAAAAATCAATATGGCGGCATTATGGCTCAACTTTAATATGTGAAAAAAATATTTTTTTCTTCCATTATTACAATATGGGTATCAAATTGAAGGCCTTGATGAGCACAGTCCAAAACTGTAGAATTTATAGGCATAATTTAACATAGGTAGGGTGTACATGCAAAACAAATATATCATTTTTGGCTGCTGTCACTAAAATGCATAAAATAAAAATAAATAATTTAAAAAATTAAAAACACGACTGGCCTGCCAAAAAACTAACTAAAAAGTATAAAACAAGTGCAGTGTCATTGCAGTCGGGGGCCCTCTTAGATTAAATATGTTCCACAGAACGGTCCCCCGACTGCAATGACACTGCACTTGTTTTATACTTTTTAGTTAGTTTTTTGGCAGGGCAGTCGTGTTTTTAATTTTTTTAAATTATTTATTTGTTTTGTCTGTAGTTGTCTACCAATTGAACTTCTTTTGTTTCTTATTCTTGCCGTGATTTTCCGCTTATGGCTCTTATTTCTAAGACCATATGGAAAAACGCATTGAAATCGGTCCATCCGTTTTGGACCTACGTTATACGAAACTGACAAAAGTTCAACTTTGTAAAAAATACTGAATCTATGGTAAATATTATAAACATCATTAATCTGACCGGATCTAAATCCGATCGTATCTAATCTCTTGAGAGAGATATAAAATGGATAAAAAATTGTGGCCACTTGAGACACTACCTGTACCACTTAAGAGTCAAATTACTCGCACTGGCAAATTTGGCAAATTAGACTTGAGTGGCCCCAATGATTATTAAGCTACGGATTAATGTCAGGAACCATCAGTCAAACGTGGTTTTCATGATTCAAAGCCTCTTGGAACTGACCTGGCCCCAAAACAATCAGCCCCTTTAGGTGCATTCCCAAACATATAAACCTGCGGTTTTCCTTATTGTCCCTTTTACGTCTTTGGAAGGTATCGATTTTATATCGAGACTGCCATAAAACCCTTTGACCGTTTTTGATGTGCAGAATAAAAAAGAAATAAAACATATTTTTTAAACTTTTTAATGTATAGGAGCACCTCTATAAAAATTTAAGGGTTGTAACATTGATATATTTTGAGAATTACACGTAAAAAATATTTTTAAGTGGAAATTTATTACAAAATGTTAGAGCTTAAACCTAGATTTTTTTATAAGCTATAAAATAAATTAGTACTTATTAGCAAATAATAAAATTAACAATTTTATCGTGACAGGGATCACAGTTGTAGCCTAAAGAGCATGTCCTTATCCTAAGCTTAGATAAACCTAAAACCTATCCGCCTTTATAGAGAGTTTTGCAAGTTTACAATGGTCTTACAAAGCATTTCTAGTAACAAAAATTAATTGTAATGTAATGTAAGTCCATTATAAATTGCTATAAATTTAGGGGATAGCATACATTCGAGGTACCTGCTAAAATAAAATAAGAAATAACATTAAGAATGCTGGTATTGAAAAATAGATGGCGCTGTCAACCCTAAATAACTAAATAATGCGCCAAAATAATAATTAGTCTACATAAAATTGTTATTGCTTCCAATAAATTATTGCTAACCTTTTTGTCTGACTTTAAATGCCTAAAGCCTAAATAACTTGAGGTCTAAAAAGAGGTATGGTCGCTGACCAAACACGTTTGGCGGAAAGCCAGGGCAACTGTAGCCGTATCATTGTAAACACGTCACATTACACTGCTTTTGTGGTTACTTAGGTATATGTAAAGTAAAGCCAACGAGAAGCGATATAAAATGTCATTCACCTTAAACAAGACTTGTTGTAATAAATTATGGGTTGTTCAGAATGGCCACAAACGAGTAGGTGTACCATCAATATCAGCCTATGTATCAGTCCACTACTAGACATAGGCTTACTTCGCAAGAAATACCAACAGATTTTAGTTATCCAAAAAAGAACGTTACGAAACCATACATAAGCAAATTCTCTTGCACTGGTATTATTATTATTTTTTATTGCTTCTCATTGGATTGACCTTAGTACCAATGTTGCAACATTTCTACTTATCAATTCGGCAAAGGCACTTGTGTTAAAAATTCGAAAGATAATTAAAAAGTAAATGGAATGATTTAACATTAATAAGCATAAATAAGTTACTAAATATGTACACTAAAACACATTGAACACTTGGGTAGTCGTTAACAATGACTTAAATTCTAATGGTAATCTGCACCACCGGCCTGTCCGAAGTAAAATTAGCTTAACTATGTAAATAATAATTAAAATTAATAAATTTATTGTCATGACTTAAAGGCACTTAGTAGATAGGTAACTATTATAATTTTATTGCCATTATTATCTACGCATTATAGTAACAGCATTAATACAATTATTTATTATTTCAATGCATGTTCTAGTTTAAAAAAAATGCCTCCATATTAATTTCTGGGCCTTTGAATTATTATACCTTAGAAAAGAGAGCTTCTCATTACCTAAACATCACAATTTTTCTTAAGTGCCTCAGTCATGCTAAAGATTAGATGAACCTAAACCCACCTAAAACTACAAATAGCCGTAGAATTCTCAAAACAAAACAAGTTATCTAACAAACTACGAGTATTAATTCAGATTTGGCTCTGGAAACTAATAACATTATAAAAGAAAACTTTATAATGTTTGAACATAACTTTAAATTGGCACTAAATTATTTGTCTTAAAAATATTTACAACCAAATTCTTAATTAGAGAACCTTTTATATTTCTTATGATCAGACATACATTTGGAAGCGTTGATAAAGCCGAAAAACAATAAATATTATCAAATAAACATTTTTTTTTAAATTCCAACTTATAATGATTTTTTGTTGTTAATTATTAAAAGATTAACGCCCTGTAACATCCTGTACCTAGTTGTAACATTAATTAAGGATTAATTAGCGCAGAGACAGGTATCTCTCAAATTTGCTCTCAACCAGGGTAGATATCTCGTGATCTTCGTGTACACACCAGGGTACCCCGGGCGGCCGCACCCCACACCCCATGACACTATTCCTGAAATTAAAATCTGAATTAGAATACTCTCATAGAAGGAACTGTCATCATCACCTACCAATAACACGGAAAAAATATTGCTCAATTCAAAATCTCGACAAACTACATAAATACAATTAGTAGGAAAAAATATGAATCAACCAACAAATAAAACATCTATTGAACATTACTATATAGGTCACAGAACACCTTAAGGTACCTTAGATGTAGGACCACAGGAATATTAAGATTTGATGAGTAACAAACAATTAAATCAATTTACTTACCTACGATTTGAAACTTGTCCCCCTGTTGTAATAACAAGGGTCCACCACTGTCGCCCTGACAGGAGTCTGTAGATGCCCTGCCAGCACAAAGCTGCAAGAATTTTTAAAACAATATTATTTTTCAATGTTAGATATAATTTGTACAGTGAGATAGTAGTGCCATCTATCCGTTGACCTGTGTATGTCAACTTGGCCAACCACGCTAACAGATGGCGGTACATGTAGCACCATACAGAGGTAAGGTAAACATAAACATAGAGATGTACAGGCACAAATCCATGAGCTAGATTTTCTAAGTGGTTCCCAACCTTCTACTATTCGCGCCTTTCCCATTTTTCTCCTAAAATCTCTACGCCCCCTAGCTACGCTAATTTCTAATTATTTTTGGAGTCTAAAATTATTTATGGAGCCGCTGCGCCCCGCGCCGCACTGGTTAGGAACCCGTGCTCCAAAGCATCAAGGCATTATTCTCATCCTTATCTGAGAGAATATCCAATGCATACCTAGGGCTATAATCTGACTTTACTTCCACATAAAAACAATAATATCCTGGAATCCTTATTATAGGTGCTATTTGTGTACACTAACCATGTTATTAGTGATCCTGGAAGCCCTGTACTTCATGCCCCTGCACTGAGTGAGTGAGAGGATGGGCACGCGGACCTCCTGTACGATGGCCGGCAGCGTGCCGCCCTCAGAGGTTCGCCCCCAGCCCACCACGACGCCCTCCTTTCCTGAAGGATCTATACCTGGAAAGACAATAATACTTTTTCCAACATTGTATTGAAGATAATCAACTTCTTGACTGTTCTTTATTTTCCAAAGTCATAGAGCAGCTATGTGATTCAGTAAGGCCGAACATCTTCCACAATTTCTTTGGTAACAACAAAACAGGAGTATCTATATAGTACAAGATATTTGGGCCCGTGCCGGTTACCGCACTTAGCTACCAAGTGTAATTATAAAATCAACCTGAGACTAGCGGATGTTAGGAGTCAGATTGAGACGAATTCAAATTTGTTATATCGTCAAGTTGATAATCACATGCAAGTGGAATGATCCCTCCCGATGTCTTTTCTTTGCATATCATCATGGGATTATTTAAAGCGCATGTTTAGGTACAGCTAGGCTATTCTGTAACGTCATCATACTCACTTCGCACGCGTGAATTTTCTAGTGAAATGTCAAATTTCAATACAAAATTTGACATATCACCTGCAAATTCACGCGTGCGAGGTGAGTTTGTCGTTACAGAATAGCCTAGCAGAAGGGCTAGACAAGTGGCAGACGTCTACAAATTCGCTAACGCTTCATCTATGGAAATGACAAAAGTGACGTGATCTCAGGCGAGATCTTCATAGCGACTTGTTGTTGATTTACATAGCAACGTTTGACATTTCCATACATTTTCAAATTTATTCCATTCTATTCGATTAGCGTTCATGCCACTTGGCTAGCCCCTCTGGTCTCTTAAAGGCATCGATATAGAAAAGACTAAAGATGAGTAACTTCAACTTTATTCAAATGCGACACGGCGACTATGGTAGTGTGTGTATCACATTGTGCATGACCGTTCGCCATCAAGAGGTCCCTAGCGACCTTGTGCCATCCTACTCCCGCGCGCAGTTACCCCGTCTCGCTTGCCTGTACAAACCACACTACAGCTGCAGGTTACGCACATAGGCGAGGTTTTTGACAGCTTGTATGACAATAGAATTACACGTACTTTTTTTAAATTTAACGTACAGTCAGTTCACAGTTATTTTACCTCTGACATCTACCTTATTTATTTATTTTTGAAAAACGTAGTCGATATTAGGTTTTTATAAGTCATGTAGGCTGTAGAATAAAGCCTAATCTACAGTTCATGGTCTCAAAGGCCAAGTTTAATGGCTGACTTTACGTTTTACAAATATAAAATGTGGAACGTCAGTGGTAAAATAACTGTGAACGGAGAGTACCTTTGGTGTTGTCACGATTTGGACTAACTTGCTGAATCTAAGCCTTTTCTATATCGAGTTTTAAAGGTCGGAGCCGCTCCCTTAAGTTGCAGATGTCCTGGCGGCTTCTACTTACCATCAGGTGGAACGTCTGTCTGTGTGCCATCCTTGGCTATAAAAAAACGTCATACTCACTTGCAGGCGGCAGACAGACAGGCTTGATGATCCTGGAGAAGTTGACGGGCTTGCGCAGCTTGAGCAGAGCTATATCGTTGTTGTAGTTCTCAGGGTCAAAGCTGCGGTGGCGCACGATGGAGGTGACCGCGCGCATGATGGCCGCGCTCTCCGACGTGATCGTCTGGTCGTGGTCGCCGAGGATCACGCGGATCTTCGACCGCTTCAGCCTGAAATAGGAATAAAGGTTCATTGATCGAATGCATCAACTATGTATTGGTATTCATCGAGTTCTCGTTTAATGTTGGTAAAGCAAGAAATTTCTGTACGCCCATTTTTTTTTTTTGTTATCGCAAGTACCTATTGGCTGTCAAGCTGTTTTTTGAACTCTGCAAACTCAAATATTAGAATGTTTATCTTTTTCTGTACCTAAGTTTGGAATTGTGTCCGTTATAGATATCTGTAACCTACCAAATCAAAGCAAGCCAAATTTTGTTTAAAAAAATATTGTTTTACTAATTTTGAATCTTCGAAAGAAGATAAGTTATGCCTAACGCCACATATAATGGTGTTACATAACCAAAAATCGTTAAAATTTAACAAGAAAACGGTAATCCAACACGAATGTTGGCAAAAGTGAACAAAAAATACAGCATTCATATTTGAATAGCGAATCGGCGTTATATGAATTATCGCAATGCAACAATGCAACATCGCGTGATCCCCGCCAGAAGTGCGCGCGCGCATAAAGCCGGAAGCCGGTAACGTTACATAACATTAACATTGTGTTTAGTTCCTTCCAACTGATAGTTTCCATGTATGAACAATTATAAGTAGGTCAAAATAACGCACGCTTATGCTTACAGCTGCAAAATCGTTAATTCTTGGCAGTCAAGATGTTGTCCGTCAGAGGACTGCTAAAAGACGGCCGACAACAAGTCAACCGCTTGCAATATTTATCACAAATCATATTATTTTAATCACCAATGGTTTTCCAATTGGGAATAAGCAGACTTTGAATAGACATACGCACCAACTGTATGGTCCCATACTAAACAACGCTTGTACTATTAGCTACCATACAATGGACTGAGAGCGACCCCATTAACACCCAGATCAGGGAAAATTACGAAAAGGCCAATCCCGAAATTTACATTTGGGCGAACCTGCAACCTTTCCGATGCACTGCCAGGTGGTCATCAGATAGAGCTGAGCTGACTTTTTTATAGCACTGAGGTGGCAAAGAAGCGTACTGCCCGCCAGATGTTAAGCAGTTACCGTAGCCTATAGATGCTTGCAATACCAAAGGCATTGCTCACACGTTGCCGACATCAAGGGGAGTGGGACGGAAGAAGGGGGTGTTGGGCTTCCGGCTTGCAACTGTAAGTAATAGCTGCTTTACTCTGATCTTCTGTGAGAGGGTGGTACTACCCCGGTCGAGCCAGCCCGTATATGAGCTGCAGACAATTGGCTATAGCTTGGCTCTACCACCAAAAAATACCTGAATACTCACTTCCTAACACAATGCGCGGCAGTGAGCACGTACTCCTTGGTGAGCAGGGAGGCTCCGCAGTGGAACTGGCCGTCATACACGATCCTCGCCAGCCACGGGTATCGGTTCACCCCGGCCGGCATGCCGCCCACGATGCGATTCTCCTGGTTCGAGCCGCCGCACTCTAGAAAGCGAATCGTAGTTTATTGAACCGCGGTTTCCTATTTCGACGCTGATTGGTTATAGGTACATGGATCAGGGGCCCTACCACCACCTCTCATAGCAGTTTTTTTTAAACGTTTTAGCTACTTTTTGTGAAATGACGTTTCTTATTGTCATGACAATAAGGTACGTCATTACACAAAAAGTCGCTGAAACGTTAAAACGTTCCTATAATTGAATCGCGATAAGAGGTCGTGGTGAGCCCCCAGGTTCGTTAGGGTGTGGTTAGGATTGAGTTGGGTACATTCGCACGTCCATGGTAACGTTTCCAACATAAATTGGACTCTCTCAATTCCGGGAGTCAATAATAAAGAGAGAAATGTTGGAAATGATAGCATGCATGTGGATGCTACGGTACATACTTATTTAGTGGGTACAATGTATGATGTTTGTTGAAAAAACATTGGAAAGTAAAAGTTACATCCGATAATGCTATTAGGAATACTTTTTGTTACGTATCCGTAAGCAGTTACATAAAATTACATATAAGAGGGTTTTTTTTACATAAGACGTGCTCACATGCATACAAAGAGTAAATGATGGGTAAATGACTATAGAATTCAACGAAGAAAAGATCTTTCCCCACCTTTATAAGGTAATAGCCACGTAACTACGAGCAATTACTTTGAAAGGCCAGGCAAGGCTCATTGACCTAACTGTACTCACAGCCCTTATTCGATCACACCTTTGTTCTCGTCATTACCTAACCAAACACCACAAAGCACTTTTGCTCTCGTCTGTATCTAGCCAGGAACCGGAAATGGCGGAACGTGAATACGGAATTATAGGCTCTATGCACGTAATAAGCGGTTGCTAGGCGTTCCGAGCCGCTTGCACGGTCAAGATCCAGTTTACTTTCACTGATGCGCGGGGTTCGACGCACAGCATCGCTGTCAATGACTGTACCAACAGCTGTTCCGCGTGGAAACGGTAATTGAGTTTTCTTTTACGTGCTTGAAGCAAGTTTCAATACAATTTTTTTTAGAGATTCGTTCTGTGCGATACAAAACGATTCTAAAATTATCTTAAAATCGTTAAAGACTTTGTGGAGTAAAGGAAATCCCACTTTTATCAGAATCCAGGTATTATGTCAGTTAATTTAACTATTTAATTTTATAGTCTCACCCTCGAGCACTTTTCGGCTTTGTTAATCGATCACATCTTTCTACAAATGCGGGGTAAGTGTTAAGCTACAATTTCTACACATTCAGATCCTGTTTGAGAATTGTCAGATAACTTTTATCCACCAGATAAATATGGCAGTTTTCCATAGAATATCTGTCCAAACGCCATATTTATCTGGTGGATAAGAGTTATCTGGTGATTCTGCAACAGGTGCTTACTAAATACTAAATAAATAACTACAGATTAGTGCTACAATTACTAGTGAAATAGCAAGTGCTGTACAGGCTGTACATAATGTGTAAACTTACCCAACTTTCTAGGTAGTGGGTTTGCCCTGCCGCACTCTATAATGTGAACGTGGGAAGAATATTAGACTGCATAGAAAAAGAGGGAACTATAAATATCTAGTGTAATAATTTATAGTGTGCAGATGAAACAATAAAGACTGTTTTTTTTTTTTTTTTTTAACCCACATCGTCCCACTGCTGGGCAAAGGTCTCCCCCACAACTCTCCACTCCTCTCTATCATTGGCCATTTCTGGCCAATTGTTGCAGAATGCATCCAGGTCGTCACGCCAACGTTTCCTGGGCCTGCCTCGGCGACGACGCCCATTTTCAGGCACCCATAGCGTGACGCTTCTTGTCCATCTCTCCGGGTTCATCCTACAAATGTGTCCCGCCCATTCCCATTTCAGTCTGGCAGACTTACATGATAAAGACATACTTACATGGAAATGAAATTTTAACAACGGCTGTTTAATATTCCGATCATGTAAAACAACAATGCAAACTTACAGAACATAAGAACTAACGCGCTCAACAAATAATAAATCTATGAAGGTATTCATCATTCTGAATTCAGACATTCTAGTCCTTTCTAGGATTCTGAGTTCCAGCACCTTTCCACAAAGACGTATTAGCTGAATTCGACATATCTATACTTCTCTGAATTCAGAGAGCTATTAGCCAGCTAGGATAGACTCGAAACGGAAGCAGCTGAATGCGACATGGATATCCTCTCTGAATTTAGAGACGGGAATCCCGAACATATCACGATGTAATTCGGGCCTTTCTAAAACCATAATAATATCAGGGTGTTTGAGACCAGCGCTGGAAATCCTGAATGCAAAATAGTGCATATAGTCAATTGCATAGTGCATATAGTCAATTGTAGATGCAATATATTGAATTGTACTGACCACAGGAGCAGTTCTTGACCAGGTTGTCGTCGTCATCATCCTCGACGCTCTGCTCCTCGAGCAGCGGCACCTCCAGCCCGAAGATGGCGTCGAATAGGAACCGCTGAGTTCTGTTGCCTGGTGACACCTGGAAACATTGATAGAATTAATCAATGGACGGTCGGCAGTTCATATACGGGTTCGCTTAACCAGGGTAGTACCACCCTCTCACAGAAGGTCGGCGTAAAGTAGCTATTACAGCTGCGTTTCGTACGATGAGTGAGAGAGCTGGAAGCCTAACTCCCCCGCTTCTCCCCTCCCTTCGTTCCGCTCCCCTTCAGGTCGGCAACGTGCGAGCAATGCCTTTGGTATTTTAAGCATCTATAGCTTATGGTAACTGCTTAACATCAGGCGGGCTGTACGCACAGCGTACATGTGCGCTAGTTTGCCACCTCAGGCCCATTAAAAAAAAACTACAGAATCAGCACCGATGTGTCAGTCGCATGAGAACACAATTAATACCCCACGCATCTCTCATATTCGTCAGTCTAAATATTGCTCTCCATTGCTAGATGTGTTTAACACATGATACCTACCTATGATTTTATTTTATTTTATTTTATTTTATTATATTTGGGGAGCTTACGGCTATTTTTACAGAGTGAATATGATAATATATAAGCAAATGCCAATTACAAGCTTCCACATATAGAAGAAAAACATAACTAAATAGAACAATAAAGCAGACATAAATATTAGATATAAATTTAGGTCAATGACAAAAACGTTATAACAATAATAATTTTTGCTTAGATAACAATGATGATACATTCATACCTAATACATGATACCTACCTACAATAATATCATAATAATTAGCTGCCCTATATCTACTTATGAATAGGAGCCTAGTTATGTAACACACGTTTGTTTTTTAGTCAATTTCCAAAATCGCTCCATAATCCCAATGAGGAAGTAGGTAAACGTGCTGCATTTCGTAATCATCGAATATTGGCGTGTTAACATATTACATCATGCGGACCGCGATTTGATGGTTCCAACGGAAACGGATTATGTAAGTTTTGTTTACCATTTCAATGTTGGCAACGGTTTACTTTCGCACGAATGCGCGCGCGCACGCCACCGCCATGGTTGCGCAATGGCTAATGTTAATTGCCGGTTAATGTCAATGTTGCTTTCACAATCTCAACAGCCATGTTCATAATATTATCCTTTTTTATTTTGTCTTAATTTCAGCGCCACTTACGCTTTCTCGCGCTTGATTCATCAGGTAATGTGGGATCATTAAGAAATATGAAGATGCATTATGTAGCAGTTTCATAATGACATTTTATATAATACGATCGTATAATAATGATTATGCCATCTCCCTCTAAAACCAACTCTAGGTACTTAAATGGGCATATGGACACACTCTTGTGACCAACTTTACGTAATTTTATGGGTTTTCCAAAAAAGTCAGCATAATTTGTAAATTACATAAGAGAACCAAAACTGGAATATCGTAACAGGGGAATCCCGTCTAGATATAGACAGTGTCGACCAAATGAGGTCTACCAAAGAACCGAAGACGAATGCAACGACATTTACTTTCCCTCGCGTGACCTAGTCGTGACGAAAGTGACACATGTTACCTAACAATGTATGGTGACATAATAATCACTAATGAGGCTAAGGTTGCTATTGTATGTTGATTTATGGCCATCGGGGTCGTATTATATTAAATTAATATCAAACGTTACGAACATTTTCGCCTATAGATATATATACATAATTACGCGAGACAGAGACCTCTGCCCTAATACGAACCTGGACCATTTTCGTTCGTTCTTTCGTTAGTGATTTTGACACTTGTTTACTATAATATGAAAATGTGCCAAAATTTAAAATTCGAGGCCCGGACGAAACTGATTATTGCTTTCATACCTGGGGGGTTACTCCGAAATACGTCGCTGACGGATCGTCCGAAGTACGGATTCGATTTACGATCAAAACAATGTCAAATCGTAGAGAAAAACGAAAGAAGAAATGTCAAATCCACGACAATCCGTCAGCTGAAACGTTAGGTTCGTATTTCGGAGTGGGCCAGCAGGTTCATAATACCTGATGGCTCTCTCACCAATACATACAATACCAATAGGTACAAACTGTAACAAATTATAATTATGCCTAATTTCAAGCTTAGGTATACTTATACCTAACCCTTATGGTCTCCGAATTAAAAACTTGTAACATACTTTATTTATTCCTTAGTTTAGCGTGATTTTCCAAATCTCTGGTTTTATTACGGAACCTTAAAAATACCTACTACCAGCAAGCAGCGTTCTAATGCCTGCTTTTAGCGAGAAATGTGTAGGTATGGGAAATAAATAAGTTTTGGGATCTTCTTATTTGCCATGAATAAAACCATCCGTCAATTCGATTTGTGGTTCCTTGCATTATTCATTCATCCGTTCATTTTGTGGCTCATTGGTGCTAACTCAGTAATGCTAATCTAGACTAAAACTAAGTGTATGGTCGTCTATATCATCTTCGCAACCATGAATAAGACAGCAATATTGTTAGCTATGCCAAGAGAATTAGCAGTAACCCTTACTACGTTATTTTGGGACGAAATTAATCAACAATTCGATGTGAATGAACGAAATTCAATAAGAATCAATCAGATAAATGGATTTTTTCTCTAATTAAACAATGTCAGGGTCCATTAAACGGGTAAAGATCTAGAAATCATGACACATCGTAGCCTGAAAAACACACTGAAAAAATCTCGTGACCTGGATAAGGTGATGTCGAAAAGGTTGCCGCAATCAGTGTTTGGCTGGAGTCTGAAGTTCAATGTCGATGACCATTGCCGTTGTACAATGAGACAACTCGTTGCTTAACTTGGAGACTGGCAATTAGGTAATACCTACTGACGTATAAATATTGTATTTTTATGAGGTGAGCAGTATGAGAGGTAACCAGACATTATGGAGAAACTTTTGTCGAAGTACCGACGAAGGTAAACGATTCCTTATAGGTACCCAGATCATATTATGGAAAAAAGCACTTAGGCAAACAATATTCTAACAATTATTTTCTGACGAAAAAAGCGACTGTAGCCTAGGGGTGAACAGATTGGGCTAGCAATCAGAAAGTCCCAGGTTCGATCCCCGGTGGGGCATGCACCAACGGATGAATTTTCATCTATGTGCATAAATTACAGGGTGAGGGAGGTGAGGGAAAACATCGTGAGGAAACCTACCTATCCCTCGGGATTAGGTAATAGTTAGTTCCTGTATACACGGCGACAAGGTTCACCACCTGTCACGTTGGGTTCTGACTATCTGGTGAAAAGTGGGCTTTGAGTTGGTTAATACCTGCACAATGTGGTGGTGTATGGTCACTCAAGCCTCTGACTACCCCCGAATGGGGATAAAAGTCGTGACGTTATTTTCTGACTTTCGCATGTTTTTCGGTACATTTTCGTTGTTTTGCTACATCGTTCAAGTGTGTCACCACCTGTAGGTATACTACTAGGTTTGTAACTAATAAGTTCACAGTAGATTTGAAGCCAGGATATAGGAAGACATAATAATAATAATAGCATCCCACTCATCATTTATATAAGAATTAAATGTAGCATCGGTTACTACTATACCTATTATACCCCTACTACGCCAATCCAAAAGCCTCAGGATAGATATCCTATGAGGCTTTTGGATTGGCGTACGAAAAACCAACTTAATTACGAAAATATGTATGTAAAAAATATAGTAAGAAGTATAGATAAGATTATCTAAGTAGGTTTAAATGGGTAGGTTTTTTAAGATAACTTTGATGGTCAATATTGGCGGACTTTCTGATTTCGGTCGGCCCAAAACCGATTCCTTGGCCAAAAACACGTACCTAGTCACGGCCGATTGCGTTCATTTTCACCGGTAAGTACACCGTTTTATTGTGTTTATACCTGCGAATTCGTAAGGTCAACAAGTAAACTACTTTCCAAAGTGTTACCGGCGCCTTTCACGAGGTAATTGTTGCTGTGCTCTCGATTTTGTTATCCGCTGCCGTTTATCAAACGTAAGAAAGTAACGCTTTGGTGTTCCGAGGATTTATGCATCGCTCGATACTTTATGCTAAATTATTAACAATTAATAGCGGAACAATTGTTAGGGCCTCTACCTATTTGGTATGCTGAGGTCCTTAAGTGATAAGTCCTTACGATAAAACATAAGTAAGTAGGTAATAAATAACAACCATTCGTGGTCTAAAATAAAGAAAAAAGACATTGTTCTGCGTATTACTAATAGGTAAAACGCATAGGTAGGCTCTTCTGTACTACTGCAGATAAGCTCAAGTAAAATACTCATTAGATAAGATGATATAGGCATAAGTAGGGCAGGTGCCTTGGAATCTTGGTGCCCCAGAGGAACTTTATACAGAGCCCAGGGAAAATAATCCACGAATATAACGAGTTTACGTAACCAGAGTCGTATGTGGACGAATGTCATTGTCGAAAGTAGAGCAGATCCGCTACAGCGTTTATAATTTTATGCAGTAGGTATGTTTGTTTTTACATAATCCTTCCTTATCTGTGACAGCCAAGTGGACGAACGTACGCTTTGGGAATACGGTGTGCGGATTTAAACCCCGACTCGCACAAGATTTTCAGCTTTCATGTGCTAATTTCATTTTCAAATGATTCATTTATAACTTGCTGAACGGTGAATTGTTCTTCATCGTGAGGAAACCTGCCCTCTTACTATCAGCTATTGGACTCAGTTGCAGACCTAAAATATATCGCATTGATCGGTAAGCGAACATTTGGCAAGCAAGATCAGTCAGAGATGGGTGACCATTTAATGGCTTTTGGACTGAGGGTCTCCATACTTCGGAGTGCACGTAAAAAGTCGGTCCCCGTTGTTGTCATCTAGCCAGTAGTTAAGCTATGTCAGAGGCGTTCGGACGGTTTGAACAACTCTGACACCAGGTTAGCCAATAACCATACGATAAGAAGAAGAAGATCTATCGCTTCCCCGTATATTATATCCAAAGGCATTATTAACCCGTGGAATGATCCAAAAAAAAGTCAGTACATTTTCTATTGAACTTATGCACATGCGTATGTGCACTCATCACTCGAGGGGTTAACCGGAAGACGAGCCATATTGTCAATACTGACACACGAGCGACTGAGTGGTACTGTTATGGACTCCGTTTAGTAGTATGATATTATAATATTTTGGACAGTCAAGTAGTATCTCCCTCTTCTTGGTAATCTCTTTGTTTACTCCTATATTCTCCCAAGGGACTGACAGAGTTGGACAATAATACCTACTGATTTATTTCTCACTAGCTTTTGCCTACGACTTTTCATAATTCTAACTTCAAAAATAACGAACTTCCATACAAACTTTCATCCTCTCTATTTAACACCCTTAGGGGTTGAATTTCATAAAACCCTTTCTTAGTACACCTCTACGGTCTACCCATCAAGAAAAACTCACCCTCCAAATTTCAAGTACGTACGACCAGCGGTTTAGGCTGTTCGTTGTCTGTCAATCAGTCAGTCAGGACTTTGATTCTTATAGGTATATTTAGATATATATACATTTTGTAGGTACACCTACCATGTTAAACATTTAAATGTTTTGCTAAATAAATGACTAAACAATATTAGCATTATAAAACGATATTACAAAACAACATTTTCCCAAGCCATTAACACCGTAATAATATTGTAATTAACACTTGAACAGCGCACAAGAAATGCAAGCGCACACGACAGAAAGTAAAAGTGCATTAGGAGTCATTGCACCCGCACTGACGTCCTGACCGATATGTGCTGTTCGGGGTCTTATACTCACGTGGTTGTCCAGGGCAGCTGCCACCGGTGAGCTTATCTCCCTAGCGAAAGACCTCAGTACAAGGATCACGTGTATAGTCACCACACTCCATTGGCACATTTTGATTAAGAGCGCGTCTGTACCATTTGTGTGCACCACTATATTTGCGCGGCATCACCGCACTCGGCACGGTTACTGACGAATTCGGCAATTCAATGGCATTATTTCGCAAACGACCCGAACATGAGACGCCGGCCGAATGTCGGCCGCGGCCGCGCGGAGTCCGCCGAGTGCCGACGCGCTGCCTCTTCGGCCACCACCAACAATACTTTCTCTCGATACCAACAACATTACTGCAGATCCAGCCCCCACTATGCGATGTCGCATGCATTTTGCGCGATTCGTTGCCATCGCTTTGTTTTGACTTGCGAAGAAAAAACAGGAAGAAATAGGAACTTGATTAGATAGGAACGTAGGGTCATGTTGAGAACTTCAGGACCGTGGACTAATAGACGTTCGGTAGGTACTCTAAATAGTGAGTATTGTTTTGGTAAAGCCTCCATACGGTGTGATCATTGTTTTAAGAATTAACAGCTTTCAAATAAATATTATCTTATTAACTTAGGAAATAGGTACAGTCGCGTTCATAAGTGGAGTAGCAAATTTCAATCAATACTGTTCCGTATATCCACAGCAAGACCTACTAGTCCCTAGCAAGCTACTGTGCATTTATCAGCCCTGACTGTACAAGCTACTTATATACTTAGGTAAGTAATTATACTTATTTAGGTACTTAGTTCAGATACTCTAACCAACCTACGTAATAAGTGAGCCTGCCCACAGCTTAGCTTCCTATTCAATAATGGTACCTAATCAAGTATAACGCCTGAGCGGTTGGTAATTAGTTACTTACCTAGACAGATAATTACTAAGTAGATGCAGTACCTACCTAACAAACACAGAAGTTTTCACCCCACAAACAAGTTAACTAAAATCCGGAAGCACGTGCGAAATTAAAAATAGTAAACTTCGAATTAGAAAATAACCGCATCAAAAGAGTATTTTGAACGCTAGCGTAAAAGCTATAAAACGCAACAATAAAAGGTAATTAAATAAATAAGACATTGAGAGAGAGAGAAAGAGAGAGCCCGCCATGGCACAATTTATTATGGAATAAATAGTTTACGTGTTTTGTGCAACAATTAATGTTATCTATATCTTTATTATCGCCTGATCTGTTAGTGTCCTTATAGGCAAGTGTTTGCGTCTTACGTATCCGCCAATTTCTCGATCAGCTGTATTTGAAATCGAACCGAGGTGACATTTTTGCTGCTGACATTTTGCCACGTTGCTATGGTTGCGCCGCTCACCCAATGAGCGTGAAGCGTAAGATCGGCGAGCCCATTTTGCCATGGCAACCGGCCTGCACGCAAGCGTATTGGATCTTTGTCCAGTCGGATCAAGCCGAAGCCTAGCCGAGTTTACACGAAAGCTGACGCGAATTCTGTCACCTGTCTGATTCATATTATTTTATTTTTGTATGCTATTTATCCTTGTAAATATGTAAGGTATGATTTAAGTTAATAATATTATCTTTAGCTATTTATGTCGGACGGAGTTGGTGGGCTAGACGTTGTTGGCGGCAGTGTCAATCAACCCAGCACATCTCGGAGCGATCTCACCCCCTGTCCTCTTTGTCCCCAGGCACGGTTTTTTAAAGGTGAGCGAGGCCTGAAGGTGCATCTTGGTAGGGTTCACAAACCACAGAATGCTCCTTCTGGCCTCACCCCCACCTCCACTATATCAGATCTTCAGAATCCTCCTTCCCCCTCGAACTTTTGGCAAAAACTATCAGTCCTAAAAAAAACAGTACCCACGTTGAAAAGAATTCCTCGAGGTGCCCGTGCTACTGTGGCGGATTTTCTATCACAAACCATTCGCCGTACCGTCAGCCAAAATACCGCTAGTGCCTGGGAACAACTGTTGTGTTTTCCGTATTACGTTCTTCATGCCTGTAAAGATTCGGCCCACAACCAATCCCTAACCTCAATAATAAAACGGAACTGTAAGACTCCCTCTCAACCACCCCAACTTTCTGCCCTCAGTAGCTCAAATAAGCCGTACTCCATTCACCGTCACGTGGAATCTAAGCTGGGTGATGGTGACATTGGAGGTGCCGCGAGACTACTCTTTAGTAATGATGTGATCGCTCCTGTGTGTGCTGCCACCAAACAAGCGCTGGAGGAAAAACATCCATCTCCAGCGCCCAACCTCTCCTTCCCCGACCCACCCGATCCAAACATGACCAGTTTAATAGTCACTACCCGTGAGGTGGCCGCTGCAGTGAGTTCTTTCCGGAGTGGTTCTGCCGGTGGCCTTGACGGCCTGACGCCCCAACATCTAAAGGATTTATTGGGTGCAGGTGTTGCCGGTGAGACGCTTCTGAGGGAACTCACTGCTCTAACAAACCTCATGTTTTCAGGAAAAGTTTCCGATGCTGCTATCCCAGCCTTATTTGGAGCCAACCTTTGCGCCCTACTTAAAAAGGATGGCGGTATCCGCCCAATTGCTGTCGGTTGCACTTACCGGCGTATGGCAGCCAAAATCTGCTGCCGTTATTACGGTGACAAGTTATCGTCTGTTTTCCAGCCGACGCAATTGGGTTTTGGCTCCAAGGGAGGTTGTGAGGCAGCTATCCACGCCCTATCTACATATTTGAACTCGGGTGAAGGAGAGGTTGTATTGAAGGTGGACATCAAAAATGCTTTCAATTCAGTGAATAGGGACGCCTTGCTGTCTGAAGTCAAAAAGGAAACACCAGAAATTTTCAATTTTCTTTGGCAGTGTTACGGTAACCCCACTAAATTAATATATCAAAACGATGTTATAGATTCAGCCGTCGGATGTCAGCAAGGTGACCCTCTCGGGCCAGCTATTTTCAGTCTCGCGATCCACCCAATTATTAAAAATCTAAATTCCAAATTTAATGCGTGGTACTTGGACGACGGCACTCTCGGAGGTGATGTACAAACAGTACTTAAAGACCTTATTTATCTAAAAGAACATTTTGCAAGCATAGGCCTTGAGCTTAACACGAGTAAGTGCGAACTTTTTGTTAATTCTTCCGTACAAGTTTTAGACCGAATAAATATTATTTCTAAATTCCAAGCTGTAGCCCCCAACATTCACATCATTGACAGCTCCTGTTTTCACCTCCTTGGGTCCCCAGTGCTTTCTGAATCTTTCACTTCCTTTGTAGAGGAAAAGTTACAAAATTTTAGTACGATTTCGGACAGGCTTACCAAAATTAATATGCATTCGGCTTTTACTATTATTCGGTATTGTTTATTTGTGCCTAAATTTACGTATGTTCTCCGATCGTCTCACCTTTGGCAGTACCCAAATCTTTTAGAAAAATTAGATGATATGATTCTCCAAACTTTAATCAAAATTCTAAATATACCTTTGGACAACCGAGCTTGGCTGCAAGCCTCTCTACCGATCCGTTTCGGTGGACTCGGTATTCGTAAAATTTCTAGTGTCAGTTTACCAGCGTTCTTGTCCTCGGTCTACAGCACTGAGGTATTAACTAGGAAGATCTTAGCGCCTTCCATGGTTAATTACGTCGTGCCGTATTTGTCCGATGCCGTGAACGCTTGGAAAATAGCTTGCCCGAGCACAGATTTACCCGACAACCTGTCCTCCCAGGGCCAATGGGACGCGCCACTCTGCACTTCCACACGGAATGAACTACTTAATACGTGTAGGAATGCTGGGGAGCGTGCGCGTCTTTTGGCGGTGGGAGAATGGGAGGCCGGTCTGTGGTTGCAAGCACTGCCGTCTGCCAACATTGGCACCCTTTTGGACAACACCACTTTCCGTTTAGCCGCCTCCCTCCGTTTGGGGGCTCCGTGTAATGCTCCACATCGTTGTCGATGCGGTGAGGCGGTGGACAGCTTGGGCCACCATGGGTTATCTTGCGGCAGGAGCGCGGGCCGCATGCCTCGGCATGCAAGCCTTAACGACATAATTCGTCGGGCCCTTGTCGCCGTCAATGTGCCAGCCATATTGGAGCCCAACGGGCTGGCGCGCGACGACGGCAAGAGGCCCGACGGTATGTCTTTGGTGCCTTGGAGGATGGGACGGCCCCTGGTGTGGGACGCTACCTGCGTTGACACCCTGGCGCCGTCGCATCTTCCAAGCACGTCGGGGCGCGCCGGCGCTGCTGCTGCAGAGGCAGAAAACCTCAAGCGGCGCAAATATAGTGGCCTCCCTGGAGGCTACTTGTTTGAGCCGTTTGGGGTTGAAACCCTAGGTGCATGGGGCCCTAACGCGCGGCTCCTTTTCAAGGAGATTGCGGCGCGTCTGTCCGCCGCCTCAAATGACCGGCAGGCTGGCCTTTATTTCGCGCAACGTATAAGCATAGCTATACAGCGCGGAAATGCGGCCAGCCTGCTGGGCACTTTTGGCATCGACGACGACGTGGAGTCCCTTTTGTATATATAATTTTGTATTATTATTATTATTTTCTTTATTTAGGTTAGTGTGTAAATATTTATAATAATATGTTAAAACACTTACTTTAATAATTAAAGTATGAAAAAACATCAACTGTGGGAACGGGCCGCGGATAAAGCTGGATTTTCCACACTGATAAATGAAAGTGAAATCAGCACGGTTTCCGCGCCGCGGCTAGTGCCTTCCACCGACACGTAATCGTGACGTTTAAACGCTCCGGGAGGAACATTGTGAACTTTCTCATAATCAAAGTACTTGTACATCTTCGCAATTTAAACTAGGTATTCATTGACGAGAAGCATGTTTCCTGTATAAACGCAACGTGCCACTCGCGTCCCTTACTACACTAACTAACCTAGGTCCACATACAGTCACACACGTGAGGAATAACTATAGGCCATGGCTCACTTCGAATTTTAAACTAGCGGAAAATTAGTTATCTTTCTCAGAAACTCCTCACAATGGAAACGCAGATCTTTAGGAAGTTTGGAATAGGTAAATGTTACCGCCAAGGCCCGTAGATCCCCGTATATTCTCGTTTCTGAACCCTACTGTCTACTAGGTATGATGTAAAAATCGTTTTGGTTTCCTTATGGGTCTTATAAGATCAATGGTAGTTGATCAATCGTGAAGAGTTAACTATCGGTTCTATAATGGAAGACGAAAAGCTACAAACGCCTGACGCAATTTAATTAGCAAAGTTAAGCGGGCAGTGTCATTGCTAATGCGGAACAACAGGCTCACCATTTCTTACTATTTTGAGATAAGAGGTGGATACGGACGGACCGATCGGATCTAGCACGACAAAGCAGATTCCTGTCAATCTCTAAGCTCTGTGCGTAATCAATAACATCAGCATGTTGTACTGCATCAAGGCATACACTTACGTACTAGGTTCTCTACAGCAAGAACGGAAAGTCTGCAATTGTGAACAAACTTATGTTATCCTGGCACCACGATTTAAAGCCTCCTATCAATTTTTAATAATGCTGATAATTAGTGCTCCATCTCGTGTAATTGTGGCCAAACATTTTATTTGTGTAATTACACAAGATGGAGCACTTTAATCTACATCATTCAAATTTTGATAGGCCTAGAAAAATATGGTGCCAGGATAGCACCAACATCAAACTTCCAGCCTTGATGACAATTTCCCCACAATACGGATGCCGGACTCTTGAAAGTAGGATTCTTTCAAAATTGTATAAGGTCGTCGATCAACACAGGCATACAACTGACCTTTTGGACCTGCATTCTTAGTAGCTCATTCTATGCGAGGGTGACGAAAAAAATAAAAAACAAATTTGAATCAATTCTTTATTGCATTTCATAATACTTGGCAAGGATCATTCACTAGAAACACATTATTTCACTGAACTTACCTGAAGCCGAAAGGTACTTCGTAGATGCTTACGTTTAGACCCCGTTGTCCCCGTAGTTCGCCATGGAAATAAAATGAACGGATTAAAAACCAAAAGTAAACGAAATAGATGCCTCAACTCAAATTCCTACTTAATCAAAATGATCAAATTTGATTGAAGAGTTTTGATAATCAGCAATTTGTTATCAAAATTTATTTGATATGGAATAAATCACTACCTACTTATAGCTGGTACAAGACTCGGTCAATAACCAACCATGCCAATGTTATCTTCGCAATAATGAAGGAATCTAGAACTATAACATCGAAACAAAAATAATAACGGGATTAGAAGTTTATTGACCTTTCGCCACGGAAGGCGATAAATAAACGGTCATTTCGAAAATCAACATGATAACAGCATACTTTGTCAGAGGTGTTATCATTTACCTAAAAGATACCTACCATAAAATGGGGTTAAAAATTAGATAACAACCAGTCGTCATGACTAACCCGAAAGTTAAAGGGCACTGTATGTGCTCATTCGCTTAGCATTGGATTTAGTTAAGTTTGCCAAGTAGTTATCAAGAAATATGACAAAATCCATGAACCAGCGCATCCGCTAAGTAGTTATCAAGAAATATTACAAAATCCATGAACCAGCGCATCTAAGCGTTGAAAGAAAAAGGTTTGGCTACTCCTACTTGTAGTGAAGTTATATTGGAATCGGCATGACTCATATTTACAATTTGCGTATCGACAGTCAACTTGGCACAGTTTATAAAGCCAAAATAGCCTAGCGGATCAATGGCATCAGCGGCATTCCAATGATTTTAGCCTACCAACATGGTTAAAGCAAGAAATTGAAAATCTAATTCTGACTACACCTTGCTTGACTGACGTATTGTACCGAGAAAAAGGGCATGTGTTGCCAGAATGCATCGCTTGTATTATCCATATAATATAGATAAATCGATTAGGTACTTTAGTGCAACCGCATAACTCGTGTATTGACGACAGGGTAGGTATGAGGTCCGCGGGAGGAATGTGGTAAGGGTGTTGCGGGGGTGTGCGCGGTAGGGAGCTTTTGTCGGGCGCGCAGTGGTGCACACACCTTGTTCCAATAATGGCAATATCTCAATTTACGCGGTTGCATTATAGGTATCACACCGAAGAAGCGAAATAATGTTTCATTATAACCTTAAGTTTAAGGAAACTAACCATACTGAAGACTTTGTGCAAGCAGTAATGCCTACCTATACCTCATTCATCACTATCACTACATATTATAAAACAAAGTCCTCCGCCGCGTCTGTCCGTTTGTTCGCGATAAACTCAAAAACCACTGCACCGATTGCCATGCTGTTTTCACCAATGGATAGAGTGGTTCTCGAGGAAGGTTTTAGTATATAAATAACCGACATCCACGCGGGCGAAGCCGTGGGCATCAGCTAGTAACCTACTAATCAAAAATTGTTTTGTTCTAGCAATTTCTGTTTATCTGATAAATAAAAATGTATACCTATTTACTACATACCTTCATAATCGCGTGTTGATCTTGCATACAACTACTCTCCTACACCTTCTTGAAAGGGAATTACTAGATACATAAACTATTTTGGTAACAATACATATTTAACAGTAAAGCATCTGCCATAAAGTATTTATCTCTCATACCGTTAGCTAACGGTAACAATAAAAATCCGTTACCTATTATTAGTATGTATAATTCTAAAATAGAAACCGTAAGCGTTAGCCCAGTTTCATAGTATTGTCACCAAGTAAAAGTCTGAGGGCCGAAATAAATGACAAAATGAATAATATACATCATAGAGCAAGACAAATAAAATATTTATTTTCTTAACTACATACTCCTATACCAGCAAAACTGATTTCAATAAGATATTATAATCTTATTTCAGAACATCCACACTATTGTGTGCAATGCTGACAAAAATAAATCAAGGTATATTTATTTACAGATCTAAAGAAACAACCCTACTATTGTATTAAAGTTTATTTTTACATTAAATTAACCTAAAAAAGTTAGTAAATCTATTCCTATTATCTCCATATAACAGCTATTTGAGAACTTAATACTGAGTAAGGTCAGAAAAAATATAATAATCATGATTCATTTTTATAATCTATGTCAACTAAATTGATCTCGTTCACCTAGCGTCTATATACGAGCGATTCTTACAGAATTTATCCTAAGTTGTACTTAATTCGTAAAAACACGTAACTAGTTCTCGTTTTACATAACTATTTCCTTAAAAGTATGTCACGATAAGTACCTAAGTACTAGAATAAATAGATGACCATCTTACAAATCAGTACACAATGTAATCTAATAATATTCTTCTAAAAGACAAGAGTCAAAGAGTTCCAGCTACTGTCTATGTGTCCTGACGCCTTCTCCTAGGTGGTCTCGCGTGTGGACCAGAGGTGTGTATCTAGTGCTCCGGAGCGTACTGCCTACACTAGCACTAACACTGCTTTACTAGTGTACTTAGCACGAAACCTAGAGATTGAAAAAACCTTTAATGAGACACGTACATAAATAAACTATCATAAGAGGCCGCCTTCATAGCATTAATCTCAGGAACTAACATATCGAATCTGATGCTATCATCCTACGCCCAATTAATGCTATGTAGTGCTGAGAAACCTAAGTAGAGAATTCAAAGACTAATCCAGACTTCCTAGGGAGTGGGAATCTTACTAAGATAAGTTCATGAATTCTTGTGGTGTGGGATGAGTGAATGGGGATGGGAATCATACTTACGTTGTTTAGAATCTGCCCCCTCTGCCCTGTCCGCCACCGTAGTTGCCAGTGCCGTAGCCGCCACCGCCGCCGCCACCGCCACCACCCTGGTTCATGTTGTATGGGGTGGTGCGGTTATTACTGTACGACTGGTTCCTAGCGGGGCCCCCGCTGTAACCTTGCTGGTTGTAATTGCCAAAATCCTGGTTACCCCAGCCCCCTCCTCCTCCTCTACCGTTGCCACCCCCGTAACCACCACCCCCCTGATTGCTACCACCCCAGCCCCCTTGATTGTTGTCCCAAGGATTGGAATTGCTCCATCCACCTTGGTTGTTGCCATAACCACCTAGGAAACAATGAAATTATTTAATAAGGAACATAATGAGTCAATGTATATTAATAAATCATTATTTTATATGAATATACATACCACCATTTCCCCAGCTGTCGTTTCTGCCCTGGCCTTGCCGGCCGCCTCCCCTTTGTTCAGCACCATCCTTAGGAAGGGCTTTCTTAACATCTAATTGTTTTCCATTGATTTTGTGAGGTCCATTCACTGTAGAATTAAAAGCATGGTTTTAATATTGTCAGAGTACTTATATTAATGATAAATGTAAGTAGTTTTAATAGAATATTGTATGTTTGTCTGTTGACTTGCGTACCAGAATCTACCATTAGATAGGTAGTCAGGTATAGCTAAAATCAATATTTTAATATCCACAGTCAGAGGAAGCCAGATCTAGACACAGAAAGTTCCATCCTGGGGCAAAGCTGTGGAAATGAAGACTAGATTGAGAAAATACTCACAGCAAACTTTGTCCACAGGATCGTAGTCATCGAATTCCACAAAACCGAACCCACGCTTCTTTCCTGTAGCCTTATCAGTCACGACACTGACATTCTGGACAGTGCCAAAGTTTGAGAAGTAATCACGAAGCTGTTCCTCATCATGATCATCTTTGATGCCTCCAATGAACAGTTTTTTCACTGTTGCACCCGCCTCTGGGTTTTTGATGTCTTGTCTGGCTACCGCGCGTTTCGTTTCCACAACACTGGCAAGAAATAAAAATGTAAGTAAACTTTTTACGCAAAGAAAAAAATACCATGTTAGGTTATTGACATGTGTCATGAGCGTCTGTCGACCCCACAGAAAATGCCATGTGTACAAATCCACGAGACATTCACCAAGCGGTGTCTAATGATTTTTGCAGCATAAAACGATATGAAAGCGAGGGTGAAGCTTTCATATAGCTGGACTGCAGTAAGTACCTGATATCTATCACAGAATAATTAATGAAAAGCTTACCGTCCGTCGATGCGATGCGGCCTGTTGTTCTGCGCATCGTCGACCATGTGCGCTTTGGAATACGTGATGAAACCGAAGCCCCGCGACCGCTTCGTTTTGGGGTCTTTCATTACGACAACGTCCACGATTTCCCCCCATTTCTCAAAATGTGTCTTCAGTGATTCGTCTGTTGTTCTGTAGTTGAGCCCACCGATAAATATTTTACGGTGCACCTCGGGCTCATCCTGTAAGTAGGACGCGATGGATAACAAAATGGCGGATAGCAGTAGCGTGGTGCGTCGCTCGCTAACCACGCTTTGCTCACAGCTGGCACGGCGTTTTATCACAATATAAGTACACCCACACGAATTAAATTAAGGCACAGTGTAAAGGTCAATGATACTCTTCAAATAACGTAAAAACGCCACATCAGTATTTGCATGACTCATCATGGAAAGGTGGAGAAGAATGTACGTAGGTACAAGATAAATACTCACATAACCATCATCGCCATTCTGTTGCGGCCTCATTGTGTTGCTTTAATTTCTTAAATTTTAGTTATTTAGAAAATGATGCACTAACGCGAAAACACTGTACAAGTTAATTCTTTTTGGACACGTCAAAAATACAACCACTCCCGATCGACGCCACGCCAAAAAGAAGGAATGAATAGCGCATGTCAAACGATTTGAAGTAAAGAATGAATGAATGAAATTAATTTAGTGAAAGTACTAGGGTTGTTCGATCACACCGATGTATATGTCGCCGCCAACTGGTTTAATACTTCATTCAATTGGGCAGCTAGGCCGTTCATTAAACGCCGGCATTCAATACAATGGCTAAAGGACGCCTAGGAAAATTGTCGAATGCAACGTTTAATAAGGGGGCTGAACGTTGCTTAGCCGCTTGGGTGAATGAAATTTGTGAATATTATTAGGGTGACCATGACTTCTATGATGTAATCGACGGAGCCCCGCTTCGCGGGGCTCCTATTTCAGCGTTCGGGGTCACCAGTAACCTAACACGAAGGAAATGACGGGGGTTAAGCTCGCTCGCTCCGCTCGCTCGCTAACCCCCATCATTTTCTTCGAACCTAACCCAGCCAAGTCGAGTGCCCCAAAGTCCCGAGCTCGCTTCGCTCGCTCACGCGTGCAATATGCAAGACATTTTAATTCTAAAAATTGTTTTACTAAGGTATCCAGATGACGAAATGACATCCAGTAATCCTGCATAGGCGTCCGTATGCTTTTAGAATAATTCATGGTCACCTTAGCCTTTCGAACATTGTTGATAACCTCAATTGGTTTAAAATTCGGTTCTGTCTCATTATTCGTAAATAAATCCATGTTATGGTCTTGTTTAATATTAATAATTATCAATAGAACTTTTTAACACACTATAAAATCACTAAACACGGTAATTCACTAAAAAAAACAATACTGCTGATTAAATGTTTAATCAGCTGATGACAAATAGGGACGCCATATTTGTTAGATGACTACTGGCGCTGCAGTGGCGGAAAAGGGAATTAAATTTAAATGAACCGGCGGCTTTTGGTTCAGCCTTCTCCAAAAGGCTAGCTTTCAACCAGCCAACTCGTTGGACGTTTAGCAATATGTGTCAATTCAACGAACGGCCTAGGCGTCTAATTGAGTGTCGACGTTTAATGAACGGGCTAGCCGCCCAATTGAATAGCGTATTAAACCAGTTGGCGGCGACATATATATGAGATAAATCGATTTTGCCTCATTCTCGCATAAACATTCAATAAGAGCGAGAGCGACTCGGTTCGACATCGTAATGCGTGACAAAAGTCTTGTTTTAGTGTGTATGCTAGCCCCGTGTATAGCCACTGCCATTTAATTAGACAGCTAGGCTGTTCATTAAAATGGCGGTAGTTAAATTAAACAGTATATTAATATAGTAGTTGTATAAGGTTAAATCCTTACATTTGGCGGCGACATATCGAAAACATCGATTGTTAACGTTATTAATAGTAATAAAAAATATAAAAATGTAATGTGTATTTATAATAACTTATGAATGAAACGCACATTATGGCATTCTTATATCGACTAATCTGATTGCCGCAAAATCGAATCTAAATACTATGAATAAAAGCAAACAACATAACCTAATATCACAAAATATTTAAAACAGGGTTCGGCTGTGAATTTAGCAGTGCCAGATAACAGAAGCTGGTTGACAGGTGAAAAATTAAACAAAGATTTTTTTAGACATCCATATCTGACAAATACTGATTTGCTTAAAATTGTGTCATTGAATAAAATTATTATTTTCTACATGTGTATTTAATTATTTATGCATTGAATATTTGTGATCACTAGGTCACCAAACACGCCTTTACCAAAAATGACAATAAGTATATCGATATTTTTACATGATAATAATCGATACAACTTAAAAGTAACGATTCGATATTTTTCGATATATTTTTTTCACTTGCACATCCCTAACGACTGGACGGAAAGAATGAACGAATAAATGAATGAAAAGAAAATAGACAACATTTGACAAGATTTTCATTAGTAATTATAGTCTATGGTTTTCATTCTAGACTTATTTTAAATAGGTACCTATTTGCCTTTTAATCTCTATTTTTTTTCCATCTAAGACCAAGCTCGTGCTAACGTGGTGGGTGTATTTGCCAAGTACTTTGAAACGCCCAGTGTTCGCCGGCCCATGCGTGCTTTGAAACAGTAAAGGCGGCTACTCACGAAGTCACGATTCAATTTTGTATTCAAGAGTTGAATCAACAGATTAAATACGTGTTGAAATGGCTCTA
This sequence comes from Drymonia ruficornis, assembly GCA_947859195.1. Classification (NCBI taxonomy): domain Eukaryota; kingdom Metazoa; phylum Arthropoda; class Insecta; order Lepidoptera; family Notodontidae; genus Drymonia; species Drymonia ruficornis. Next base: position 9,275,670 of record OX401913.1, on the reverse strand, counting down.
CTCGCGATTCAATTTTGAATTAAATCTGTCGATTCAATTTGTTGGAGTCAATTTTGACCGTATTCTACGTAAGATTCAATCCTGCTCACAATTTTATTATGTCACTGTTAGCTTTATTGCAAGCGTTGAGAGCACCATGATTCTTTCAAAGTACCAAAAAGCGGGAGTTGCCTATAGAGTTATTGCATCAATAGTACCAAAAAAATAGAGAAAGAAATAAAAACTAAAACCCGACTACTGAAAAATCGCGCTCTAAAAAGTATGAAACAAGAAAATATTCGCATCTAGAGGATAGCCGTGGTCCGTGTAGGTCCTTTAGGGCAAAATGGCATATGAACACGGACCACGGCTATCCTCTAGATGCGAATATTTTCTTGTTTCATACTTTTTAGAGCGCGATTTTTCAGTAGTCGGGTTTTAGTTTTTAAACTTACTTTTTATTTAATTATTTTGGAGTTATAGGTAACAATATATATATTTTTGAAATGTGCTCATCAAGCTCTTTCATTTGATACCCCACACGGTTTCATTAAAAAATGTATTTTTTTTAGTTCATGACATTATGTCCTCTAGAGGGCGCCATATGCAATTTTATGTAACGTCACATAGCCTATAACCAGCGCGCCATTAAGCCGCTTCTAACGATACCTCATTTGTTAAATTACGACAAGTAGTTTGGAAGTTAGGTGGGAACAGATGCACATACATACATACATACATACATACATACATACATACATACATACATACATACATACATACATACATACATACCGGTCAAAATCATAACCCTCCGCCCTAGTCGGGTAAAAAGAAATTGGGTGAAAAAGTGGATATTGTTACGGAAAAAAATGAAAAATGAAAAACCGATGATGATGTAGCGTAGTGGTAGTACCTACAAGCAACGCATCCCGAGCGCAAATGACATGAAATTTAATCAACCGCTCTATTCACCATTCAAGGCGCATTCAATCTGTTGGTTGATTCAAGTTGTTGATTGCTAGGACGGTCGACTCGACATTCAACATGTTGAAAGTAGGCGTCAACTTGCCTAAACACCGTGCAGTCTGTCAAATCAACTCAAGTTGATTCAACAGATTGAATGCAAAATTGAATCGTGAGTAGAACCCAGAATGGTGAATAGAGCGGTTGATTCAATTTGTTTGTGTGTTTGTTTCCACTTTTTCACCCAATATCTTTTTTCTTTCTTTCTGTCTTTTGGTAGGTATTATTGATGCAATAACTATAGGCAACTCCCGATTTTTGGTACTTTGAAAGAATCATAGTTCTCTCGACGTGCGCTTGCACTACACCTATCAGTGTCAAAATGAAATTGTGAGCAGAATTGAATCGTCAGTAGAGTACCTACAGTAAAAATTTACTTCAACAAATTGAATCAACGGAATGGCCGTTTACATGCAGTTTACCGACTGCACGGCACGGCACCGGCACCGGCACAGTGACAGCTATTTGCGGGGTTTTCATTGGTCAGTAACCGATGACAACTGGTCACTGACCAATGAAAAAGCTGCCGCCATGCCGTCGCCGGTGCCGTGCCGTGTAATCGAAAAACGGCCATTGAATACGATATTGAAGCATGAGTAGCCGCCAATGCGTAGGAAAATTATTTAAAGTTCATTGCCCTTAGGACCTTCATGCTCTAGGTTCATTCCATAGACAGTAGAAGAAAAAATGCTATTCATTCAATAAAATTTGACATTCATTCATTCATTCATATTTCGTTCGTTGTTCAGCTCAATTTTGTTTTCTTTCAGGAAAAAGAAAACTATCTACGTCGCCAATTTTGCGGTGCGGTGTAGGAAATCACTGAAATTACTGTTTTTTACTTTTTGTTAATAGATTGTGTAAAGTAAATAGTGACATTCAAAATCATAAGCATTATATATTTGTCTAACTTTTACTGAAAACTCGCAATTGTGGCCGACGACAAGATGAAACCCGGTGGAGATGGTGACGACTACGTATGTGATTTTCTTATCCATTTGTTCGGAATCTACATTGTATCAAGACTTTCAAGATTATTTAGATTTCTAGTACCTACCTATTAACTTATTTCCACACTGTTTTCGACTATTCCGATCATGTTCTAAAATCTACGTCACGTCACCTCAAAATAGTATCAAGATGCATTCTTCATTGATGCACTTGCAGTTTATTATTCGTATAGTCATCGAAGTCATTGTGTATAGCACTTCGGACGTGATTATGCTCTAAATGTATCTGGCTATGGCCTAATCAAAGCATATAGAAACAGTTTGAATCAGCACATGTGATTTTTAGGATGAGCCCGAACATCTACGGAAACTGTTTATCGGCGGGTTAGACTACAGGACTAATGACGCGTCGTTGAAAGAGTTCTACGAGCAATGGGGCGAAATTGTGGATGTTGTGGTTATGAAGGACCCCCAGACCAAGAGGTCAAGAGGGTTTGGCTTCATCACTTACTCACAAGCCCACATGGTGGATGACGCTCAGAAGAACAGACCACACAAAATTGATGGAAGGTAATATACTTCTTACAATAATTCCTACTAAGAGAACCACTTTGTTCTCATATTTTTTAGTCATCTATGGCATTTTACGGTCGGCTGCACATCCATCAGCTATGAATGTTATGTCTACTTGGTCAGAGGTCAAATTGATTGCTAGTATAAGTACTTAGTACATGTGGATGCAGCATGAACAAATTGTTTAGTCTGTTAACTGTTAGGTAAATACTAGCTACAATTATTATACATCTCTTTTAGTTCTCATTGGTCAAAAACTGACATAAATTGAGCACTATTTTAGGATTGTTGAACCCAAAAGAGCGGTACCCAGAGAGGAGATCAAAAGGCCAGACGCTGCCGCAACAGTCAAGAAACTGTTTGTAGGAGGACTCAAGCAGGACATAGAGGAAGAGGACTTGAAGAAATACTTCAGTGCCTTCGGGAACATTGTCTCTGTGAGTCTCGTTACAGAGAAAGAGACTGGAAAGAAGAGGGGCTTTGGATTCGTTGAGTTTGATGACTATGACCCTGTTGATCAAATATGTTGTGAGTTACATTTGTATTAACATTTTTTGCTGAGTTGTGGAGCCAGCAATATTCATTTCGGGCCTACATTAATGAAGCCTTTTTTTAATAGCCTATTTCGTTTCCCACTGCTGGGCAAGGCCTCCCCTTTTTTTCTCCATGCGTCCCTGTCTTGGGCTTGTTGTGGCCACGTTTTACCCGCAAAGGTGTTTAGATCGTCGCACCATTTTCGCCTCGGTCTGAAGCCATTATGATAAAAAAAACTTCAAGCTTGTAAATGCTTGATAGTTATTCAGACCATTTAAACATTGTTTTGTATAGGCTGTGTCAGGTTATTGCTAGTTCTGACTTAAGTAGGTACTGATTAATTTTCCTATTTCAAGCGCAACCAAACCACAAGGTAAAAGGGTATCATCTCGACGTGAAGAAGGCACTTTCGAAGTCTGAGATGGCGGCCGGTGGCGGTGGCGGCGGGGGCGGGGGCGGCGGCGGCGGCGGGGGCGGCGGCGGGCGGCGCGGGGGCGGCCGCGGCGGCGGGGGCGGCGGCGGCGGTGGATGGGGAAACAGGCAGAATCAGGACTGGGGTAACTCAGGTATACTGGATACCCACTACTACCCTACTAGTACTGATCTTTTCTTCTTCCTAGTCTTAAAACATTATGAGGGGTTGGCTTTCAGTCTACCCTGATTTGGCTGATCACCAATATTTACACGGAGCAATTGCCATCTGTCCTCCGAGACCCAACTAGTGGGGCTATCGGCAACCTAAGGGTAAGACCATTTTTTGACAGATTTTTCAGGCTTCTGACTGCCTGTAACGATTGTCAAAGATCTTCAAATCACACCCGGGACGGCCAGCTTAACGTGCCCTCCGAAACACGGAGGAGGTCAGATGTTATAATTCGGACACCTATCCAAGGCCCAACCGAGCCGAACGTAGCTTAACGCGCCGATGTATCGGGCGTCTTACCAACTAGGCTACGACCTACCCTACACTACTACTACTACTGATATATCCAAATATCAAATTATTTACTCTATTTTTTTGTCCTTATCCTAAGAAAAAATGTCTCCTATTCTGTGTATGTTGACCCAAGGTGTGGGCTCATTGTTCACACACATTTCACCTCAACCCCACGTTATTTCATTATACCATTTATGTCAGCATATCTTTCATTTATACCATTTATCTCTCTTCGAATTTTACATCTATCTAACCAAGTTAATTCATTGTGAAAGTAAACAGCTAGAGGCCTACCATACAGTCCTATAGTTCACCCCTGAATAAATCAACAGCGTCATTGCAGAACCATACCACGATTATCCTCAAATTCATATAAATACTTACAGATGGCGGTGGCTACAATTCCGGCTACAATCAGGGCGGTGGATGGGGCAACCAGAACCCCTGGGACTCGAACTCGGGGGGCAACTGGGGCAACCAGGGTTATGGGGACCAAGGCGGTTGGAGTCAACCCGGCAATTTCGGCACTGGGTACCAGCAGAATTATAGCGGCGGCCCCATGCGGCCCAACTATAACACTACGAGATCCCAACCATACAATAATTCAGGCAAGTAGTATTTATGTAGCATTCTCTATTGTTCACAGCTCAAAATGAAGACAGCATAATTATATTATATTACTCTCGCAACCGCTGTGCCGCGCCTTAGGTATGCGCGGGGAGGTGGGAGGGTGGGGCGGCGAGAGCGATGAGCCCCCCGTCTCGCCGCTCGCGTACCTAAGGCGCGGTACAGCGCTTGCGGTATGCCATAGTGCAAGTTTTACGTCATTGTAAGCGAGGGGTAATACTGTAGTAGTCTAGGTTGATGTAGGTATTCTATTCTAAAATGCTCTATAGAAAAACGTTTGTAAAAATACCACATGGATATTCTAGTTGATGCGAGATTGTCTCAGATTCGATGAACGGGAGCGACAGGAGCGACTGTAGCCTAGGGGTGAACAGGTTGGGCTAGCAATCAGAAGGTCCCAGGTTCGATCCCCGGTGGGGCATGCACCAATGGATGAATACATCGTGAGGAAACCAACCTATCCCTCGGGATTAGGTAATAGTCAGTTCCTGTATGCGGCGACAAGGTTCACCACCTGTCACGTTGGGTTCTGACTATCTGGTGAAACGTGGGCTTGGTTAATACCTCCACAATGTGGTGGTGTATGGCCACTCGAGCCTCTGATGACCCCCAATGGGGATAAAAGTCGTGACGTTACGTTCGTTTCTCAGATTCGTGCCAAATTCATTATCGGTTCTCGACTCGTCAAAATTAGCAACCGTCGTTTACAACGGCCTGAATTCCTCTTGACTTTGCTTAAGTTTTAGCGTTGATAAATAAATGCTTCAAGCGTTGTTTTCTTGACCGCAACGTAGAAGTGTTGGGACGTTAACGCTTAATATTGACATGGGGCTTTGTAGGCTGAAGAGGGAATTATGTAATGCAGGCGGTGGCGGCGGGTACACGAGCGGGGGCGGGGGGGCGGCGGGCGGCGGCGGGGGCGGGGGCGCGGGCGGCGGGGGGTATAACAGTATGGGCAACGCGCCGCAATCCACCAACCAACGCCGATTCTAAGCCACACACTGGTCCTCTTGTGAGTATACATTTTTGTTACTTTACTTCACTGACATTCCATGATATTCATATTTATTACAATATACAACATGTTAAGAAAACCCTGTCCGAGCCGAAACCGGTAATTAGGTTCCCCAATCACATGACCAAATAAAATAATAATAAAAAAAAATCATGATAGTAAACATATTAATGAACATTTAAAGTGCCATTTTTTTTTGCCTTTTTCCCACATAATGTAGCTAATTTTAAAAATATGACAACACCGTTACCGGAAGTAATTATGTTAGATCGTGTGGCGTCACCTCAGACCACAAAGTATGTGATGACGTCATTTTATGAAAATTTTTTTTAATGTAAACGGGGTATTTGTATTACAAAAAAATATGGGAGGCCTTTGCCCAGCAGTGGGACACAAACTAAGCCAAAAAAATTAAAAAAAAAAATTGAAAAATTTTAAAAAAAAAATTAAAAAAAAGATTTTTTTTACAAAAATGGAATCTAATCTCGATACCCAACAATACGTTTTCGGGTCGGACAGGGTTTTTTTAACATATTGTATATTATGTAGAAGTCCAGTCACATTAGCGAATTTTGTCATGTTGCCTGTAGTATGAATTCTGGACTCTAAAAGCTCTTGTGGAACACCAGGCACTAAGTCGCTTAGCTATTGAACTGCCATTGAAGCGTTTTGCTATTGTGGCCGACACTTTGATTTGCCGGTCAGAATCAACCGACCAATCAGTGTCGGTCACAATAACAAAATGCTACAGTGGCATTTCAATGCCTAAGCGACTTGAGGTCTTTGACACATGTGCTCCTAGTGAAACTAAATTATTCGTTTGCAATCGTAAGTACAAGAAGTATGTTGCTTGAAAAGCCTTAACGGCTGGTATGTCGTGTTACTAGACACAATAGAACATCAATTTGTCTCACGTAGATTACACAACGATAGTAGACGACCGCTTGGCGCAGTGTGGGTTCGACTCCCGCCAGAGCGAAAATTCGGAAATGGCCTTTTCGTAATTTGCCCCGGTCTGGGTGTCACTGCGATCGTCCCCAGTCCATTGTATGGCAGCCATATTAAAAGCGTTGCTTGGTTTGGGACCATACAGTTGGTGTGTAAGTCTGGCGATATTTATATTTTAACTTAGTTAATTGCACGTTATTTTTTTACGTGAATGTGTACTTACTACAAATTATAACCTGACTCTTGGCAATAGTTGCTAATGTGAGTGGATTTCTTACTGCACCTAGCTTTTGAATTACAATATTTGGCCGTTACGACGTGTCATTGACCTACTGAGTATTTCATTACGTACTATTTATCGTACATTGACTCGTCCACGTGATTTCTTAACGAGCTAATGACGAAATTGACAAAGATTGATTTATTAGAAAGATGCCTTTGTAATTCGAAAGCTGTATAAACATCTGAACATAATTTACCTACGGGCCCCCGCAAACATGCTACTTTCAGCATCTGCGACCGACGATTTAGTCGCAAAATCGCGCGATTTCGGTACTGCGATCGAACGCAGAGAGTCGCCAAAACACGATGCAGTCGCAAAATCGCCGATCGCCGATGCAAAAATTAGCATTTCTGCGGTGGGCCTAACTCCTTTGATACTTCAATATTCCCCTAAAATAATTTAAATGTGAATAATGGTATTGAGATTTTATAACGTGTATGGTGTGTTCTTACGAAGGTTTTTTAATGCTTAGGTCCCAAGTTGCGCTTAGTTGAAGCTAGGCAGGCAGACGGTAGAGTAGACGGAAGGTAGGCCACCAGCTAGCTAGTGAGGGACAAGCGGATTTAGTGAAGCGACTGCATTACATAGTCATTTTACCATTTATTTTACAACTTCGATTCAGGTTTGTCCACAATAAGGTACTGTGTAGGCACTAGATTATTTTTTTCTATTATTATTAGACGTTTAGCACTCACTCACAGTTTTTACATTTTGATTGTCACTTTATAACATTTTTTCGCACAGCTATCGTGTTAGTCAGGTTTTGCCATCTAAAAAACATTTTTCCAAACAATAAATAATATTGTAAAAGCTGTGTTTATAAGAGAAAATATTTGCGTTTTTAGTCGTTAAGCGAGGAGATATTATATTATTTCTGTTAATTTAGTAATTATAACATTGTAGATTATTACTTATTTGAATTTTGCAATTTGGTTCATGATTAGATAGAGATAGCTATAACATTCCAAAATATTAACAATACCTATTTAAATGGCGACGTGGCGATATAAACAATTTCCTTGAGAGTGTAATTATTACAACACAAAATATATCAATAAAATAATATTTCAAATATATTGATGTTAGACATAGGCCATACATTATACAATTTGCCAAGATTTTTAAGAATACATTGATTCTGTCCGTAAAGATTGTAGACAAATGAAATATTTGACATTGCAAGTATATTATAGGTATTCTATCTAATTCAAGTGTATGAATTATAATAAGATTTATAATATTAATCATAATACATGTTTTAATTATAATTTTGTCTTCTTACTATTGTTAAGTTGTGTAGTCAAGTCGCATATACGCCGATTGTGTTATAATTATTAAAATATGGTTTAAGATACTTTTCATGACTATTTCTCAAAAGGTCATTATTGCATCGAAAATTACACTTATTACTTCTTCTTTCTTTAAAAAATATTATGGCCCACCCAATACTCTTCTTTGAAATGTTCATATTAACTCAGGTATTTGTTTAATTACCTATTTGGCCCCACTACAGGGACTAATACATTTTCGTTCGTTCTTTACATGGGTCTCTACATATCTTATGTACATATCTTTCTTGATTAAATCTTCGATCTGAAAGACATATTTGTAATTTGCCAGAATGCTCCATTTATCTCAAAGACTTCGAGTAATTTTAGACCTGCCTGCACAAATCAGCGTATATGTCCCATGGCTTAATATAGAGGTATAATTGTTTTAATTTCGGTGTGCATAAAATTAAATAAAACACTGTTTTCCATGGACTCTTCTACACGTGGTCGAGCCTACCGCCATGGAATAGGCCATGGTAAGTTGACTTATCTAAATAAAACAATTAAAACAATAATTCAGCTTTTATTTCAACATCATCCTTATAAGTAGGTGTTATTTACAATATTTTATATTACACACAGTTATTACAAAACAAAGTTCTTAGCAGGATAAAGTATCAACTATTTCATAGGTACATAATATTTTTTGTCACTTATCACTAAACAGTCAGAAATTAAGTGGTACGGTCGGCTATGCATCTATAGAAGATTTCCAGCATAACCAGAGCTATCTTTATTATTGATAATGGTGATAAATAGAGCTCAGCTAATGCTAGAAATGTTAGCTGAGATGTGCGATCGTACCTAACATGTTTTTTCATTCATGATGAATAGGTAATTTTAATTGGCATAAGTTAACGCAGTACTAAATCGGTCGACCTATACCTATGTTTAAGTTTGATCGACGATTACTTAAATAATTTTTGACTAAAAATGAGATCTTTTCGTCTTCATTGCAATATAATAGTTTCTTAATCTACCTTAACGTTAACACTGGGTTTACTTATCATTAATCGTTGAGGAGTGTGGCACGGGCAGGCAGGGGCAGGCAGGCGGTGTGCAGTACGGTGGCAGCACTGGTGGGAACAGCCCGGATGCCGCCGCTAAATGTCTGGACGAAAATACACAAATACCTTAATCACGTGGTCATTTTATACAGGGTGAAATTGAAATCATGGGCATCCTTTTAAACGGTGATTATACACATGATTCAGAATATTTAGGCAATATTAATAAACAAAACAATTGACAAAAATTTATTACCCGGGTAAGGTATAACAGTTAACTGGTTTGCTTATTTGCTTACTCGAGCAATTTTTTTTTATTAATAGATTTTTTAATTTATTTTCCCAAAATATTCTGAATCATGTGTAGAGTCATAGTTTAAAAGGATGCTCATGATTTCATTTTCACCCTGTATAGGGGCAACTGCACGCCAGGGCCAGTCTGCAATTTTTTGGAAAACCACTACTGGTCTCTATATCTTCGTAAATTTTTGGCGGTTGACATATTGTCGGCTGCCTTGTAGCGGTATTCTAACTATACCTCGCTCATTTGAATTGAATAAGGCGTTCAGAATTCAGAGTGGAATAAAGCAACTCACATACATACATACAAAAATCCTGAATACATTACACTCCTTTTTTGGGCAGTCGAGTAAAAATTTGCAGTGTTGGTCCAGGATTTTTAGTATTTTGTTTAGAACGAGAGCTTTTTTCCTCTTGTCTACCAGGGCTGGACAACAGGATAAATATTGCTGTTGTCCACCCCGGTGGACATCTTATGGGTGGACAAGGGAAATAACTCAGATTTGCTTTGTGTAAGTTACCTACCTGTATTGTTGGTCCAGGTGAGCCTTTTCAATCCTTTTGTCTTTGGCTCTTCGGTTTTGAAACCAGATCTTCACTTGTGTCTCGCTCAGTGATAAAGCGGATGCTAATTCGCACCTAAAATTAAAAAGTCATGGATAAAGATACTTAGACCTAGGGACAACAAAGAATTTCGATGATAAGAGTTTCAGAGAAATAGATATCCCTCGTGACACCAAGAATGCGACAGTAGATCTACGAGAAATAATTCTTGTGGTACTAATGCGATAGTGCATCCACAAGAACTAGTCTCCCTGGTACCGCTGATAGGACAATATAGTGGGTGGGTCCACGAAAAAACAGCGGATTTTACCTTCTTGCTCTAGCAACGTATTCTCCTCTAGCGTATTCTAGTTCCAGTCGTAACGTCTGGTGTGCGGAAAAGGTGGTCCGCTGCCGACGAGGCCGACTCTCTTTGCGCCTTCTGCGGGCCACTGGTAAAACAAACGTTTGATTTAATTAGGGAAGTTGGTGATATATTTTACTAAAATATATCATCAACTTCCCTATCGAGTTGATGATATATTTTACTAAAATATATCATCAATTTCCCTAGTTTAGGCGTCTCACTAAAATAATTTTAGTGAGACGCCTAAACTCAGATAAGTACGTACATGATTTATCTTATATTTTTAAGTCCCACGATCTTAGGGACACCGCAGACATGCTACTTTTTGCATCGGCGATCGGCGATTTAGTCGCTTTTAGCATCGGAGCAGTCGCTGCGTCCGACCGCAGAGAGTCGCCAAAACGCGATGCATTCGCAAAATCGCCGATCGCCGTTGCAAAAAGTAGCATGTCTACAGTGGCCCTTACCCAAGTAGATAACTATAGAACCTACTTACTCATTGAAAATGTTCACCAACCTAACCCAAGTCTATAGAAATATCCGTCAAGTAAGGATTCCTTCCAATTCCTGTCTCAATATCGGCAAGTGATTGAGCCATGAGAAAACGCTTGTAAGAGCTCCGAGCCGATGCCGCGCCACATTGTCCCGGAAGCGCCCCCACGGCGCGCACTGTCAGTGAAACCCTACCCGCACACCGGACACGAGTGAATCACGATTATTTAAAACGTTTATGATTTTGTCAGGTTTTACCGCAACCAACAGGTAATGAGTTGCAACGGCACAGACGGAAGATAAACAGCAGAAGGTCTTCGAGAAGTGTTTTCCTTGTGGGACTAAAAGAAAACTGCCTAGGAATACGTACAACTACCAGTTAAAATCGGTTTTTCCGTTCTGGAGCTACGATGTCCCAGATAGATCAACATCGACGCGGAGTTATAAATAACAATATGTAATTTGTAAATGGAAATTGCATTATGGGTCTAAAACCTTTCTTTTGGCAAGACGAGAAGCAAAACTAACTAGGTAGCATCTCTTAATCTATCTCTGTGCCAAATTTCATCCAGATCCGTTCAGCCGTTCTGGCGTGATTGAGTAACAAACATCCATACATGATGTATGTATGAAACATCCATCCATCTAAACTTTCACATTTATAATATTAGTGGGATAATACCTACATGAGTACCTACCTGTATAACCTAAATATCCAATGTAATAAGCACTGCGGACCTAATACGGTCCTTATGCAATAGTGCTAATGAATTGCATTGCAATTCATTTTTCCGATTTTCTGAGGACATACATACATATACTCACGCCTGTATCCCAAGGGGGTAGGCAGAGACTATTGATTGCCACGTGCTACGATTCTGACACACCTCTTTTGCTTCATCCACATTCATACATCTTCTCATGCACTGCCGTCGGTTGAGGGTGGTTTCTGAGGAATCCTTAGCAATTCCGCTAAATTTCTGTAGAATACTGACACATTTTACGCCATTCGTGACAGTTTCACGGAAATTTAGGGGATTCTGCTGGAGGTTTGGAAAAATGAATTGCTTTAGCAGAATTGCCGCAATTCATCTTTGTGACGGTATTAACCCCACTGTTATCTGTAGTAAGCACCTAACTACCAATGTAATATTTATTTTTCTTTATAAGTTCATCATTATTACCACTAACTCCGGGAATCTTGATAATCGTCAGCCTGGATTATCAGGATCGAATCGCGACACCGCGACATATGGCACATGGAAGTGGTGTCCGTTACAACGGTGTCCGGTCAATTAATGATTGGTTCACGATCCGTTAGCCACCTTCCGTGTCCCGTGATTTGAAATCGAGCGTTCATAAGCATGCAATGGATCTTAATAATGATTCCACAATAGATGATGATCAGCAGATTCTCAAATCCATATCAGTTAAAATAAATCAACTCCGGACATCATCTCAATCACCGGATTTATTTGGAAGGATAATATAATATAATAATAATAATATCCTGGGACATTTTTTACACACGGCTACCTGATCCCAAACTTAATATACATATACACCCAGACTCGGGACATACAGACATGTTCATGCACACAATGCATGTCCCGGGTAGGAATCGAACCTACGACCTGCAGCGTGAAAGGCGCCATCACGCCAACGGGCTCGTCTGGTGATAGTGGTATTGTTCTGTTGTATAATACATACTTACCCAGCGATAATACATTATAGGATGTACCTATTTGTATATCAACTGAAAAATACAGACAGTTGATCCCAAACCATACAATAGACTGGTGGCAAACCCAGTAGTTAATACTTAGAATGATTTTAAAACACTCTCGTTGATATCGGAAGCCGATTCAGAATCTTTAAACATCTTTATTTTTGCCAATTTCGCCAAACATAATTCGATTACTTACCAGAGGCTAACAGTGACAACATTTCAAAATAACTTTCAAATTTGTTAGATTAAGGACGTTTATGGTTTCCGAATCCGATGTTTTAAAATACCCCTGCTGGACAACTTGCGTATTTTGTGCCGAATCGAACCCGCAATCACCCGTTGCATTGAGCCGATTACGCTCAAACCGCTAAACCAAAAGGTCATTAATCCTACATGTTGTCTATAAAATCACTATACTCGTCTTACTAAACTCCATTATCTCAACAGGAGATCAGTGATTGCTCATTGTCCAAATGCCCACCGTTTATATAATTCCAAAGAGCCACATTATTATTTCTATAAAGAATAGATAATAGAGCGGTTATCGCATGCTCTGTGTCGTTAGCCGAGACGTGGAGCGTGCTAGATTGTTCTCATTTCGTTTGTTTCCGCTAACCGTATCACTATTGTTAGTAACTAATGAGAGAAAATCTTTTGATTTGTATACACTCGTATAAACATCTGCAAACAATAGATGCCTGGAAAAAGTTAGAGATAGAGCGACTCGGTGCGACATAATGTGCGACAAAAGTCTTGTCTTAGCGCTTGTGCTAGCCCTTTAGGTTAAAATGCTGACCTATTTCTCCAGTGTCGAGTAACAAATAGCATCAACAAATACACATTTAACAATGATACTTACAAAAGAAAAAAAGGGAAAACGAACCATAACTCTCAAATGAAATGAAAAGCGACTTCAAATCCCCTACTTTATTTAGCTATGTGATTAAGCTCATCGAGTGGTGTTGGATGGATAGTGTACCTACAATTTTCCATACAAACAATTATTTTACACAGACGCTAACGCTAACGTGTGCCGTGAAACATCATGGTAGAGCTACTTTTGTTTGATCTACGTACGAGTATTGTCTAGCTAGACTTAAGCGGCCTAATGATCGAAATCAAGTGGAGACAATCTGTCAGAGATAACGTTAGGTTAATTTAACAATAAGCGTTGAACATAAGGGGTTGTTGCCGTCAGCTGTGGGTTCCCTCCACCGAGTACGTGTAATTGGACCACAATAGGAGTATTATCTGACTGAGTGTTGTCACATTAGATTGTCATGCGCTCGATCGAGTCGAAAGTGAGTGTTACTTTGAGCAGATTTTGTGTAAGGATTAGTAAAATGTAATTTAGAAGTACCTACTTGATGTGATTAGATTTTAATATAGGTACCTACGTAGGTACATGTTAATTCTTAACTTTTATCTGTAAATAACGGTTCATTAGTTAATCCGTAAGTATTTATTTATCTGATTTGGTCGCCCGATGAAGTGCTGTAGGAGACTATACTAACTACGTACGGAGACTACTTATAATAAGTGATGTGAGAATCAAATTATTTTAACCAATGTGCTCTAAATAGATAAAAAATTACCTCAAGCAAAGTAAAACAACTAATGTAACCACTCTAAAACTATGCTAAATTCCCTCCTCTCAGCAACCCTACAAATGTACCCAGGTATAAAAAAAATACTAATGTTAGAATAGTCTCTATAGCACTAAAATATCACGATTGTTGTGTATGATTAAAAAACTGATTGTGTTTAATCAACAATACCTACTAACAATAGACCTCAGTGGAGTTAGGGTTGCGACCCCTTAATATTCATTAGCGAAGATCCCCTAATTACAGCTCCATTCGACCGTTCTGTGATTACAACTTCGGGATGAGAGTGCCACACCTGACTTGCTTGCGTTTGTTTTGTTTTCAATGCCTCCGCGGGGATATTGATATTGCGATGTGAAAGCTTCACTGCATTTCAATTGAGCAATATAGAAAAATTGTAGAGAGATCGTTTTCTTCTTATTAAGTACCTACCGTGAACTACCGTCGGGCTTTTCTTCGCTGTGGAAATAATCACAATACAATCTAACTTCAATGGGAGTTGTGAATGGTCTTTTATCATCATCATCATGTCAGCCAAAAGACGTCCACCGTTGGACATAGGCCTGCCCCAAGGTTTTCCACAATCTTGTTTTCCGGCGGTTTCCCGCGACCTTGACTAGGTCGGCGGTCCACCTTGGGTCTTTACCTAAGTCATAAATAAGTAGTTTAGTCAAATCAGGACTTCTTCTTCTTATCCTATGGTTAGTGGCCAATCTGGTTTCAGAGTTGTTCCAGCCGCCGTAGGCCTCTAACAAGGCTTAACGACTGCTGCCTAGATAACAACAACCGGGACCGACGTTTTACGTACCCTCCGAAGCACGGAGACACTCAGTTCAAACGCCACTAAATGGTCACCCATCTCTGACTGACCTTGCCGAGCATTGCTTAACCCCGATTAAACTAACTAAACTTATGATAGATGTCTCATAAATTTAATTAAATGAGACAGGATATCCCAAATTCTTGATCCTTATTGTCTCAAAGATTCAGAGTGACTCAAGACTCGAAGTATCAGAAGAAAAGGTTGAAACCGGTCCTATGCTGTGCAACCCCATGGACGGACAATTCACAATTCACATTTCAGTCCGTGAAGTCTGGTAATGCCCTGCCTACCTCTTAGCGAGAGTAAACGATTGTGGTGGTGTTTTACATAAAGCCTATCTATCAGAAATCGATTGTCGAATTAGTAACACGCTAATAAACATGGATCGTACTCAATCCGGTCGCGAATGCGCGGCTCGGCCAAATGCGATGTGAAACGAGGATACAATTTGCGACTTGCGACTAATGTAAATCGAAATGTTATGTTTCCAGGCTAGTGGGCGCGAAGCCGCACGTGGCCGCTCCCACGACTGACAATAATCTACGCAAAAAATCTCAATAACGAATATATTCACAATACAATTTTAAAAGTTGATAATCTGATAAATATGGCAATTTATTAACTCATAACGAAAAGAGGGGTATTATGAGTTTGATAGGCACCATGTTTGTTTATGGAACAGAAGTAGTACCTACCTACAGTCCTACATACACGAGCGTATGAACCGCTTTCTGCTGTTTCCAAGAAACACGCAACGGTTTTGAAAATGAACATTTTCTTTATTGTTTGTATTTTATTGATGGCCATTGTACCTATTAAATAATCATAATTTACGGCCTTCTACATTACCTACTCAATACCTATGTACCTATCTATCTGAGTATTAAAAGAATAACTGGTACCTATCCACAATATTAGGTAAACTTTTGCCTTATGGAGATATGACACGAAATGTCCCTTCAGAGTTTTCATTAGCCTGCTTTTAAATATCTTTACCTAAAACAATACTCAACTAATCTAAATACACCAATGAAATTTTCATAATCAGTTTCATGGACTGTTATTTCGTAATAGTTATTAGAGTTGAACAATGGACAGATTTTATAGCGTAGCGGAACACTGCCGGCAATTTTACCACGAGAGCGGTCCCGAATGGGTCTCGGGACGTATCTATTGTGGTGTAGCGATTCGTGGTGTTGTAATCGCATCACAGCTCCGCTCGACGCGACGAGCAGTTCCAGCGCCCGCCCGCCCGCCCCGCCTTCCAGCAAAGCTTTTTCAGCGACGCGACAAACCATTATGATTCTATTTTCATGGCAATAGGGCCGCTTGTACGATTCCTGCGGTAATAAGCTTAAACATTGAAATTGTCGACATTGTTGAGTGTTATAGGGACACCTGATTATGTTTATGAAGGTAATGATAATGATCGATCGGTGACCGTGCCACCGTTGCATTAGAGACTGACTATGCTCGCTCTCCAAACTAAAGTAATGTCCAATAGCCAAGAGTGACTGTAGCTCACGTGAGGTCAATAAATGACGACGCGAAGAAAAATTGGTACGGACAAGGGGCTTATTACGGCTCATAAGTCTTTGGATGGGTAAATAGAAGGCTTTGAGAATAATATTTGCCCAAACTATCTTCACCGGAAACTCTCAAAGGAAAATTAACCCATATAAAGATTTAGGAAGATACCTACCACTAAACGAATCCTCTTAACACAAATCAAAAGCCAACCTAGTACCTAGAGTAGACAGACTTACCTATAGCTAATAGGTACAGCATCTTTGTAGCTATAAGCAAATATTTCACTACGATATTTTCCCTAGAAAAATCTTATGCTTTGACGGGTAAAGGAAACGCGTTTTATACAGCCATGGTCCTACAGAATACAAAGCGTGTCCGGTAAAAGAGTTGTGAAAGGATTAAGGGAGGGAGATACCCCGCAAAGCTTATCTACAGACACCCTCTATTATATTTAAATATTTTTCTAGTGATATTTTATTCTTCTTCTCTATTTTATTCTTTTTATCTATGGATGTAAACAAGATTATATCTTTGATCTTCGTGTCTTGAAAGAGAGTAGGTGGTTTTTAAACATAAATTTAGCGGGGTTTATTTTTATTAAAACAAAATTCTTGGTATCTATTAAAGATGTTCTTGATAAGCTTTCGTTCTTTGTCATGTAACTGTTCAACCACGGGTACAGTTACAAAGTTATCTGATCCGGTGACGAAAAGAGGAACTAGAATTTTCAATACAGAAACGCAGTGCACAAATTTAATGTCATACCTATTTTGTCAATCATGTCTTGGTTGTTCTTGTCTTGTCTTTAAAAATTAGGTACTAGCAACGCTTTCAGCGACTCTTTACACTCCTCTCTCTTGACCTTTTCGCAGATTAGTCTGAGGGCCTGTACCTACATTAAATACTCGTGAGTAATATTATCGACATCGTGTTAAAAAGAAACTGGGCGTAGGTATAATGCGGCGAGTGGGTTGACTGAACAAAAGATGCCATTATATTGATCTGCGGAGTTCATAGCGACACTATGCAACATTGCAGCAAGTCTGCAAAAGTAATTCATTTTTCCGACCCTCCAGAGTCCAGCAGAATCCGCTAAATTTTCGTGAAACGGTCACGGATGCCGTAAAAGTTTGCAATTTTATAGTTAGCGCAATTGCTAAGGATAATTGCATTGGCAATGTTGCATAGTGTCGCTATTAGCCCGCCAGTTATTGCAATTTGGAACTTAATTACCTACCCATCCATGTTGTATTCTTTGACGGGTCTTCGTGGCAAGGAAGGTACATCCTTAGATAATAGATTGGTCGAGCCTCGACTAGATGGCTTCGGTGTAGTTGTAAAATGCGGCAACGAATAATGCTCATATAAATGAGCATACGAGTCCAACTTGACGTAATCTCGTAGCAACCACTCTGTCACACTGATCTGCCGTGTTGACATTTTTCTTTAATTATATTTACATAGTATAATGCCGGCCTGCGCGGTAAAATTATGCAGAAACAATCAATCAAACAATAAGAAAGACACTGGGATCACATACCATCAGTAAGTATTGCATAATATCCTAATTTCAACGAAAAATAACACCAACCATTAAAATGTCAAAGAATATAAATTGCACCGTTCAGTGATACCGCGTAATAAAACTTAATTTCCCCAAGGTTGCGATTTTTATTGTTCTGCAAATAAATAATTATTTTTATATAAGGTCGTAAGTTATAAATAGATATTTTGCAAGGCATCTTACTAAATGCTAAAGATGATGTATCCACCCTACCATAAAAAAATAATCGCTTGGTTTTCGATCGGTTGGTTCAGCTGGTAAGTAACGAGCATTAAAAATTCCTTGGTAACGAGTGATTCAGTCAAAGGAACCCAACATATTTCTTTTTGTGGTAAGTATCACAGGGAACATAGAGGGAAGAGTTGTTCTTTTTTAAAAACTTTTATTTTTTAATTAATGGCCTCTTTCCATTCGGACCCAATGTGATTCTGCCAATGTCAACGTCTTATTAGATTTACCTAAGAAACAACGTGTGACAATTTGCGCGGGTGAAGGGGTCGTTGAGGACAGAGATAGGTGGAGGAGGATGGGAGAGACCTATGCCCAGCAGTGGGACGAAATAGGTAAATAAAAAATGGGAAACTTTTTTTTATACAGTCTACTAGTAAGTAGCTTATAAAATACATAAGTGAACAGTCAAATAAATGTCAAATGGTGAATGAATGTATATGAAAATATTTATTTTCCCACATTTAAATAATCAGGTTTAGTGGAGGGGCGTACATTTTTATCTCTACCTTCATATACATTCATTCACCATTTGACATTTATTTGACTGTTCACTTACATTATGTATTTTATAAGCTACTTACATCAAAACAGCAACTAAGTATCTACTTACTAGTAGACTGTATAAAAAAACGTTTCCCATTTTTTATTTACCTATTTCGTCCCACTGCTGGGCATAGGTCTCTTCCATCCTCCTCCACCTATCTCTGTCCTCAACGACTCTTTGTCAGTCCTTCTCTAAGGCGTCAAGATCATCGCACCATCTCTTTCTAGGCCTGCCGCAACGCCGTCTTCCATCTTCCGGAACCCACTCGCTTGAAATTTTAGCCCACTTGTCAGGATCCATTCTATTCTATGGACTGCCCATCTCCACTTAAGTTTGGTAGTCTTTGATTCATGGGGTAAAAGTTTAGAAGTTGACCACACTATTTACTCATGCTTGTGTGCGTTGACGCAATTAGTTACACACATTACAATATTGAGATTGCCGCATTGGCCGTTTTCACATTACACGGCACGGCAGCGGCGACGGCTGTCACTGAAATATTTTCGGGGTTTTCATTGGTCAGTAACCAATGACAACTGGTCACTGACCAATGAAAACCCCGCAAATATCTCAGTGACAGCCGTCGCCGCTGCCGTGCCGTGTAATGTGAAAACGGCCATTCAAGGAGCTTTATTTCATATGACGTGCGGTGTCTTCCTAAAGGCACGTCACTGGGTTTGCACTGGGTACATCTTTTAATTTTCGTATTGAGAGTTTAGCTAGTACCAACTTGGTATCTGTCTTTTACCGAATTTTGTGAATAAAAAAAAACTTGTCATAGTATCCATTATGTAGCCGTCGTCGCGACGGCTTTGGCTCGGAGAACAATGCTTGGTGGACCTCAGTAGGTACCTAATTATCAATCATTAGCCAAATAAGGTACTTATTACGATGCATGCAATGGAAGTCAACCCCAATGGAATCCGATTAACACTAGTAGGTACTATCATTCAATAAATAGAAATTAGGAACCTGACGGAGGTTCCCCCGTTGTGTTTCCTAGGTACATCTGAACCTATTGAACCGTTAACTGAAAACCGATTGCGACTAACGAGTGGATCTACGAACTACTTGGTTCAAATGTTTTCTTAAACTATCTAATAAACTGAACGACCAATCGCCCTTCTTATTTTGTAAATTAAAAGAAAATAGTCGAAACACTTATGTTTTCGTACCGACTTAAATGTAGTTGTTTTACGCAGAGTGCTATCAAACTCCAGACCTTCTACCTAGGGTATAACAATTTATTTTACTCACAGAAAGCAGCAAGGCCAGCTCCAAATGCTAAATGCTGATGATGCAGCAGCATTGGCCTAGGGCACAGTGGCAGCGGCGGCGGTGGCGGCCATACCGCAGGTCTGCCTTGCTCCAAACCAGCCTCAACGCTCTCACTTTCACCTATCTCCACATCTGAAGACGACTCACTCTCGAAACCTGCCACTTTTTCCACATTAACTTTCGGCTCTTCTAGATGACCGTACAATCTAGCGAAGAACTTTCGCGGGGAAGAGGGCCGTGGAGCTTGCACGGACGTTCGCGCCTTCTCGTCCAATTCCTCACTCATCGTGTGCAATAGACGTGCTATCCGGTCACGGGAATCACGTGGATTGACATCGTGTCAGGTGACGGCATCATCCCTAAGGAACTGTCCCGCCCCTTGCGGTTACTCCCTTTTGATGCGGAGCAAATGTAAAGGGAAAGGGTGAGTTGCGGCCAATAGCAGCGCTCGGTTTCAGGGAACACGACCCAGAGGCGGGATCGGAGCGGGCCGTAAAGTTATTTCGTATCCAAACTTTGTGCTAAAGTGTTGTCGAACCTTTTTATTCACAGCAAGTGTCGAGTGGACTTTAACGTTTTGACCTTTTTAAAGAATGACAATCCTAGGGAAATGTCTTTATTTCCATGTCAAAACAGAAAATTGTAAATAATGCAGGAAATATTTTAATGTTTTTGTTTAGTTGCGCAATAATGCAGAGAAATGCAGCGGTGATAACGGTCGTGTGCATATTGTTGTGCCTAACATTTAACTATACATTTCCATTGCGTAGAGTGGGCACTAAGTGGTATCCTGGCTTTTTTCATAATCGTAAGTACTAAGTACTTCTTCTTATCGTATGGTTAGTGGCCAACCTGTTGTCACAGTTATTAAAGCCGCCCGAAGGGCTCAGACAAGGCTTAACGACTGCTGCTTAGATGACAACAACCGGGACCGACTTTTTACATGCCCTCCGAAGCACGGAGACGCTCAGTTCAAGTGCCACTAAATGGTCACACATCTCTGTCTGACCTTGCCAATCGTTGCTTAACCTCCGATCGTTTACCGATCAGTGATTGCAGCTGACTACGAGCGTCTCAAAACGTCTCAAAAAATCGTAAGTACTATTACACCTATTAGATACCTACTAGCGGTATTACCTGGGACTGCAAAGTGCAAACCCATTGACAAAATGTGCACTACAGTATAGTGCTTACACTTATGTACCGTTTCGAAGAAAACAGGCTGTTATTATACAGGATGTTGTGGGTATGTGCTGTTATTATTGTTTTTGCTTCTAGATACACACACTTGCGATGCATCCCCATCTCACGACAATATCGCTGATCGCTCAAAGAAAATGGCAATCAACATAGATCATTCAAACAGGAAAACAAAGAACTTCAATAGAGACGTGACCGTTGATGGACTCGCCACTGACACCAAGCACTCTGCTGAAATGAATCCACTCAGCGAAGACGACTTACGGCAGTACGAACAACTAGTCATCATGAAGAAATACCCTTATTTAGACCGTAAAGAGTTGGAAATAAAGTTTAGACCCTCGTCCGGAAAGAATGCCAGGCAAAGCGTGAAAATTAATGGCGGACCAGCCATCGCTGGTGACCCTGGCTTTTGCGAGCCTGTGGACGAAGGGCCTAACGTGGAAATTATCAACAGGGGCCTAACCGGTTTCGCAATACCTGCTAAACTATCAAAGGCCACGAATATCATGGAGACCAAACAAAAATTTAATGCTGAAAGTGAAGATACTGGATTCAAAAGTGATAAATTGACTAAACCTGACGTTTTAGGAAGTCTACAGTATGATATAAGAAAATACGAGGAGAGAAAACGCGATAAAAATAAATATTTTAATTAAAATACAAATAACTACTATTGTCCTTTTTACATCGATATTAAGGAAGGAGATACCTATCTACTAACTACGTTAGTTATCAGTAATTCAGTAGGCACACTGGTTGGTAGGCAGATAGGCACCTTATATGCATGCAGAAATAAGGTACCTAATGGTACCTAAATAAGTAAGGACTTACGACATTCCTGCATTCTAATATTACAACAATCAATATGAAATAAAAAAATAGGTCGCGTTGTAGGTAGTCGTGGGCACAGGTAGTTTTTCTTTTTCGTAAAAAATAATTTTCAAGTAGACCATTTTTTCGCTTTGCCGCCGAAATTGCTAGCTGGTATATTTTGTTTTCTTCGTTATAGCGTCGCTTTTCGCATATGCCAGTGTAAAGTAAAATATAATTATTTTTTTTGCTGCGTCATTGACAGGAAGACCTTTGGCTAGGCCTAAAATACTCCCCCAAAACCCTATCAGAAAGTAAAGTGGCGGATACTTTACTGACAAATTACTAGACTTTTTGGAGGAACCCGAAAATCATGTTTTACCGCTTTTGTTCCAATTGCCCACACCCACGCACATTTATGAACATATAATGGTTAGTATTCCACCAACATTACACATTATAATACAAGGAAACACAAGTTTTGGAAATTAAAAAAAAAATGACAACATCAATTTTCCACTTCCCGCCAAAAAGCCCTGCACGGACGTTCGTGGGTATTTGTTTATATTTTCGTTCAGGAATTATGAGTATTATTTATACATCTAATTTTATTCTAAGAAAAATGTAAAATACTTTCTTTAAAAAAAATTTGCTTAAGCACTGTCGTTTACGCAGCGGCGGGCGTGGTGCAGTGGTTCGAGCGTAGGCCGCTCGGCTCACTGTTTCGAGTGGTTGCGGATTCGATTCCCGCCAGAGGCAAATATTTTTGAATATGGCCTGTGCAATTTGCGTGGTCCGGGTGGCACTGAGATCGCCCACACTCCCTCACTGTACGGTAGTCTTAGTCAGTCTTAGTAAATACAAGCGTTGTTTAGTTTGGGAACATACAGTGGGTGTGAGGCGTTATTAATTTTTTATTATTATTTCCGAACGGATAATACAGCAATGGCAGTCAATTCAAACTGTCAGATGTGATGTAGGTACCTATCTGTCAGTCCTGTCGTTATGTCAGTCAGACAGTCAACCATGAACGTAATAACCCTACTAAAGGACTGTGGACTACAAACTTTATTTTCCATTAATTCAATCAAAAATAATCCTTATGTGACGGACTTAATGCCCACGATGTACGCATTATAAAAACCGGTCCCAGCCAGATAGTAAACACCACCCTTTTGTCCCGTTCTAACAGTACACCTTTCTTTTTTTTTTTTTTTATAAGATTAGTTTTACGGCCCCTGGGAACTAGCCCTTTGGAGCCTAACATCAGTATACTTTTATTACATTTTTTCCTTAATTCTAACTTATAACTACCTTAAATCTACCTTATAACTACCTTATTTCTACCCCCCCAAACCCTATCAGTAAAGTGGCGGATACTTTACTGACAAATTACTAGACTTCTTGTGAGAAGCCGAAAATCATGTTTCATCACTTTTGTTCCAATTGCCCACACTCACGCACATTTATGACCATATAATGGTTAATATTCCACCAATATTACACACTATAATACACGAAAACACAAGTTTTGGAAATTAAAACAAAAATGACAACATGACTTTTCCACTTCCCGCCAAAAAGCCAGTACACCTTTCACCTTCCTTGTGTTGCCAGTTCATATTTATTCGATCACTTTAAACTTGGTAAATTTTAATGTTAAGAAGAGTTAACAATAACATCGATTATTGCGATGCATATGGTAAAGTATGAGAATATCCTAAGATTAAAATTACAAACATAAATAAATGTCTGGAAATTAGTACTTACCTCCTTCAATAATTCGCTTGTAATTGTCAGTTCCGTGATGTCTATAAAATCGTAGCATAAATAAAATTAATAACTTGAAACACAGAACGTCATTTTGCGTGACACATGACTTTTGTAGCGAATTTTAAATTAAACGTATTGTGCGATATTTTCGTCACAAAATTGGTAAAATATGCATCGTAGAAGGCTGCAAAAGCGAATATTATCCGGATTGCGGTTTAACTTACCATAGGTAAGTGTTTAACTATGTTTTCTATGTTTCGTACATTTTAGAAGTTCGGGTGACATACATTTCGATAGTAAACAGGACTACAATATAAATCTTGTTGTGTTTAGAACTGAACTGAACACAGCAACTGTTTGCAGCGATAAGTCGCGCTTTTCGTTGCCACACGACTGCATCGCTACTTTTCGAAGTCGGTCGCATTTGCAACGCGCGACAGACAGCACGCTGGTAAAACGCAACGCTCACGCCGCGTCGTCACGGCACGCACGCGGCGTTCGCGTCGTTCACACGCTCGAGGAACGCGCACGCACGCCCAATGAGGGGTCAGCCTTAGCGCCTCTACGTCGCTACTAACGCGTAGTGCTTCGAATGGGACATCGGGGATAGTGGGGGCGTACCAGGCAGAAATAATAAACTGCATCGCGACTGTATCGCGTTTGTGTTGCGTTTGTTGCGTGTTGTTCGTGTTGCTAGTCTCGAGTCTTTTAGCCTTTTCAAAAGAGGTTCGAGCTTTTTTCTGGGGCTCGTCGTAGCAAATCGCCTCGGAATGTTTCAATGCTGAATAAGGACTTGTGTTTTAAATAAACCTCGAGCCTTTTTTAGGCTCGGCGTTCTTATTGCAGCTCCGTTGTTGTGAGCTTACAAAAAGTCAAAAATACTGGGTGAAATCGAAATCGTCGGCAATATTTTAACCAGTGATTCTACACATGATTCAAAATATTTTAGGAAAACAAATAAAAAAAATCTATTGATAAAAAAATATTGATCGGGTAAGCAAATAAGCAAACTAATTAACTGTTATACCTTACCTGGGTAATAAATTTTTATCAATTGATTTGTTGATTAATATTCCCTAAATATTCTGAATCATGTGTAGAATCACTGGTTAAAATATTGCCGACGATTTCGATTTCACCCAGTATAAAAAAGAAGACTTTGCAAGTCTTCGCAAGTACAGGAAGGAGTCGCCAAATAGCTAAGCTGACTATTCCTGGCTAGTCTTATATATTATTATAAAAATATGTTTTTTTTTTGTTCGCGAAGACTTTGTTTTTGTCTCCCAGTTTTTTTTGTGTCCTCTGAGAGTTACCTTCATGAATAGTAATTTTTTTTTTAGATTTTATGAATTATCACATTATGCACTCAGCCTTAAAACATTATGCGTTATTTTCGCGTTACTTCTGCGTTACTGTAACATAGAAGTGTCATGTTACTCTATGATACAAAGTGGCCTAAAATCAACGGCCTTAGCCTTGTACATTTTTCTTAAACACTATTTTGTAGCTCCATTTAGGTTGCCAAGATACCTAAAGACAGGCGCTCACGTAGTTTGGCCACCGCAGACTAATTTATTGTACTCATGTTCTTATAAAAATAAACATCCCTTTCCTTATTTTATTATTTTCCTATCATAACAATCTCGGAACAATAGCACGTTTTCACCAGATGTCCATGGGGACTTGCTCCAAATTTCAAAATATTATGGTCACTCTTGTTTGGAAAAGGAAAAAACGTTAATGTGGTATCTCGCTGTCGGCCTCACTTTTGCTGGCAAGTCCGCATTCCCTGGTTATAATTTCTTTGCAGTCAACACAGTAGTGATGTACCGAATCGAACCGATCACATATTTTTTTCTGATTTTGACCGATTACTTTCGCAAGAAAACGGTTTTTTTTTCAAACAAAAATAATACCAAGTGTTTATTTTTCTACAAAATATTTGGAATTTTTCTCTAATTTTGAAAACATTAAACCACCCCATAGTGATTTTAAAACACCTACCTATTATTGAATGAAATCACACTCGGGCTAAAAGATAAATATATTTAATTTCGTTTACTTTCCAAGTAGGAACGGTAGCTTTTTTTTTAAGATTTGGGAACATCATCATTACCAAATAATTTGTATGTGTGCCAAATATCAGCCATGTAATCCAAATAGTTTTCGCATAAACTGGCTGTGTCGCGGACTGGTATTATTAAACTCTCTATAAATAATTGGGTGGTAAACGTTTCTTGGTTTGCATGGATTACAATGGGGATCCTCTCATCATGAACATAAGAACTATTAGGAACATGCTCACTGTTTGCATGCATACAAAATATTAAATACACTTTGAAATTTGGATACATAATTCACATTTTTAAAAATAAAAACCGAGTTGGATCGGTTTTTAAGGAAACCGGTTTTGTGGAACCGGTTCACTGTGGTTCACATCACTACAACACACACAGCTGTCTGTCTATCTGTCATTCAAAGTTTTTGCTTTTTTGGTGCGTTCCATTCACTGTTAATTTTGTTAATTTCGTTATTTTCGATCACAATACTCGTTCCACTCGCACCAACTTGTACTGAAAGTGATCATTATTAACGTTTTTAACAGTTTTTGTGGACGAAAATAACAAAATTAACAGTGAATGGAACGCACCGTTTGTGGGTTTTTATTTACTTTAGTAGGTACGAGGTTTTATTCGATAAATTTTAAGAACCGATCGCAGAATCTTTACGTTGTGTCGTAGTGTGCTGGCTCTTCTCGTCGGCTACTATTCCACCACCAGCCACCGTCGGTCGCCACTCGCCAGTCGCGCTGTCGCGGCACTTGTAATATCCAATTACCATTTAGCCATAATATCCTTGTTGATTGTTATGTTATTGACTTATGGCACCGCGCTGACGAATTGGGAGCGATAACGTGGACGGAGAATAAACTGGTAACTACAAAGTACAAAGCGACACGTACCATTTTTAAACGTAAGTACTACTTGTCCAATAATTTTGTTACTTTATTTTTAGCTAGGAAACCAATAATAGACACTACATTAGCCTAGTTTCTGAAAAAAGAGCAAGCTAAGACTGTCCTCTATTTTAATTGCACAAAGGAACATTCACCACTTACACAAGTCTTAAAATAAATCAAACTGTGAATACTTTTTTCTAAAATAAATTATTCTACGATTTGGTAATATACACTCTTCAATAAATTTACAGGTACTCGAAATGGAGTTGCAATGCAAAGTACAGAACTATGAGTGGGGAAAGCTAGGTACAGAAAGTACAGTAGCTAAATTGCTGTCCAGTGCAAACCCTAATATCTCCATAGATGTGTCCAAGCCTTACGCCGAATTGTGGATGGGAACTCATCCTAATGGGCCCTCCTTGATTGTGGAGAGGGATGTTCTCTTGTCGCAGTATTTAAAAGATAACTTGGATGCCATCGGGCCCACCGTCCAGAAGAAGTTTGGTGTGGATGTCCCATTTTTATTGAAGATACTGTCTATTAGGAAAGCTTTGTCTATACAAGCTCATCCTACCAAGGTAATCTCGTGAATCTCCTGTGAATTGTGTCAGTTTCAAGCATTGTGCAACCAACATTAGTTTGTTAAATGGTAGAGGAAATTGAAGGAGGGAGGAGACCTACGTCCAACAGTGGTTATCTTCTAGCTGATAGATAATGGATGAGAAGTTAAGATTGTGTAATTATTTGAACACCTTTGTAGGTGAACAAGTGGTCATAACACGCCCAAGACTGACCTTAACATTTAAGAAGAATTTGCCCAGCATTTGAACAAAGTTTGGCTACTTAAGATAACCAACAAGTGTCTCATTATTTCAGGAACATGCAGAACAGCTTCATAAAAACTTCCCAGACATGTACAAAGACCCAAATCATAAGCCAGAACTTGCCATTGCTCTGACTCCATTTGAGGCCCTTTGTGGGTTCAGACCTTTAGTACAAATACAAGGATTTATTCAAAGTTAGTATGCCATAAACTTTTATTATTGGACTAAGGTTTTTCATAAACTGGTTTGTGTAACATAACACTTTAATGACCAGTTGGTGAAGTAGTTCGAGAATAGGCCGCTATGCTCAATGTATCAGGTGGTTGCAGGTTCGATTCCCGCTAGAGGCAAACTTCGGAAGTGATTTT
This sequence comes from Drymonia ruficornis, assembly GCA_947859195.1. Classification (NCBI taxonomy): domain Eukaryota; kingdom Metazoa; phylum Arthropoda; class Insecta; order Lepidoptera; family Notodontidae; genus Drymonia; species Drymonia ruficornis. The sequence goes on along the minus strand of OX401913.1, from coordinate 9,247,515 downwards.
TTTCGTAATTTGCCCTGCTGTCACTGGGTTTCCACATGGGACTCTGCAGCAAATCTAATTTTTGACCATGATTGTTAAGGCAAACATGCAGAAATAGTATATAGAATAGAATAATAATATCCTGGGACATTTTTGTACACACGGTTACCTGATCCCAAACTAAGCAGAGCTTGTACTATGGAAACCAGATAACTGATATTACTGCATATACTACTTTTTTATTTGTAAATACATACTTAATATACATATACACCCAGACTCCGGACATACAGACATGTTCATGCACACAAATGCATGTCCCGGGTAGGAATCGAACCTACGACCTGACGCGTGAAAAGCGCCTCCGCGCCAACCACGCTAACGGGCCCGAATGCAATGTGCAAACAAGATACAGCTTATCACATGACAAACATAGTCTATATAATATAGTATACTCACTAAAGAGATAAGATGCATTGAGTAACTATTGTTTAGTACTTGAACTATATGCATATTATGCATTAGAGGCAAAATAATAATGTCTAACTCCACTGGGCAGGGGCCTCTCCTCAATGATAAGGAGATTCAAGTCATATCCATGGGTACAGACCCCTGCAAGGGGGATTCAAGCCATAGCTGCCTAGTATGGTTTGTCTAGTTGGGTGGTTGTTGACATGCAGGTGTCCACACAAATTATATTACAACACAATCTACTGTACTGTTGAAAAAGAAAACAATAGATCGTCTTTAGAAATCGCGTTTGTTCCCAGAAATGCTTTTTAAACCCATTCTAAACTGCCTAAAATCTGATAGAAGTCATGACTCTTTTTCAGGATTGCCAGAACTTGCCCAGGTGTTATCCAAAGAGAGTGTGGACACACTGTTGGCTCATGAAGAGCAAGGTGACAGTGGGACTGCCCTGAAACCAGTATTCCATTCGCTGATGACATGTGACAAGGCTGTGGTGGCTAACAGCTTACTAAGCCTGCTTGAGAGACTGGAGAAGGAAGGTAGTATTGTTTTCTTATTTACTCTTTACTTAGTAAGTTCCTTGGTGACTGCTTGGTGTAGAGGGTTAAGCGTAGGCGGCCCAAATCACTGCACCAGGGCCCAGAGTCTGATAGCCAAAAACCAATGGTCTTTAATATTATCTTCGTGAATTATTAGCGGTTGTCATGTTGTCGGCCAGAATGCTAACAGATGGACGACAAAATGAAGGTCAAGAATTTACGATTTATAATGAAGAATTTACTAAGATGATTTTACAGACCAGTGGTTTCGTAATGGTCAATTGTTTACACACTCGCCGGCCAGGGGGTAGCGGGTTTCATTATCATCAGGAAACATCTCCAAATAGCCTTTTCGGAATTTTGCCCTGGCCTAGGTATCGCTGGGATCGCCTCCAGTCCATTGTACTAGTTCCTTGAGACTATGCAGTGCTAGTTTAGCGATATTTATTCATTGTTATACCTGAATTGCCAGTTGGATAGTGACGTCTCTATATCCTCATAAATATTATCAACCTTTAGTTTTTATTTTATTTATTGTGAACAGATGAAGTAACCCAGTCATCTCTCCTGTACCCACTTGTGCGGCGGCTGCACGGCCACTTCCCGGGCGACGTGGGCTGCTGGGCGCCCTACTTCATCAACTACATGCAGCTGAGGCCTGGACAGGCCATCTTCCTCAAACCCAACCTGCCGCACGCTTACCTGAGTGGAGGTAATCCATCCATTTCTATTTGATAATATGATGGCGGGAGAGACAGGCCCTTTTCCATTTGGGTGTTGTTGGTCCCCTAAGTGGAATTTGTATAGGAACAGATGTAAAAAAATTTACTAATAATACTTGGTCTAAAAAAATTAAGATCTGAATTATCAATATAAAATCTATGCTTACCACTGGCTTTTTGACTTGCAAATTGTTCGCTATTCCCTGTTATTATATTATTAGTATTCATGGTAAAGCCAAGCTGTAGCCAATTAACTGCTGGTCAATGTACGGGCTCGACCGGGGTACCACCCTCTCACAGAAAATCGGCGTAAAGCAGCTATTACAGCTGCGGTTTATACGACGAGTGAGAGAGCTGGAAGTCATTTATCTCGAGACTTTAAAGACTATTAAAGACTTCCATGATACACGCAAGATAGCAATAGCAATACCAATTAAGTCTTCCATGTTTATCACAGATTGCGTGGAATGCATGGCGTGCTCCGACAACGTGGTTCGCGCGGGCCTCACGCCGAAGCACATCGACGTGCCGACACTGGTCGACATGCTGGACTACAGCAGCTACACTCACGACCAGCTACTCTTTAACCCTCAGCTTGAAGACGGAAACAGCTGCATATGGCGTCCGCCTGTCGCGGACTTTGCTGTTGTCAAAATTAGGGTAACTACTTTGACTCTTTTGGCATTAATACGTCACTGTGGCCAATTCAGTTGCCATAAAAAAAACTTAAAATATTATATCCGGCATATACCTACCTTACGAGCAAGGAAAAAAGAACAGTTAACGACGTCTCAAACTGCTAAGTGGGACTTAAATATTTAAGTAGCCTTTGAGTATTCGGCCGTTAGTTATTAAGTAACCGTAAGTACCTCCCTTTCCTGGCTGAATAATAAAATTTACTTTACTTTATTAATAGGTGGAGTCGGGTGACTCATACAACACCCTCATCCGACCCAGTCCAAGCCTCATCATCTTCACGTCAGGGTCTGGCGAGGCGTCCGACACTGAGCCCATCCAAGCGAAGGCAGGCGTCGCCATCTTCCTCAAAGCCAGTCGACAATTGACCTTGACACCAGCGGATGGGAGCCATCTGGAAGCTTATCAAGCTATTTGCAACGTGTAGTTAGTGTTGCATGTAGTGTATAGTCAGGGGTTCCAAAACTTTTCTGTTCCACGCTTCTATTGTGTGAAAAAATAAATTACGCCCCTCGTGGCAGTTTTGTTAAGGTACTTATGTCTACTGCTGTGATAGCTCCTTGGGTCTATAAATCTTACATTCTTATGGTGGCCTAACTTTGGTCTAACTATTGTCTGTCTACGAACTTTCACTTATATTAGCGGCACGTTATGATGGCCGTTTTGGCATGTGGGGGGAGGGAAAAAATGAACCTTATTATAACGGAATAAGAATGACAGTTATAAAATTAAGGAATGTCAAATAATGAATGCTAAAATGAATCTTATTCCGTTGCAATAAGGTACATCCTCTTCTCCCCTCTACATGTCAAAAGGGCCATCATAACGTGCCGCTACTTTAGTTCGGAGTTTGCGCCCCGTTTGCATGTCATCGGCGATGACATTCAAACCAAGGGAGACGCGATGACTCATCGCGTCTCCCTTGGTCCCATGGAGGGGTTGCCCTCCAAACTTTGAAAACCGCTGATCTAGGAGAAACCAGGTGACGCTAAAGAAGTAAGTCACCAGTAGATATAACCCATCTGTAATTATACCCAACTATTTTCAATTCGTGATAGATCTTAAATGCAGTATTTTTTTAAATATCTAAATTAAGTATAGAAATTAATAAATATGAAAATAATAATAATTGTCACTTTAGAATTATTTGTAAATGCTGTTATTGTGTGATTCCATGCGTTTATTATTAAATATATATATATATATTGGTTACCTATGGGGCTACTCCGAAATACGAAACGCAACGTTACTGCTGACGGATGGTTGGTCCGAAGTTCAGATTCAATAGTTGTGATGTGTTTGAAAGAATCTGGAACACTTTCGGAGTAGGAAAATGTATCATCTGTCAGCCGAAACGTTTCGTTTCGTATTTCGGATAAACCCCACTGTTTACGGGTCTCGTTCACAGTTTTTTTATTTTGTACCGATATTTACTTAGGCAGTTTTTGTTAAGTCTTCGCAAATAAATGTTAGAAAATATGTTATTATACACAGGCCATAAAAGCAAATATTTTTTATGACCTACTCGAAATATAGATTTGAAGTTAGTGTCAGTCATACGTAAAATAAATAATAATTTTATGTTTATTTTAAGTATGTAACGTACCTACAGCATTAAGTAGATAGGTACCGATTTTATTTATATTAATTGCTAATAAAATAACTCATTATTTTGATGTAACTAAGATTATTACAATCAAAAGTATTAAATTAATGAGGGATTATTTATAAATAAGTACCTACTTATAAGTTCTCTATTGTTACCTAAAAATCATGTTCCTATGTGCCTTTTAAAATATAATTATTTTATCGAAACTTGTTTAAATATTTTTTTCTTGACATTATAGTTCGTTAGCAAAGACATTACCAGTCCTTACATAAAACCAAACAATAAATAACAGTGTGAATTTAGCAATAGTGCTCAAATATCAACAACCGAATGAATCTGCGTGCCGTGCCTCGCGTGAACGTGTGTGCCGACAGGGTTAAACGTAGTGTTATTTTCTTTGAGGGTATAGGTACTTTTATCGGCATGTTCAAAACCTTTCTATATGATTGTCTACGGATTTACTATTACTGCCAAAATAAGCGATTTTTAGTCATTTTTTACAATGGATTTACTAAGTATTTCTAGGAACTTTGTAATGCCAGTGTAAGCCCATCGTAACTTTCTATTTGTACATTTGTGGATAAGCCAATGTCGTCTTTTTAGAATTAATTAAAATACCAACCGTGCCATACTTCTAAAACGGGTGATCAATCCGTAGCGTTACAAAACCTAACGAACCAACCAAACGTGGAAGCCTTAAAAAACCAACATAGAGGTGAACAATGTTTACAAAAAATCAATTTGGGGTTCGTTTTGAATGGGTAATTGGCGAGCAATTGGTAACCCGATGAAAGTGAACTAATTTCACGGTGACGAAGCAGCGAAGCGATGGTTGCTTAACTAGACGCCGCGTTGATGAATACAATCATATTTTGTCACTGCATCTACAAAACGTACGGTTAATAGCTTCCGGTGTCAAGTAACTACTGTTTTCCTCATCTTTTTTTATGTTTTATGTATTTCCCACCACTGTTACTCCTGTAAGCCAGGAGCGACAATGGTGTCCAACGATGACGCCAAGGTTTGACCCTCGACGAGTCCCGGAGAAAAGCTAAGTTGTCTTTGAATCCGCACGAATTTAATCAAAAGAAAGGATAGGAGGAGTTGGGAGAAGATTATGCACTTCCCTCCGTAGCAAATCGGGAGACAAAAATAACAGTAGGTATAGGCTGGTAGCCACAGAAATAAGACTGTTACAACTGGTGGAAGACCAACTGGAACTGGTGTTTTCCTCATCTGTATTTCAGTTTATTTAGGGTTAACAAAGATGTCTTCATCTATTTACCATTTTGGTCTATATGGCCATTATGTAGGTATTGTATTTACCCGACCACGCTAAGCAATAGAGGGTTGAGTGTTATTGCTCTGTACTTACGTAATACTTCTTCTTATTGTATGGTTAGTGGCCAATATGTCAAAGTTGTTCAAGCCACTCTAAAGGCCTTTGACATGGCTAACGGCTGCTGTCTAGATTACAATAACCGGGACTACCTTTGTCCGTGCCCTCCGAAGCACGGAGACACTCGATTCGAAATACCAATACATGGTTGCCCAACAGATTAAAAAAAAATTGGCCCTTCTAACTAAACTCATACCAAAGAGTTTCCATCAAAATCAACAATTAATACTTACCTAAGTTGGTACTTAATACCTGTGCTGTGGTTACACTTTTCATTTAAAACTCTGTCACTTGATAAATTTATTTGGTATGTACTGAGATACTGTACCTATTAGGAGTGGATTCCGAATATCGAAGAAATTCCACTGGCGAATTTAGTACACCGACACTCTCCTTATAAAGATCTTGTGCGTTCAAAGTTCGAAGGCGTGGTCTTATTTTGGACTTCACTCACATTTTCTCGCGGTAAAACATTGAATTTAGTGACACGACACTTTATTTGGAGATTTGGTGTCAATTGCTGGTTTATTTTGCCAACATTAGGAGAGACAAATAATTATGTACTTCAGTATTTATTTTCGAACGATCGTTACCATATCTGCCTACTTACCTTCCTCGAAGAAATCCATAGTGTGCTTCCTACAGTCGAGTTCCTACTTATTCTTCGGCGTTTAATGTAATCTGAAAACATTAACGGGGGTGTTCATACTTTTTCTGTTAGATTTTATAGGCTATAAGTCCCACTATTTGGTATTGTGCAAGTATAGTGGTATCCGTATATATAGATAAGCTGTGCCTATATGGAAGCCCACATATCAAAGCGTGTTGTAGTTTCAACATAAATGTATTTTATTTATTGTTTAGTCTGTCGCACCACGAGACGTTCGATGTAGTTTTAATTGAATTCCTTGCAGTTATTGAAAGATGTACTTTAGATTTGCAAACAACTAACTGTACCTACCAAATGAATAAGAGGAAATACTGGTAAGATTCCCTAATTCGCACTTTTATTAACTCTTCAGTTTCATTAAAATTTATGAACTTTCCAAGAAAGCTAGTATTTTTACCATTTCCTTTGCCTACTTCTTATCTTGGTTAATGTATAAAAAAAAACTTTATTGTTTCACCACAAAACGCAATAAAATATAGACCCACAGCTACATAGCATAGGTATTAGATTACAGTGCCTATAATAAATTACTCTCCGTGCCTCAGCAGTCTAATAGAAAGGCACAGCATAGATACAATAGTAAAGGAATAGATAACCGTGCATATGTCAACTCGCGTTGCGAAACAACGTCTACGGATGACTGCGAATCAATTGCCTGCATTGTTGTCGATGACAAAGCCGGCACAATACCAATCTGCTGCTTGCTTGCAGTTACCAAATAGAGACGTGTTCTCTACAATATACAAACCTAATTTAGTTGTCGACGAATATTCTGGCACTCTTGAGCGGAGCGCAACAATTCTAAAGTATATGTTAAAGCGTGGCCCACCTGTTGTTAAGGCCCCGCTTCCACACCGCGCGTTTCCGCCGTCTGGATTGGTCGAGAACGCACTAGCCCCGCCCACTTTTTTTGCGAAAATATCGAAAATCATTAATTGTGACGTGAAAAACAATTGCATCACCAAAATCGATCTTAATTTTTTTAGGTATTATCTTTCTCCATCTTTTGGCGAAAAAATAATAAAAAATTCCAAGCCGTTTAGAAGGAGATAGAAATTTTAAGACGAAAACAGCTTCATTTTGTTTTTTTTTTCACATAGAAAAAGAGCATAAAGCACTTTTTTCCTGCTTATTTTTTAAAGATGAGGGTTCAGTTAATACGGTGATATTTTTTTCAAATTTTTTACACCACTCGTCTAAGATGAGATAGCCTCCAAAAATGCCTCGTTAGCTGCTGTCCCCGTCTTAAGCAGTTACCATAGGCTACAGGTGCTGGCAATACCAGTCATAGCTCGCACGTTGCCAACCTGAAGCGCAGGACAGAGGGAGGGTAAAGAAGAGAGAGAAGAAGATAATCCGGAAGCGCAACTCCCCGTTGGGCTTCCGGATCTCTCACTCATTTTACGAAATACATATTTTTCTGGTACTATCCCGGTCGAGCCAGTATATGAGCTGCAGTCAATTGTTCACGTCGTTTTCCCTGAAGTGGTAAAGGAATGTATGGTATTGGGGCAATATATGGAAGCAAGCCTATTTGCCATTTATCTAGCACTTAACACACTATTTTATAATTTAATAATACTTGTTCCTACCACTTAAAACAAATGTGGTAACAGCGCAGTGCTCTATTGCCTTAAAGATCTATCTATGCCCGCTTAACCCAGTAACGTCTGGTGCAATGATAATATTTCTTAGTACCTACTATAAAGTTGGACAGAGTTCCATAATCGAAGTAGTAAATTGAGTTATAGATTAATAAATCGGTGCTTTTATGATTAATCAGAACAAATAGTAGGTATAAGATAAATTCCAAAAGAGGCATTGCTAATCCATGCGTATTGCAATGATGTTTGTTGATTGATTTAACGCCCGAAATTAATAATCAATCCTGATTCAATTTCTGCCTATCTGTTGATGGAAAGAATAGGAGAAATATTTGAAGAGAGTTGCAGAATGATCAAACTACTTATATGTAGCAATGCAAGATTGATTTTAATCTTGGATACCAGATAAATTATTAATTTTGGCCGTAAGTATGTATACCTTATCACTCCTCTTTATGGGAAAGGGTTTAAAGAATGAATAGGTAGATTAACCGGTGTTGGCCAACGCTTATTGCGTTTAGTTTACTCTACAGATAACACTGTGGAAATTCGCATTAGACTCGGACAAGTGGGCCGAGTCACCATAATTAATGGTATGATTTCGTAATATCTTTCAACACTCAATCCGTAGATTATTTTGGACGCAATTGAAATTGTTGTTACGCTTTGAGATATCTTAATGGTGACGCAAAATATGTGAAACCTCTTTGTTTAATATGCAAAGTAGCAGTCACATCGCAAACCATCTTTATAAAATAAAATAAGCCTGGACAGCAGCGTATAATTATAGCTACTTTTTAGCACGTTATATATACAGAAATAAATTCTTCATTGTCTTGGTAAATCATTATTATGCAAGGTACCTTCGAAATGATACCAAGTACATGGTGTATGTCAATCAACATACTAAAAACGCATTAAGACCGCATTGCAATGAAGCAACAATCTTTATAAACTTGCGTTATTACCGCACCTGTGGAATCAATGCGAGTTGTCTGGTTGACCCTTGCTTATAGCTAGAGGGTTAATACTGTTTACTTTTAAAGATAACGTGCTTACTTCAAACTCAGAACTTAGAATTTCATCGACTTCAAGCGCCGGGTGGTTTTGTTCGATACCACGATTTAAGTGACTCCTAACAATTTCTGGAGGGTTAGTTCTGTTAAATTGCAAAGCGCTTAAGCTGCTTCAGATACCGGAAACTGAAAAAAAAACAAATATAATTCTGAAATATGTTCGTTGCATTTTTTTCATGCTATATTAGAGTGTTCCCATGGAATCGAGTCCCATGGGGAACTGGTTCTCACCTGACTTGGATTGTGAATCCTTCACAAGTCTAAATAGACCTTAACTTTACTGTCTACAACAATATCGATCGGATTATTTGATAATATCACGATAGTGTTGTTAAATATGTTATACGATGTATCATTAATTATAAGTCTATTGTGTTTGAACGGATCCAATAAATTGCTTTTATTTAAAGTTCACTGGGGGTCAGATTTATTTTGTTTGTACAGATCTTTTATCAGCACTGATTATGAAAAGGGGTATTGAAGTAATTTGTAGGTATTGCTATTAGTTTTGCAATTCCAAAACAAAACAACTGCAAACAAATATACCGACTTAATTTTTGCTATGAATGCAGATCATTGTAGGACTGTAGGATATTATGAAAATAATGTAGTACTTTTTAAGATGATAACATAAGATTAAGTAGCAATAAATGGGTGTGAAATAAGCGACAGGTTAGTTAAAACGTGAGTAATTTACGTGCCGCACATGCGAAGTACTAGTAGCCAGAGGAGGTTAGGTGGGGCCGCCCGCCTGCCTGCATCCGGTCAACTTCTGTGTGGCGTAAGATTGCTCTACAGGGATCAACCGAGCTAGAAGAAACAAAGGAACAGTTGCCGTGCGTCTTTTACAGCTGTATTTCTCTACAGTTATCCAACCGCAAGGATATTGGATGAGTTGGGATGTCACGGGCGCTCATAAGTCACGAACAACTCTAAATCCAGCAAACATAAAACTGTATAGTACATTTGAAGTATATTTACACAAATCTATCGAAATAAATATGCGAATGCAATAGTAGTAAACGAAAACAATTTGCTCATTCAGTTAGATACGGCATATTCTACAAATGCCGTAAAATTTTCAATTAAAAATTTATCTACGGCATACGGCAGTTTGTTTTGTTGTGTATTAGGTATATTTTATCGTTGTTATTTATGTAACCAATGGATCTTAACTTTTGTATGTAGGTACCTATATGTACTCAGCTTTTTTCATACCACTGTTAGTCCTGTAAGGACGCGTCCATAAATTACGTGAGGCATTTAGGGGGGGAGGGGGTCGAGAAAAATCTCACCAAATCTCACGTGGGGGAGAGGGGGGGTCTCGGCAAATCTCACGTAAAAAATTTTTACCGCAAGAAACAGTGTAAAATTGCAAAAAAAACTGTTAAATTAAGTAAAACATGATTTTCTTCTAGAATATGGCTTTTAAAAAATCTCACGTGAGATTAGAGGGGGATTCGAGCAAAATCTCATGAAATCTCACCAAGGGGGAAGGGGTCGAAAAATCTCAAAATTCACCTCACGTAATTTATGGACGCCCCCTAAGCCAGGATCAACTTGGTGTCCAACGATGACGCCAACGTTTGGCTCTCGAGTCCCGGGGAAAGCTAAGTTAGGTAGTCAGCTTGTCTTAAACAGTGCTTAAGAATATCTAACCGAGTGATTTCATAATGCATCGCTCTGCATCGGAATGCGAGCATCGATCACGGCCCAGCCCAGCGCTGGGTATCTGCGCAATCCATTCACGTTCAGACTATCACCGTTTACAATCATACTCTAGATTTGCGACATGCGTGTTGGCGGGTACACTATTACACTATTCTGATTATAGTGAGTACTGCAAATTACGTGGGGGTATGAATGGCTTGATTTATATAATGGCTTTATGGCTATGTTTGAACATTGTTTGCCGGATATTAGCAATAACAACGTTTTAGGGAATATTACTTGTATATTGTTTGACGACATCTTGGCGCAGTGTTTCGAGGCCGCTCGGCTCATTGCATTGGTTAGTTGCGGGTTCGATTCCCGTTAGGGTCAAATTTCGGAAACGGCATTTTCGTAATTTGCTCAAGTCTAGGTGTCACTGAGATTACCTCCAGTTCTGATTTGGCTGTTTGGGTATAAGATTGACACGACCCCAGTTAGGAAGTCCATCATAAAAAAATCTAAGAAATTCTAAGAGTGGAATAAACTTGTGTCTGTATTGTGGTTATTATTTTATGGTAGTCATTTACTTAATATGACGCTGAATGTAGGTACAATTCCGGTTGTAAGATCCGTGTGAGGAGTAATTTGCCTTTGTATTCTCCCGTACTAATGATTAATTAGCGTAGGCAATACACATTGTAAGCGGCGCACGCGCACTCGAGATACGAGCGATCGTGACTTAAGATACTGAGCTTAACATAACTTCCTTCATAAAGTTCCGTGTGTGTTACACTTTCTTAAACGATTTTAACTATAATTAGAAAGTTAAGGGATCAGTTGAATCATGATTTTAGTACGAAAACAATAATATGTTAGGTACACCCGAAATAATTGGTAGCGAAATTTCTGCATTGTACGCTTTGTGCAAATGTGAGAAGCTCTTTACCGTTCAGCGGCATCCGTAGTCGACGTCTCGTGCCCGTGACACTTCGTTCCCTATAATATTGATTATATTAGGTACTTTATGTACGTAAGTGATGGATGCCATCGCGTTATACAAAAAATGACACTAAAATAGATTTAAAACTTCACACGCTACCTAATGCATAAAGCGATCGCCATATTTAGGTACTCATAGTGTTCATTTTAAATGCCTCATACTACGCTCCACAAAAATTAAACAACAATAAATAATATATGTAACTATGAAATGAAATTGCACACTGTAATTAATACGGGATTGACATTAATATGATAATCTTATTAAGACAACGCTTGGTTGCGAAATTCGCCAATTTTTAAACGGCCAATTTTGGCAAGACTGGTCAATGTGCGAACAGTTTAATTAAGCTATTAGGTATGCTATTAAGGATTAAGATGGCGAAGGTCGATTGAGAACATAGCATAAATTAAGTTCATTAATTGGAGATAGCTGTACCAGGCCTTCATGAACTAGCAGAAGCTCAGTCGCAGCCGAGCTTTCCTGAGGATGCCTCGTTTAGAGGCGAAACACATGTCGAATTTATTTTGGATTCGCTTTGTCGGCGGAGAATTGCTAATTGTTAGGGTCCATGACTCATGACAGACATACTCTCGACTGATATGGAGTTAGGTCTTGTTGGCCTCTTCTATTATCGATCAATTCATCTGGTTTATAATTTTAGAGGTTGACAATTCCGAGGGTGAGTGGTGGGTCCCTCTCTATAATTGTTTAACAATGGATTTCCGCAAAGTTACGCCTGATTCCATCAATTATGAACTAGCAGGAGTTGTAACGGGTTAGTTAAAAATACTCAGGTATTTTGCTTGGTCCAAACTTAAAAAGTTGATCCATTTACATACATAAAAATAACGCTCAAAGATCAAATAAGTACCGTAATAATGTATTATTTATGTGTATCTATAGATTAGGCAATTAAATTATCGATTAAATCATTTTTTGTATGCTAATGAAAACAAATTTTACAATCACTTAAAGTCGTAATCAAACTTAGGCAATGTTAAACAAAACAACATTCCCTCCTTTGCAGAATGAAGTCACGTTAAATAATAAATTCTGAAGCAATTAGTAGAAGCATTACCAATTCCAATTGCATTAATAAATTAAAATTACATCAATTCAGTATATTTTTTGAAGCAAATACCTCTTTAAGCTTGACAGGTATGTTATAGCTAAGTTTTAGCTAGACAAGTTTATTTTAGGTCAGCACTAGCTACTAGTGGATTGCACAACGCGCAATGCACGTGTCTAAGTTCAGGCCTACAATGTATTGTAGCTATTGATTGATGGTTGAGCATAACGTGAAATGCCGTTGATTCCTCAGGTGCTATGTTTTGTCAAGATGCCTATAAACATTTTTAATCATCACACGACTAGCGTCAAAGGCATATCTCAATATTTGGTTATTTACAGATTTAAATTTATCGTCCGTTGTTACTTTGTTCGTCCGATATTGTTTGACCGTTCGTAGTCTGGAAATTCAATGTATGAAGATAGTAATGTTTTTAGCCGTGTGAAATTTAGTTTAGTTGGTTAAGAATGACCATTTTTTTTTTAGTTTATAGCCTAGAAAGGCACACCGGGCAGACGGTCCACCTGATGGCAATTGGTAATGGCCGTTCAGGACATCTGAAATTTAAGGGAATAAAACGCGGTGCCAACTTTTAGGCACCTGTTTAGAATCATATGCCCTTTGCAGAACCCGTGTTGTAGTACAAAGGAAATATTTCAGGAAAGGAAAGAAAATGATTTTAGATCATCGATGTCAATCAATAATTAATAATTGATACCTTCATCATTGTTTTAGATATTTTCAATAGAGTCGATATCTAATAATAATAATAATATCCTGGGACATTTTTTACACATGGCTACTTGATCCCAAACTAAGCAGAGCTTGTACTATGGAAACCAGATAACTGATATTACTACATATACTACTTTTTTATTTGTAAATACATACTTAATATACATATACACCCAGACTCGGGACATACAGACATGTTCATGCACACAAATGCATGTCCCGGGTAGGAATCGAATCTACGACCTGCAGCGTGAAAGGCGCCTCCGCGCCAACCACGCTAACGGACTGCACTGACAATGTAACGCTTACCGTGCGCAGCAAGTATATTTACGTTTGAATGGAATTCAACTCTTAACAAATACGTACCCACTCTAAGGTTGGTAGGTACTCCAAAGTAGATGTTATCCCTCAGGCGATGGTGTAAATTGTTTATCAAATCAACGTATCGACACGTTATGACCCTGGCACCGCCAGCGTCTGACAGATGCGATTATAAACCAGTCATGCGCTGATCATATCACTGACGTATCTTAACCTGAAACGAATATTATAATTACAGGTTAACGAGTACTTATTTAAGCCCACGTAACGTAATTAATCGGCTTATTCCGATAGCAGCTTAACACGTACGACACACGCAACTTGCCCTTTTTGGCACTTCATTTGCGTATTTGCATAAATATTTGCGCTATCATGCCAAATCCAAATGACCTGTACCTGAAGTAGGTTTTATTTCAGCTGTTTTACGTAAAGATGACATGTGAAGGGCACACGTGAAGTGTTCGATCTGTTTGGTTTGCGGAGTGTATTATTTTGTACATATAGGTATGATTCAGGAATGAACTTTCCTAGATCGTTCTCAGACTCAAGACCGAAACGGCAAACTTTGAGGCTTAAGATCAGCTAGGCTATTCTGTAACGACAAACTCACTTCGCACGCATGAATTTGCAGATGATATGTCCAATTTTGTATTGAATTTTGACATTTCACTAGAAAATTCACGCGTGCGAAGTGAGTATGACGTCACAGAATAGCCTAGCAAACTTGATACCGACCTCAGAATAAAAGTGTACTAAACTAATCGTGTCATATCGTATTTCCATACAAAGTAAAAATAAAGTTTTTTTTTAACCCTATTCAAGGATAAAATTTCACAAACCCTTGCTTAATGCTCACTTACGTTACATAAGTAAACCCTGTGCAAAATTTCACCTAGCCCGCGGCCTAGGCTGTGCCTGTCAGGCTGTCAGTGAGTGATTGAGTTAATTTTTTTTTTATTAAGTAGGTAAGGTGATAAGTATTCCATGCGAGTGCCTCCTCGTCATCTACTTAGTTTGAGTGGGGATTATGTAATTCAATCGTGACAAGATCTGTCATATATAACAAAAGTAGAATGTAAAAATAACAGCAAACGGAAGAACATAATGCACTTCCTATGTTCAACAATGAGAGATCAATTTAAGATAACGTAATGGCTCATAAATACGAATTTTTAAAATTAATTGCATGCCATTAGCGAGATTTCAGCGCAGATTAAACAGTTTTTTTGCGTTGAAGCCTACGTTAAGGATCATTATGCGTTGTATGCGTTGTATACGTATTATTTTATTAGGTTTAATGTAGGTTAGTGTGTTATCCCAGGCAGTAAATAAGATCGGCGACGAAAAAAGACGTCAAGCTAAGGTAAATTTAGGGTCAGTAATGTAAACGTACGTCTTTATGACGAAGATTTGTTGCATGGGATATCTACCCTTGCAACGGTATACGTTCATAGACTACGTTCGTACGTCTAAGCCCTCACCCATGTTTAAGTATCTAAAAAGTCATGATTAATAGTATCGATACCTAAGGGCCTCCGCAGACTTGCTACTTTTAGCATCGGCGATCGGCGATTTTGATGCTGCGTCTCGTTCGTTCGCGCTCGAAGAAACGCGATGCAGCATAGATACGTCACAAAATCGCCGGCGCCGAAGCTCAAAGTAGCAAGTCTGCGGAGGCCCTAAATAGGTATTTTCGATTTGAGAGACAATTCAAAATGCCTATCAGTTATTGAATTAAATTTTGAATAAAATTAAATAGTTATCGCCAGACTTATGCACCAAATGTATGGTCGCAAACTAAACTAAATGTTACGCTTGTACTATAGCTACCGTACAATGGACTGGGGGCGATCCCAGTGACACTAAAAGGCCGTTTCTGAAATTTGCCTCTGGCGGAAACCTGCAACCACCCGATAAAGTAAGTCGAGCGGCCATAATGATAAAACGATAAGTTAAGATTAAACTGACACATCTAAAAATACAGTCCTGTTTACAAATTAAAACTAGAGAAGGATGGTAATACAGTAATTTTAGCCAAGTATAATTCGTTACCAACAGAATCAACACCCAATAAATCGCACCCAACTGCACCCAGAATCAGCACCCAACCAAACGTTCCACGTTCATACAATAAACAAATAATAATAATAATAATCAAGGGTCAGATCCAGAAGGCAGTACTCCTTGAGACGGCTCGCATTGTGAGGAAGTTCCTCTCCCTGGAGCCTTGACCACCGGCAGCTAGGACCCTGTTCCCCATGCCGGTGGGGAACTATTTTTTATATTTTTAAATGTATTTTTTATATTTATATTTAAAAATGTAAATTTGTAGGATATATAATTAATAAATGGAATAATAATAATAAAAAAATATAATAATAAATTAATTTGCAAAACACATCTGTTCTACAACACACCAGCACTCGAGAATTTTTCAAACTCGCCACTTTGTCGATCTCAGATCATTAATAATACGAATATTAGCTTATTAGGCAATTAGTCTGAGCTAAGCCAAAGACGCTCGTGACCGGCGCAAGCGCAGTCGTTTGCGAAACATACAGAAACCGCCTACAAGCCGGTTCTAGGTAGATCTAATATAGAGCATATGTGATACGGTGTAGGTTGGATGAACAAATTTATATCTGTTACTTTTGATTTGTATTTAACAATAGGTTTGCCTTGCAGACTAAGCGATTGGAACGGTCGAACAGACAGTGGGTACCTACTCTGCGCTCCGAGCTATGCAAATGTTACATATTAGGTATAATACATTTCAATTCCATAGGATCGGAAAAGTACCTATTGGTGTCAAAGTGCCAAAAATCTGTAGTCCGTTATTGTCGATCGACATTAACAGATTGTTATTTTTACACGACTGCCCAAAAAAAGGAGTGTATATGTGTTTAGGGTTCATGTATGTATGTGAGATTCTTTATTCCACCATATAACTTATAAATGCCTGAACCTTGGATGTATGGGGTATCTTTAGAATCCTTACATCTTTCCGGGTAACACTGGGTATATTTGAAAAAAATCGATATGGCGGCATTAGGCGCTTAATTTTCAAATGTGAAAATATATTGTTTCTTCCATTATTACAATATGGGTATCAAATTGAAGGCCTTGATAAGCACATTTCAAAAATATATAATTTATTGGCATACATTAACATAGGTAGGATGTACATGTAAAACAAACAATTCATTTTTGGCTCACTAAAATGCATATAATAAAAATATAATTAAAAAAAATTAAAAACACGACTGACCTGCCAAAAAACGAATTAAAAAGTATAAAACAAGTGCAGTGTCATTGCAGTCGGGGGACCTCTTAAATTAAAAAGTGTTCCACAGAACGGTCCCCCGACTGCAATGACACTGCACTTGTTTTATACTTTTTATTTCGTTTTTGGCAGGGCAGTCGTGTTTTTTTTTTTTTATTATTTTTTTTTTAAATTAGGTCAACGGCCTTATGGATAATACTTACTGCTGGTGGTAGAGACAAGCTGTAGCTGTACTGTTGCTCACGTATGGGCTGGCTCGACGGGGTAGTACCACGCTCTCACAGAAGATCGGCGTAAAGTAGCTATTACAGCTGCGTTTCGTACGATGAGTAGAAAGTTGGAAGCTCAACACCCCTCTTCCCCTCCCTCTGTCCAACTTCTCTTCAGGTCGGCAACGTGCAAGCGATGCCTTTGATATTGCAAGCATCTATAGGCCACGGTAACTGATTAATATCAGGCGGTTCGTACACTCTTTTGCCACCTAGTCTACCAAAACTACCAAAACTGTCCAAAATAACAAATTCCAATCTGTTTAATTAAATTACGCGCTATTGAATTATTAGACTTGGGACTCCGGAGGTCCTCAGAATCATTATATCGTATCTAATTAGCAGACCCTGACTTGCAGGGTATTATGTCATTGTAAAGACCCTCAGTCGAAAGGGCAAGTTATGAAATTATACGTTCGTGCTGACCTATGTACGGTTAAGTTACCACGACCTTTATGACGTAATTCATTACTGAAAATAATTCATTGGCATTGACATTGACAAAAAAACCTGATTTTGGAAGAATGATTCAGTGTAACTCCAACTTTAAAAATTCGCATCGTTCGCTTGTGTTTTTTTACCCGATTATGTCAAACCCAAAAGGAAGGGTTATTTATCACGTCTCGAAGGACTTCTACATTCGGAGGGCAACAAGTGGAAGATCTCCCATGAGATGGACTGACCATATTAAGAACGTTATAGGATGGTCTTGCGTCAAAAAGGCGGCAGACAGAGGCCATCAATCCTGACTTCACGACTACTGTTTTAACAACGGAAATAAACTATAGGTAGGTAACTTGTGCTGGCGCTGGCTGCACGCACTTATGCACTACTCCTGCGCAGATAGTTCAGATTGACCGCCGTGGCTGAAATTCCATCATGAGGACTATTATTATTAAACTTTTAGGCCTCTTTTACATAGCAAAGCATCGCATATTACTTTGGCCCGGGAAATTAAAGGTTCCCACAGAGTAGCCAATGTTACTCAAGCAAATGTGGGACCTAAGTCGCTTAGCCATTGCCATTGAGCTGCTATAGCGATCGACCCTCTGATTGGTCGTTCAGAATCAACCAACCAATCAGAGGTTTGGTCACTATAGAAAAAAACCACAGTGGCGCCACAATGGCTAAGCGACTTAGGGCCCAGGTCACTGGCACTGTTAGTTAAAACAATTTTAACCTTGGCATATTCAAGACTCAAGAATGTACCAGCGCAGCCAAAATCAGGCCTCTGTTACATCAGACCATGCGGAAACCTTCAATGTTTCGACCTAGTTCAATTAAGTGGTGCTTTTTATTTCGTATTATATTAAGGAATCGGATCTTTGCTTAATGCAGTACAAGGCTATAGATGATATCGTTCGAACACGTATCTATTTAATTGAATGATGAAGCACGCGGCCAATTGACCTATTTGTAACTGGCAATAGGTGAATACAATAAATACCATATTAAAGAGGTATATCATCTCTGTAGATTATCTCACGATATGTTTCGCCTATACTCGTACCATAGGCGAACTACTACGGCTATAGGCCCTATAGTATCATCCCCGCTATCCAAGATGCTATTAACGATGACATCAAAATGACAAAAGTCACGTGATCTACTTATCGAGAGTTCATGTCCATTTTCAGTATTTAGTCTCTAGCTTTTAGCTATCCTATATCGATGACTTTAGCGTAATTTGTGGAAACACCTGTAGAGTCGATTTAGCTAGAAGGGTCATTATAAAACCTGATCCTATCTGATCTGGCACTCGACGGATATATCCGAAGAAATTAGATGTATTGGCATCTAATTGGAGCGAAACGAGTGGAGCGAGTGGAGCTGGTGGAGCGGGTGGAACGGATGTACATACTGTTGTTACTTGGAATTTTTAATTGTTCAATAATTTTAAGGAATAGGTACAACTAGGGCTTCATGATTCGAGGGATGTGCTTGCAACCGTTACAACAATATTGCAATGTATATTTATTGAGATTTTACTTTATGTTCAATCCTACAAAATTATGGTCCGCTGTCCAAGTAAAAACCTCAATTCTGGTACTAGTTATCTCAATTCTAGTTTTTATAAAAAAACTCTCAAAGTAATTTCTGAAATTGAAAATGTTTATTCATTTCCATTTTGTAATAGTCGCCAGCGCATAACAACTTACATCGAGTATCGTTCTCATAATTAAACTGATGTGTTAGATTCGCGAGAGGCATCGGAAAGGCTCGAGCGATCCCCCCTCGTGATGCGCCTGCGACCTTCACAGTCACATGACTGAAGCTTTGTGTATTGATCCACTTTTCATACTCGCAGACAGTACGCAATCCTGCCTTCCAATCTAATCGCACAACCAATCTTTTAAACAACGTTAGATAAGAATTCACGTTATGTACTTACATGAAAGATGATGCTTTGGTGTTTAGACTGTTTAGTTTCGCTATTTATTTGTTAACCACAAGTCTGTGAACTATTTACAAGTGCAATTATGAAATGGAATGACGATGCTTGCCATCTTTTTGCGGTCAGCCGCAGAGTGGTAGGTATTTAGGTAGGAGAAATCAACACAATTAAAATTTTAATACTTGGTTGGAAGCTTGGGAATGTAAAACGTAAGTCGATTCGTCGGTTTACTAAGGAGTAGTTACATTAAGCATATCTTGTTGATCATACCTCACCGCCGCCGGCCGCTGTTTCTCTACAAGAAATAAAGACAAGAAAATCAAATCACGTCCTTTAAAAACCTGCTGACATTTAATAAGTGATTCATAATGCTCATTATAATTTAATAACCGTCATTATATTTTTAATTTATCAGCAATATGCCAAGATATGATCTTAAATAGAGCCTCTATTTCAGCTAACTATTACACAGAAGATGTTTATCTAGCGCACTTGAGCAACGTATAATTTAAAGTTTTTAGCGCTAGGTGATACGAGTTTGGGTTGCATTGCCAATTGATATTGACAATAAATCATTTTGTTAAACAAGTCTCAGTAACAGAGTAAATGTCAGGAACAGTGTGGGTGTGAGTAATATGGGAACAGAACTTATGTGGACAATGGAAGGTTAGAACTACTGTGATTAAGACACAAATTGTGTGGTCCACTCTCGTCTTAGGACTCCACTAGGTTGGACCCAGGGCCGGCTTGGGTCGGCCATGCAAATGCCACAGATTGAGGGGCCCTTTTAGAAAGTAAAACTTAACTGAAAATGTAGCTCCTCCTCCTCATTTTTAGTGTGAAATATTATATATGCCTAAGTGTGCACACTAAGGCTGGATGACCACTTAGGGTTGCAAAACAGCACGCTGTCGCCAATAGAATTGCTTAATTTTTTATAGCTCATGTGTACAAGATTGCAGCGGCGCGAGCTTTAATAGCGTAGATTTTTGACATACTACAGGTACAATTAAGTTTTTTCTTACACACTTGCTTTGAAAGAAACACACTGGTAGTATTTGCTAGGATGGACCTAATAATAGATTGTTTTACCTTGGGACTTAAAAGCAACACATACTCGAGTAGAAAATCAACTACTGAAGCCCCAGAATAATCTGAAGTAATCCTTCACCAATTTCATGCTCATTCGCCTTTTAATGCACTAGAAATCTGAATTGTATTCGGTCAAATCAAAACAAAACTAGTTACAACAAACAATTGGCAACACTCCGTGAGGTTTTCAAATATTATATCACTGTAATAGGATTTGTAAACCATTTACTTTCCATTTCACGGTCGTATGATCTGCACTTCATTATTGCATTCTGTTTGACCTCATTGCAAATGCATTTTATGTATATTGTAAGAAAGGAAAATGCACCAACATTCCGCACCAACCGTTGGTTCGTTTACGTCACTATTAATTAAGTAAAGACCTCTCTTGGGTTATATCATGTATCATCGTTGAGAAAAGTGGGCCTGTTTAAACATCACAATTATTTAATTGCAGCAGTTGTGATTTTCGCAGAGGTTTTCGCGAAATTTAATTGAGAAGGGTATGAGTAAAGGCGTAAATGAATAAACTTAATTTCGTACATTTTAATCAAAATCTACGGTACAAAAGGATGATCTTTTGTTGTCTTTTGTTCTAAAATAGGAATTACTCAATCCATATATGCTTAAATAGATTGAAATAAAGTGGGAGATGAAAAAACATCCTTATCTATAGCTTTCTCTTGAATATTTTCCACAATCTTGACTTGCTTGCCTAATAAGGGCTCTATCTCACCGGGACACCAAGTGTCGCTATCGCCAACGAATTCGTATTGAATTTAACAGGTAATACCAATTGTTTGGATACGTGGCCGGCGACGTCGCTGGCTACCATCGCCAATAATTCCTATTGAATTATGTGAAAATATGACAGGACTACTTGGCGACGGTCGCCAATCCCGTCGCCAGGTGTGATACAGCCCTAAGAAGTCAACTTTTTGCTGAAAATACATAAATTCAGCGTGAACAATCGTCGTGTATCGACACTACACGTCCGGATTGGAAACAGTTTGCGATATTCATTGCACCCGCTTCGAAATGCACGTTGCACTTCGTAATGAGAAGTTGACACTCGTGAAATGAGGCAGTAACCATCTACTATTGTTGGCTATATGTTACATTCTACTCCGTTTCCAATTTACCTGTTTCGATATTTTCGTCACGACGTTGTCGCAAGATGTCTCGCCGACAAAGCGGAACGGTGGTGATGTGAACTGTGGCCGATTGCACCTGATGTCGATATTAAGGGCTGTTTTTCATAAACTCGCTGATGAAAAACGTTTCCTCATTTGGCATTCGTTTTCAATAGCCTCAAACTAGAGGTTTTGCACCGCGGAGGAGTTCTTTCTTTTTATGTTACTGAGGTGGCGAACAAGCGTACGGCCCACCTGATGTTAAGTAGTTAACGTAGCCTATAGATGCTTGCAATACCAAAGGCTTGCTCGCTCGTTGTTGATCTGAAGGGGAGTGGGTTCCTAGGCTGCTTATATGAATCCGGTACGAAAGCCATAATCCCTCTCGTTAGGGCTTCGAATTTTGGGGCTTGATACATTTCTGTAGGTAGGTACTCAATTAGTGTTAAAACCATAAACAAACGAATCCGATGGTCCAGGTTCGTTATTACGAACGCGGGCCTATTGGCCCCGAGTTTCCCCAGATTGGGTTGATTCGGTACTGATATCTTATCTGCCCTCCGAGTTACAACTGGTCAGATTATTTCAGATTCATTTACTACTTAATCGACAAAAAATACTTAACAATTTTTCATCACCCACAATCATGGTTATGTAGACATTCTTACCATCGAACTTATTTGTTAAGTACCTGTAACATATTTAAACATTGTCCATTAAATGCACACCTGGTTGTGATTCAACGAGAGTGCGCCAGGGAGTGTTAACTGGACCGGCATGTGAGCGGAATGCCAAACGGGTCGAATGGGCCGAGCGGCAAATACGTTCTATATTGATTTACGAGGCTTGCCATGTCGATGTACTTGTCACGTGTGAAAGTTGTTATATAGGAAATAGTTATACTAATGAGGATAATGTTTTCATTTCGCCTTATATGGCCTAAGGCACATACAGCTAGTATTGTATGTTGTGGTTTTATTTTTATTTTTTTATTAAGTAGGTACAAACGTACTAGACTTTACATGCTTATAGGCAATTGGGTATTACAACATATTATCAACAAACATAATAATAATAATAATGCTATAGAATCCATTTGCCACGTAGTAGGCTTAAACAAAAAAGTAAGTTAAGTACACTAAAACGTATACAAGGTCATTTTTGAGTACTTTGACTGCCTATGCCTCTAGAACATAATCATTAAGTAGCTACTATAATTTCATCCGGTAACATTCCATATAAATTCAAGCATGACTTTTTAGTTCTTACTGCGGAACCTCGGCCATATCTTTAACTAAATTATCAATTTACTTTACGAAAAAATATTATTAAAAAAAAAATTAAATTGATTTTTGTATAAAATCTAGATTGCATCAAATGGCAATCGGCAGAATACTAAAATATAAGTAAGCAATTACGAAATGGAATTCTTGGCGATAAAATTCGCTAAGTGGACAGAAATTTATTGACGGTTGCATAATAGGCAGCTATACTTTTATTTACAAAGCAAGTGATCGCGGACTAAGGTCGCATGCCAAGACATGTCCGAAACGGATGTTAATGTCAGTACGAACAACTTCTTTCTGTAATCCATAAACACGTATGCCACTCACGAAATGCGCCCAATTATGTTAAACACGGACTACCAAAGATGTCGTTGACTTGCACTGAGATCCTTTGTTGCCTGAGTCTGCCAAGAACGTCAATACCTAATTTTGGGCAGTAATAGGTAGTAAGACAAAGGGGTGACTTGCACAAAGCGGCGCTTGGCAGCGCTCGCGATGGCGCTTGGATCATCTTGCATAACGCCGTCCGTCTCGCGGGCTAGTATTTGTACATTACGCGGTTTCGCAACTCAGACATGCTCTTACCCAAACTGATTGCGGAAAATAACCCAATAAAGAGCCAAACCGGAAAACGATCCGTTGTTACCCGTGACACGCCCACTTGAGTTTTCTTACTTTTCTAAGCTGATACCTACTCGATTATAGCTATTTGTTACCTAACACACGCGTGGGTACGATAGGTATCCACTTCATCGAGTTGCAGCGACAAATATTGTATATCCCACACGATTTATGCACTTTCTATAATGCCTGCTCCGTTATCTAAACTTCTATACTAAATTATAAATGCGAAAGTAAGTCTGTCTGTCTGTTACGTTTTCAAGACTCAAACGCTAAACCAATTTTGATGAATTTTGGTATAGTGATAGTTATGACAGGACCTTGGAAAAGGACATACATTTTGTTGCGAAATTAAAACTTGAAGGGAATGAAATAGGGGATGCAAGTTTATATGGGTGACCAATCATTTCTCAAAGTACAAATTCTACACAGACCAAGTCGCGGGCACCAGCTAGTTATGAATAATTTATCGACATTATAAGTTCAATAAATATTATGATAATGCATGCTGCAATCGGCCATTGACATGATTTTTGATACACGAGAACCGTATAATAAATTATACATAACGGAGCTTATGTAGGCTCGATGCAAATCGGTATCGTTTGAATCGTATAGGCAATATAATATTGCGACACATACCACCGATTAAACATGACATACATAGCGACAATTATAATTGGTTTGTAGATAAAAACACTTAAGCGTTTGAACCGCTTTATGCAACTAGCGTAATAACCATCGACTTCGGCAAGCATTATGTTAATATAGAGTTTACCTTCAATAAGTGTAAAGTAGAGTGCATTGAGTGATATTTTACGACTGTTAATTTCTTTGGCCTTTAGTTCACAGCCGTAAAACCTTTACTAAATGCCACTGGGATGCTTATTAGCTACGTCCAGGAGTGTCACATGCCGCGCGAGGCTGCTCACCCACATGCCTCGCGAAGCACGACGTTTGCCTCAGTCGCATGCCGCGCGAGGCAAATGGCGAGGCAACTGACACTCTAGACAGGGAAAGGTATACCCGATCAATCAGTTTGACACGTTTGACATCGTTCTGTCTCACGACTGCCAAACTAGGCGACGCAAATGTGAGTGCTCAGGTGAGGCAGGGCGCGCATTTGCCTCACGTGAGGCAAGTCAAACACCGCGAGGAAAATTTTCCTCGCGCGGCATGTGACACTTCTGGACGTAGCTATTGGCGGCGTCTTCATCAGGCGCATGCCTCGCCCGAGCAATCAGTTTTGACGTTGGAACGTATAGACACAATGTCATAATATGAGTGCTCGGGTGAGGCATGCGCGCTATATGGACGCATCTATTGACGCATATGTAAGTATTGAGATGATATGGTACGAAAACTGAGAGTTGTGCGCGTATATAGAAAATCTTGTTTAGGGAAAGCATTTCTAGACCGGAAAACTTAAAGTTGTTTCTCAAGACGCATATACAAGTGCTGGACAGCTACGTCCGAGCATCTCGACGACTTGGTGCGGCTCGATGCGACTCGATGCGACTCGGTGCGACATAATCCGTGACATACCTAAGCTTTGTCTTGTCTTGTTTACTAGCCCTGCTGGTCTATTAAAAAAACTGTTGCAACATCAAACCACATTATGTAACGAAGTAAATAGGACTAAGCTTATACACAACCATATTTGGCGTAATTCGCATTTGATATTCGGGTCGTATATCTCAAAGGACTTATGACAAGCGCTATAAAATTTAGACTAGATTAGGACACGGTCCAGTTGCAATGAGGCGGGCGCTAATTGGCTTAAAATGGTCTAAAGAAGGCCAATGTCAGCAACAAATTGATCACACATGGAGTACCAGTAATACGGCCCCACCCATCAATAACAACGTGTTACGATATTGCGTAACTTTTTTCGTGGAATTCGTGTAAGGTAAAGTGCATAGTTTTTTTGTTAATTTATTTGCATTGTTAATTCTTTCAGTTAGATAGTAATCTTATCAATAAGAAACTATACAGGATGTTAGGTTAGACGAGGGACTTAGGGGCCATCCATTAATAACGTCACACGAATTTCATGATTTTTAGACCCCTCCCCCCTTGTCACAGCAGGTCACATTTGCGAGACCCCCCTTCCTGTGTGACGTCACATATTTTATATAATTTTCAGAAATTTTCAAAATGTTTCGTTAAAAATTCAAATTTCGGTTTTAATACTTAGATATATTAGCTTTTTAAATGTGACGTCACAAAACTTAGGAGCCCTCCCACCCCCTTGTCACATTTCGTCGACCCCCTCCCCCCCTTTACATGTGACGTAATTAATGGATGGCCCCTTATTGAAGAAAAATTTGTTATCTTCAATATTAGGGTAGGTAAGTAGGTACTTTCCCTCCGAACGTTTTTACCACCTTGTATAATAATCATTACATCAAAATAAAATCAATACACTACGAAGATTTTAGAACGAGATGAGGTGAAATGTGCAATATCGATTATTGTGCACATGGATTAACTAGGGATTTGTCTTGGAATAGTGAACTTCTTACATTCCGATTCGTCTTACATCGGCCCTAAATCGCTTAGCCATTGCCATTGAGCTGCTATAGGGATCGACCGTCTGATTGGTCGGTCAGAATCAACCAACCAATCAGAGGGCCGATTACAAACGCCACAATGGCTAAGCGACTTAGGACTCAGTTATAAGGTCGGACTAAAGTATTGCATTATGGCTAAATCCAGCATCCACCGTCATACTCATCACCAATTATCATGATCACAAATCGATTGCGAAACATATATCGATATAACAAATCGGATAACCGCACCCGATCACGAATCGAGTTGCAAGGTGCGCATCCGTGATCTTCAGCCTTCATTGAGAGTGTAATGGTTCACACACGACTAACGTATGTAGTTCGAGGTCGTGTAGTTAGTATTGAGTGGTGTGTCGCAATCCCGCCCCGGGACAGCACTACCTACCCGGTATCATTAATCAGTGACGTCATATGATGTTAATGAATTATCAAACTGGCTTGTGATTGTGCGATACGATCACAGATCAATCTGATATAAAATGTATAATGTTTTCACATAGATGTCATTTTAGCAGATATCGTACCTTCTAATATCGCAATCACTAAACTTGTGCTCAGCGCACCACTACATGCAGCGAAATTCATACATCTGTGGGGTTAATACCGTCACAAAGATGAATTGCGGCAATTCTGCTAAAGCAATTTATTTTTCCAACCTCCAGCAGAATCCCCTAAATTTCCGTGAAAATGTCACGAATGGCGTAAAATGTGTCACTATTCTACAGAAATTTAGCGGAATTGCTAAGGATTCCTCAGAAAATCGGAAAAATGAATTGCAATGCAATTCATTAGCACTAATGCATAAGGACCGTATTAGGTCCGCAGTTATCAGTTCTATTCATCAGAAGATAACCCATATTTTGACGGGCCAGTTAGCGTGGTTGGTGTGATGGCGCCTTTCACGCTGCAGGTCGTAGGTTCGATTCCTACCCGGGACATGCATTTGTCTGTATGTCCCGAGTCTGGGTGTATATGTATATTAAGTATGTATTTACAAATAATAAAGTAGTATATGTAGTAATATCAGTTATCTGGTTCCATAGTACAAGCTCTGCTTAGTTTGGGATCCACCTCCTGAACACCGCTACCGCCTTTTTGTGCGGGTGACGTCACATTTACAGGTTGACAGGTTTCTAGTTGGCTTGGTGGAGTAGTAGTTGGTTTCCCGGCTGGCGGATGTAGGCACTTAATTTTCATCACGTTGTCTATTCTTATGGCAATAAACACTTGTGTACGTTCATCTACGTCTTTGTTTGTAATTCTATTGCGATATGAACCCTATTACCACAAAAGCTTCACGCAATTGATTGATGGCCAGTAGCGTTTCGTTTGCCCATGACTTCTGTTAAGCAATCACATACTGTACTGCTGGAGTAACACACACTTTGTTTTAAGAGCTGAAGTATTTTTAAAACAAGGTCTATTATTAAGATAACTTAAGGAACCTAAGTCGTTAATAGGTAGGTACTTTCGTTTTCTTGACCGCAAGCTATAAATACGGTTTAGCTCAAGGTAGAGTCTCCAAAATTAGCAGCCAGATTAATTATAGTGATTATAAGTAGGCTGTCAATATGTTATTTCGTAATCTAAATACCTAATCGTTACTGAATGATTGACACGACAGCTTGTATAAATCGCTAGCGTCTAAGTAACATTACGATAACAAAGATGGAAGCGCTGCGACCACGTTCCGGAAGACGCAGCGTGGTTTGGCGACCTAGTGAAGGTCGCGGGAAACCGCTGGTTACGAGCAGCACAGGACCGGAGCAGTGGACACTTTTAACAGAAATGATCGATGATGGTGGACGGATGCTTGGCGCAGTGGTTTGAGCGTAGGCCGCTCGACTGCAACGGATGGTTGCGGGTTTGATTCCCGCCAGAGGCAAATTTCAGATACGGCCTTTTCGTAGTTTAGGTTTGGGTGACACTGGGATTGCCCCCCGTCCATTGTACGGTTCATTGCTTAGTTTGGGACCATACAGTAGGTGAGCCAGTCTAGCGATATTTTTTTAAGTCATTAGATGTGTCCATATGGCGCGCATGCCTCACCCGAGCACTCATATTATGACATTACGTCTATGCGTTCCGACGTCAAAAGTGAGTGCTCGCGCGAGGCATGCGCCTAATGAAGACGCCGCCATTAATTCATGATGTTGACAGATTACGAATGTATTGCTACACAAAATAAATTCATAGTTCTATTCTGTTTTGTATGTTATTTGAAATTAGTATGCAAGATTTCATACAAAATTAGTTGCCTATCAATTAGCATTAATTGAATTTCCAATGTCTCGCTTTGAAGAAGGGTCTTTATATCGAGATAAGCTGTTATTAACGATAAGCTATGCCGGGCCTTCATTCGAAGAAGATACATTGAGGTCATCGACCTTATAATAAAACGTCCAATGTTGTAATACCATGCCATTGAAAAACTCTACTATCGGCGTAATATGGGTATACTATACACTCATCATCCTACCACTTGATAATAGAGAGGTCATGGAATTATAGAAAAATAAAAGAAATTATGTGCACGTACGAATGTGGATGACCGCTTTTGTTGATCCGATAGTTCGTCAAAAATCGCATATACTATTAGGTAGTGTCTGATCCCTTCCCCTCCCTATGTCCCACTCCTCTTTAGGTCGGTAACGTGCGAGCACTACCTTTGGTATTGTAAGCATCTATAGGATACGGTAAATTAAATGCGGGCCGTAGACTTGTTTGCCGACGTCATTATTAAAAAAAAAATACATTATGTTTTTTGAAGTTCTCAATTCTCCTAAAGGAATCAATAAATTTCGTCGCCGTAATCTAAAATTCGTAAACCTCATACTTATTTAACATATCGCCATCTCACGCCTCCTTAATCCACCACCCGATATTATCAGTCCATTGTTATTAAAGCAACAGCCAGATCATCCAGATGAGACAATGCGGCTTGCGCAAGCGCAGATAAGTGAAGAGTGAAACCGACTTAATCACGTGATGAGAACAAAAACATAGGAGACTAAACAGACTATTATGTGGTAACGGATTATGAGTAGGTATTTGTTATCTATACGGAAATCATGTTTAAAGTCCTTTTGAGTCTGTCGCTGAGTCTGGCCTCTACTGAATAACACTGCAAAGGAAAATTCTCATAAAAGTATAATAAGTGTTTGGTAGACTAGACATCATTATATCTTGATATTTGTTACGAAGAAATCATGATTTGGCCCTCATCTTGATGCTAAAGCTGTATCAAGATGAAAGCTGTATCAATAATAGCCAATATATAATAATAAATCATCATTGACAATTTTGTGGTTTTTGACAGTCCACTAGTGGAGTTATAATCGATTTAGTAAAAGTGAGGTTACGAAACAACCTATACTTTAACAGTTTTAAATCACTAATAGTGTTATTTAATCATCCTAAACTCATAATTGTGAAGGATATATAAATAAAACAATGGCCATATATCAACTTCCTAAGAATGGGATCATAATTACCCTAATGCTTTAAAAGAAAGTCTAGCAAAAAATAATATTAATAATAATAGGTAAAAATCTATTTCGACAAGCGTATAATTAAATAATAGTCAGAAAATTTAGATATCACGGAAGCTATATTAATTTAACAATTTAATTTCTACTCAAGACAACTATTAAAAGTTAAGTAAGATGTAGGATATGATTAAACGGTTCATATAATAGTTTTTTTTATTACAGGCGTCTGTAGAAATAATTCAAATAATTAATTAAGACAAACATAACAATTTATTATAATTAATTGAAACGAAATATGCATATTACATGTTAATTATTGTTGAATGTAAAGTATCAAAATTATAACATCCACTATACAAACACACACACAAAAATGGATACATATTCCAAACATTTTGGAATATGTATCCATTCATTTAAAAGTGTAGTTTTGACTTCTGGCTGATCGCTGATTTGAACGTAACTTACGTTTGAGAGCTGCTTAAGTTTGACTAAGCATACAAAAATACAGATACATAGTTAAAAGACGCCCTCAAATAACCACGACCACTCTGCCAAGAGTCTTACGAAGAAGAAGCCCTCACATAAAGTGAGAACAGCGTTTCAGTTTACACCCGTTAATCTGTTACACTATTCTGTTGCCCAGGTGGCTTACCACAAGCTCTTATTGCGATTCAATTATAGGAACGTTTTAATGACGTTTCTTATTGTCATGGCAATAAGGTACGTCATTGCACAAAAATTCGCTGAAACGTTAAAACGATCCTGTAATTGAATCGCAATAAGAGTTTGTGGTAAGCCCCCAGGTAGCAAATAAAGTCGGCGACAAAAATGACATCAATCTAAGGTCAATTTAGGGTCGGTAACGTAACGTACGTTTTTATGACGATGGGTGGTAGAGTTTACCATACATATTCCACGGTCCCTCCCACTTTAACATAAGGCCACACTACATCCTCTTATATAATTTCCATAACAAACCAACACGGTAATTGACCTACATAGAGCTATAATACTACTACTAATACTATTCAGAATGAGCCACGTGCATTAAACATAGCAGTAGAAGTAATTAAATGTACGAATTGTTGCCCTATTTGTGACATGAATAATTAACGTTTTAAGGTATCGAATAGGTACATTTATGAGTTTAGGCAATTAAATTGAAATATAGGCTGATATATCGCTTGTAACTTACGTGTGGAGCCGCCTCGGGGTCCTTTCGAATGTAGCCTATGTAATTTAAATCGCAGTAGAGTTAGGCTGGTAACAAGTAGATAATATTGATGAAATATATGACAGTATAAAGAAACAATCATTATGGTACTTCATTGGATACATAAACGATATTTATAGAGCTTGCAAAGGACTATTCTGGAGTTGTACATACCTAAGTACTGCAGTTATCCTTATTCTGAATAAATTGTATATTGTTGTCCTTGATGTATATTAAGTATGTATTTACAAATTAAAAAGTAGTAGGTATATGTAGTAATATCAGTTATCTGGTTTCCATAGTACAAGCTCTGCTTAGTTTGGGTTCAGGTAACCGTGTGTACAAAAATGTCCTAGGATATTATTATTATTATTAAATTTCGATTAAGGCGGCCATTCTCAACGGAGACTAGCCATATGCAGGAGATATTATAGTGTACAAGTGTGTGTACAAGAACTGGTGTAATCTCTCTTCCCTTACTCTGATAGTCCGATGGGTCGGCAATCCAACAATACTGAGAGAGGTCAGGCGCAAGAACGACCGCTTTATATGCTCTTCAAGGCAAGAAATTTTATACTTACCTATATCCTACTAAAGTTTATCTATCTCCATGATTGAATTTGAATGAATTAATCGATAACGATTTTGATTATCGATTTCAATCTTGTATTATTATGATTATGGCAAAATGTTGCGTCCATAATAGACTTTCAACAAGGAATAGAAAGCTATTTATATGTATCAACTTAATTATAAAGCCGCAAAAATTCCATTATATTCTCTTAACGACCATTTCTAGCTTATTAGTGATATAACTGCTTGTTTTTTTAATATAATATTCATTGATCATTCAAATAGAATAAGGATCCGGGAAAAGTTATTACAACTCTACATATAACTATAGAGTGTGGATCTAATGATTATAACGTTGAATTAACTTATCTCTATAGTTATTAATACTTAGTGTGGATTTAACCAAACCTGTATTAGTCTTATCCTATGAATAATATCACTATTTACGCTACAAAAAAGTCATAACGTAAGACTTAATTTATCATATTTGGTCAAACCCACCCTTAATGGTGGTATGTATAATCACATATTTACTGATTATTATTTGTGCACCATCTACTGACAATGTATATAAAACTAAGAACAAAACATAATGTGTACATGTATATGTAGAGTACCATTTTTAAATGCGGTTATGTGGATTACGTAGAGCGGATGTTCTGCTGGTTCTTGAGATATTTTACAATCGCGAAGTCACATGACTTCACGTAACAGTTAATATTTATTATACACTGACTAATTCATACGATTTAAAAAGTCGGACACGAATGAGATAAAATTAAAATGTGAAAACTATATTTCGTGATTTATGTCATGACTGAATGCTATATTGTTTATTGATGTCTGATTTCTATGTAACAATGTTTTGGTTAATCATTTATGGATTTGGCTTAACACTTCTAGCAACATTTCGAGCCGGGATAAATGTTTGTACAAAGAATCTCGATTTAAAATACTTGAGAGAGAGCACTACAACCAGTAGGTACTAACGCGTTGTTTACACGATGCCAATAACGCGCCAGAAAGGCTAGACAAGTGGCTGACGTCTACAAGTGTTCTTTCAAATCGCTACGCTTCATGTATGGAAATGACATAAGTCACGTGATCTACATAGCAACTTGTTGTTGATCTATATAGCGACGTTTGACATTTCCATACATTGTGAAGTCTATTCTATTCTATTCGATTAGCGTTCATGCCACTTGTCTAGGGGGGCAGTAACCCAGTCCAGCACTAGTAGCTAACCGTGACAAGACCAAACACGAGATAAATCTATTTGGTCCTATTCTCTACTATGCATTAAGAAAGGGGGAAAGCGACTCGATGTCTTGGCGGGTGTGCTAGCCCCACAGCGGTGGGCGCGTGTAGACACTAATTGCAACGCAGTCCAGTGCTGAGTTAAGGTTACCGCGTATATTATTTTACTAGTCTCCTTGATGTACTAATTACCAATACTAGCAATATTTTTTACTTCGTTTCAAAAGCAAATAGGTACGTGTGTTATTGCCCACATCATGGAGTAGGTATATAAGTCACAGTCAAAGTGAAAAGCTAGCTCACCCAAAACGTAATTATAAGTATTGAAGCCATCGCCTTCGCCTCCAACAGAACATATCGTAACACCGCACATAATAAACACAAAATTCTGTAAAGTGCAATAATATACAAATGAGGAGTTAGAGAAGGCGTACACCAAGCACGTGACCGCTCGTGAAAGTCTCGTCTCATACATAACAGTGAAATCTGCACATAATCTTAATATGATACAAAGTTAAAAAATTCAGATTTTTCTGTCACATTTCGTCGATGAGTATTGTTTTATTGGTCTTTTGATAGATGCTGGGAGATTTATATTTCCTTTATAAATGTTCGTTCTATGAGATTCTGTTATTCACCATACAGTGTTATATCAATTTACGAAGATTACTTTTGTAATGTTAAATGCTTTTTCATATCTCATACGGAAAGCAGTGTTTATTTGATCTGAGTAGCGGGTGAAAGATGCTACTTCCCACCTTTGGGCGGGAAAGACTCATAGTAATTGCTTCCCTCCCTAGGGTGGGAATACAATTTAAAAATAAAACTAAATTTGGTTAGGCAGGCGGCTGTAAAAAATATAACAAAACGGCCAGTGTGAATAAAAAAAAACTAAGTCGTTCGCCCGCGGCAGTGACGTGGTGTGATCCATAGTTAATATTTTAATAATAATAATAATAATAATATTTATTACCAAAAAGACATTACCATTTACAGAGCAGGCAAAACACCCCACACTAGGCAATGCCTGTCTTGTGGGGGGTTTTAAAGAAATAATAATAACAGTTTGGTACAGAAAAGAACAAAAAAGAAAGAAAGAAAAGGAAAGAAAGAAAGTACGGTAAAGAAAAGAAACATAAAATTAAAGAAAAGGAATAACACAATAATTGATTAAAGAATAAACAAGTATTAGGAATTGTAAACATCTCATATCTGATTAAGTAAAAGTAGGAACAGTCAAATTAAGTAATGGAAAAATAAATTAATAATAATAATAACGTCTCGCATTGTGAGGAAGTTCCTCTCCCTGGAGCCTTGACCACCGGTAACTAGGACCCTGTTGCCGATGCCGGTGGGGAACTATTTTTATATTTTTAAATGTATTTTATATATATATATATATAAGTATAAATTTAAAAATGTAAATTTATAGGATTTTTAATGAATAAATGGAATAATAATTTTATTTATCGATTTTCATGAATTCTTCTGTAAGTTGGTAGGGCCAATTTAGTAATTCTGCAGTAATTTTGATTTTAGCCTGAAAGTAATTTAAGCCGACGATCTTATTGGATTTGTTAAACTTGTTGAACAGAAAGGGTTTTAGGAAAAAAGGGAAACGTTGGGCAAATGCGGTTTTGGTTTGGGGTACTGGGATAAAGAAAACCCGCTTTCTGGCAATACGCTCAAGGTCCGGAATGCGTGATAACTCTTTGTGACATTCAAATATAGCTTTTGAGAAAAATAACCGTCTGACACTGAGAACCTGAGACTCGTCGAAGAGGGAAATAGTAGAGAAGCGAAAAGGTCTTTTGAGCATTGTTTTTAAAACTGCTCTCTGTGCTCTTTCGATAGCAATGAGATGAGAAGTGGCTGCACCGCCCCAAGCCAGGATGCAGTACGACAGAATGGATTGACACAAGGAAAAGTAAATCGTCTTTAGGAGGCTCTTTTGGGCGACATCTCTTAGAAGTTTCATTGTGTATATAAATTTCCGTACTCTAGCCGACGTTTTGGTGATATGCTCTTTAAAAGATAATTTTTCGTCAATGATAACGCCGAGATACTTGGTGGTATTTACTTTTGTCAATTGGGCACACACGCAAGATGATTGAACTAGACCTGCCTCTGAACCACAAGAGTGTATTGCAACTTTCATTTCAGGTGGCGGGGCCGAAGCTACAGTTTTGTGGAAACAAATATAGTTTGTTTTGGCAGCATTGAGGGTTAATAGGTTCTCACTTAGCCATTTTGACACAGTTTGAAGACCCTTTTGTGCAGTGGACTGCAGCTCACCCCAAGACCTTTCATGAAAAATTATGACAGTGTCATCGGCATAATTTATTACGTCCGCATTATCCAACATGCACGAAGTAAGACTATTCAAGTACACAAGGAAGAGCGTAGGACCAAGTACACTCCCCTGCGGGACGCCATAGGAAACGTTTTGAGTGTTACTGACGGAGGCATTAACTCTGATACACTGTTTTCTATTTGTGAGATAACTCTGAAACCAATCTAGACAAATACCTCTAACACCAGAAGCTTCCAGTTTCCTCAATAGGATGGGAATAGACACTGTGTCAAATGCCTTCGCCAGGTCCAGAAATACGCCCATACAACTCATACCATTGTCAAGATGCTGAGAGACAATGTTGGTTAACAAAGAGACGGCCTGCTCCGTCGACCTGTTTTGTCGAAAGCCGTATTGTTGATTTGATATGATATTATTTGATTCTAGGAATGTAACAAACTGCCTGTTAACAATTGTCTCAAGTATCTTGGAAAATGTACTGAGCAGGGATATTGGTCTAAAGTTACTGGGATGTTCGGTGGTGCCCCCTTTATGAATAGGGGTTACTAGTGCTGTTTTCCATGTTTCTGGGAACATTCCCGTTGACAAACTTAAATTGAAAATGTGTGTCAGTGGTTCCAATATGTATTTTTTGATACGTTTTATTAATCTGTTACTAATGCCGTCAATTCCTGGAGCGCTTTTGTCTTTTAGTTGCGAGATCAGGCATTCAATATCAGAAGAAGTGGTAGGGTGAAAGAATAGTGATTCAACCTGAGAGGAGGAGGTGTCAACTTTTGCAGCAAGAGAGTTCTGGGATTCGTTGAGTTCTTCAAGGATTTTATTAGCTAGGTTAGCTCCGACCGAAGAAAAGTAAGAATTACAATAGTCTAGTGAGTCAATTGTGTTTTCCTTGATATTGCAGAGGTCATCGCAGTTGCTTTTACTGGGAGTTGCGAATATAATTCGCTTGATAGCTTCCCAGAGTTTCTTGGGGTTATTTTGGTTAGAAATAAGTTGGTTTTCATCGTATTGATCCTTAAGTTTCCGCAGAAGTTCTCGGTGAAAATTCCTGTATCGCTTGTAAATAAGAGTCTTAATTGGATCACTAGGGTTTTTTCTTGCGTCCAGATGGAGCTTATCTCTATGGATAGAACATCTAACCAACCCCGGAGTCATCCATGGTTTTAATAGAACTTTCGCGCGGCTAATTCTTATAGTTTTAGAGTGTCGTTGTAATATTGAAGATAACTTGGATATAAAAATGAGTGAGGATTCCGAGGGACAAGAACTTTCCAAAACCGATGCCCAGTCAGCCTCCCGTAGGGCCTCGTCGATGGCTTCAAAGTCCAGTTTTATTGAATTTTTAGGGTAGCGCGAATCGTAATGGCGCTCAGTAGATATACCGATCATTATCGGGTAGTGGTCCGTAACGGTCGAAGAACAAACTATGGACTCTGTAGGTAGACGGGTATTAACGAAAATATGATCAAGAATTGCGTCATTACGAGTTGGGGAATTAATAGCAGCTCTGTACCCGAGGTGAGCCATTAGACACAAGTAGTCCGCACATGTGTCACTATTATTAGTGTTAATATTAATGTCACCAATTATAACAGCGTTTTGGGAACCCGGCATATTAGAGATAACAGATTCAAGCGAACCCAAAAAAGTGTCGGTATTCCGAAATGTAGGGGAGCGGTATATACCCAGTAAAGTTATAACATGCGGAACATGTACCAGTAAACCATTTGCCTCCAATAAATTAGGTTCACTAACTGTTGCATTAAAGGTGTCTTTAACATATATTACTACACCACCGGACTGGTTGATAATTTTTGTTGATGAAAAGGATCGATAGCCGTCAATTTGGCCAATTACTGAATCTTCCCCGATCCAACACTCAGTCAGAACGATAATATCATAATAAACATCTAATCGCTTTAATAATACTAAAAAGTTTACCAAATTCTGTTGTAAGCTTCTAATATTGAGAGAAATTATTTTAATTCCGAATTGAGATAAAATTGATTTACACTCTTCAGCATTATCTAATGCGTGGCACTTTATGTCGAAAGAATTATCTATATCATTTAAAATATCAACCGATCCCATTTTTTATAGTTAAGACTACAATTATAATAATAACTTCATGAACGGATTTGGCCACGTTTACAGGATAAAGATAGACGAAGGAAG
This sequence comes from Drymonia ruficornis, assembly GCA_947859195.1. Classification (NCBI taxonomy): domain Eukaryota; kingdom Metazoa; phylum Arthropoda; class Insecta; order Lepidoptera; family Notodontidae; genus Drymonia; species Drymonia ruficornis. Next base: position 9,210,288 of record OX401913.1, on the reverse strand, counting down.
CATTGCTGAGAGAGCGAACATGGTACAGTATATAAACAATTAAGAGAGTCATTAAAATACACAAAACAATACAAAATACACAACACAAAATACACAGGGTTGTTAAAAGTAAATAACTAATAGGAATACAAAACGTTGCAAAATTTAGGGTATTATATGCGGCTGTTAGGTGTATGAAAAAACTCCGGATCAGCATCGTTGATTGGGCCAATGAGATTGTCAATGTCTTCAAGTGACCGAATAGTATGAACAGGGTATCTTTTGTCGATAGAATTAGGGGCTTTGCGCACAAGTATGTTTCCATTACGGACCCAACAGAAGCGAAAGTTCCACTGCTTTGCCCTATTTCTTGCTTCTCCAAATAGTTTTCTGTTTGATTTAGACAGGCGTTCATTAAAGTAGACACTTGTAGAAGTTCCATCCACTATGCCATTCGAAGTGAGCCCACGTCTCTTTGTAGCCGCCGCAATCAGATCGTCTCTTTTCGTTTTACGTTCCAAATTAACCACTATCGGTCGAGTCTGTCCCGTCGTTGACTCTGTCGTCGTTCCCGTCGTTGATTCATTCTTCTTGAAACCTACTCGCACCACATGGTCAATATCCGACTCCTCGAGGTCGACGCCTACTAATTTCGCCGATACCAGCGACAAATGTGTTAAGTTTTCATTGTTACGTTCCGGTATTCCCACAATTTCTACTTCGTTTCTGAGTTGGTATTGCTCCTGCGAGTCGATGACCACCTGCATAGCATCTATTCTTAGTTTAAGGAAATTAATTTCCTTGTCTTTCGAATTCAGTTTGTCCATGAAGCTGGAGGACACTGTCGTCAATTGTGTTTTGACTTCCATTACGTCTTGCCTTAGCAGCTTTATTTCGTTGAGCAGACACCAGATGGATGGTTCTTCTCCACCGTTTATATTAGGGGAGGCATGCTTGCCGCGGCTACCACGCGTCATACTCACGTTTTCGGTAGAATAGGAGAACAAGGACATCTTTGAGAACTGCTACTGCTAGCACAATTGCAAGGTGTGCGTACGCGGCACGCGCGATATTCTTTGCAACAGACGAAGCGGGCCTCCCGCCGGTCAGGTCAGGAATAATAACAGTAACAATAAGTATTTACAATTATAATTTAAATTAATTTAAATATTTTTTTCCAACTTGACATATGACATCGCTTGACATTGCTTTCACTTCACTGACTTAAATAGACTATATAATTTGGCGGGATACTAACCCCCTTATTCATAGAGATTTTAGCCAGTTTGCAATGGATTTGAAAAGCCTTTTTAGGAACAAATGTGATTTGTAATTCCACTGCAAGTCGATCATAACTTTCTATGAATAAGGGGGTTACTCTATAAGCTGTATCGAAATCTCGGATTAAGACTAATATCTTATTAAAAATGAGTTCAAGTGATTCTGAAATGTTGGAGATTCTGTTCTGTCCAGATTCTGTTAAAGACGAGGCAAATACAGTTATCGAAAATCTTTTGCCAGAAATTTCTGAGGAAAGATACTTAAATACATACAATGACTTTATAAAGTGGTAAGCAGATAAGAAAATATTAATAATTACAAAAAACTACTATTTTTAACTTTCCTTATATTCGAAATTAAAAGTAGAGTGCTTAACACGGGTGAAAGACATCAATTCCTACTCGGACTATAGCCGACCTCGCTGCGCTCGGGCGTCTAAATACCTCGTATGGGAATTGATTCCTTTCGACCCTCGTGTAACAATCTACTATTTAATGTTTGGAGGTTGAGGTTTTATTTGTTGATCGTTACGTACAAATTTATTTTTACGTGGTTTCATACCATACTACTTTGTTACATCCGTTAAACTTCTTTGTTTCAAGTGATGATTCTTTTAATTTAATTCGGTTATCATAAACATGCTAATAAAAAATATTTACTATTTACGTTACGCCTTTGCTATTATAATCGATGAGAACAGGAAAGAAATCAGATAATTACAAACGACTTGGACATGCGTCCATGTTTTTTATCTACATAATTAATAGGCACCTAGGCACGTGGTGAGAGGTCAGATGCCATTAGACTGGTCTTCGAGATAGCGACCTGAATGGTTCGCGCGGTTTCGCTTACTAGGGTAGCACTATTTGAAATATTTCACGTATCTCATTTATGACCACTGGGAATTGTGAAAAATGGAAGGTCCAACCAACAGCAAAATACAATAGATAAACTGAAATTATTTGAAATTTTGTTAGAGATTTTTGTATCATGCGGCCTTTTTTATGTGACTACGTAGCAAACAAGCGTACGACCCACCTGATGTTAAGCACGTACCGTAGACTATAGATGCTTGCAATACCAAAGGCATTGCTCACAGAAGTGGAACAGAAGGAGGGGAAGGCAGAAGTGTTGGGCTTAGGAAGCTTGATAATGAAGTAGTAGATCGTTATTTGACATGACATTGATATAATATATTCATTCTCCTGTTCCCCTATCTTAGCAAGTGAATATTGGCAAACTCGCTACGAATGAATAACAATCACGCGTGATATACGAATCATAAGTCTATAATCATTAAACAACGTGGGCGATCGTACGGTAGTTTATTAACACTCGATGCCTATTTCCCCGTAGGTAATCCTCAATCGATTCGATACTCAAAATTATGCTCGATCCAATTACACCCTCCCACAAATCAGTTCTCGGATGAACGTTCGGTTTCGTAATTGACACAGATAACAGCTTACCGATTTATTTCGTGCAACATTTAGGACCCGAACGGAATAAAAAACTGTTTGAACAAAGTTGCATCTGCTGTTACGAAAACTGGCATTGCATGTTCGGCTCTCGTTGTATAAATAAATCGAGCCACCGATCCGATGCTTTCGTAATCGATTCTATGGCAAGCGACGAATTATTCGATCCGCTCGCATAACTATCGGTTTATTGTTACCTCTACGTTCTAATGAGATTATGGATATGTTGGGAAACGAAGCTCGACGATGCGTTTAAATAACAAATACTTAAATGAAAAGCGAAATTGGTAACCGTGGTGCCTGATTTGCGTAAAATTACTTTAGATATTTCTAGATTATTTTCCTCAAAAGACACTGTCTGTACACTTTATTCATGTCATGCAACAAGAAGAATCGAGGTGCATTGAGGCTTGACCCCTTTCTTTGCTCAATTTCAAATAACCTTTTCTGGCTTAAATTGTTAGTGACATTATTTTAAGAGACTCAAATCCTGATGACGTGTTAAGATAAATCACGAGCTTGAAATAAAAGTCACGTATGGTGGTAACAAAAGACTTTGATAATAGCCGCAACATCAAGGACATCTCGATGGCCTTGTAGATATTGGCATTGTTTATGCGAACCGCTTTGCGTGCTCCAATAGGATGTTCTAGTGGTAGAGCCAAGCTGTAACCAATTGACTGCAGCCCCCTTAGCCAAGTGGCTGACGTCTACAAGCGTTTCTACAAAACGCTACGCTTCATGTATGGAAATGACATGAGACACGTGATTTACTTATCGACTTGTAATGTTATTTCCATACATTAAAGCTAGCGATTTGTAGAAATGCTTGTAGACGATTCCACTTGGCTAGGGTGGCAGGTCATATATGGGCAGGGTCGACCGGGGTACCACCCTCTCACAGAAAATCTGCGTAAAGTAGCTATTATAGCCGTGTTACGTACCATGAGTGAGAGAGCTGGAAGCTCAAATCCCCCCCCGCGCCTCCCTCTGTCCCACTCCCCTTCAGTTCGGCAACGTGCGAGCGATGCCTTTGGTATTGCAAGCATATAATAGGCTACGGTAATTGCTTAACATCAGGCGGGCCGTACGCTTGCTGCCACCTTAGTAGCATAAAAAACAGGATGTAACATAGAGATGAGACAGTATGGGGACCTCCGGAACTATAAGAGATAGATAAATAAATAATATGTTCTAAGATACCTGGTCGCCGATATACAGTCATAGAGTTCCAAAAAAACTCATACACGACTCGGGGATCAAATGTAATCTATCTACTCAAACTCAACTACGTCAGTTTTATGTCAAGAGGAACATTTCAAAAGTATTACTTAACTCAGTAAGACTCGTCAGTTTTATAACTTTATAGTAATAACTTAATAACTAAAAGCAATATTCATTGAACTGCTTCGGTTGCCCTGGATCACGTAAATTGTTGTTGATTTACAATGGAATTAAGATGAAAACGGAAAAAATACGGATATTTTTAACACCATTTACTCGCTAAGAAAAAAAAAACTATCGAGCCGCGGTTTTTATCTCATTGCGTTTTCTGAATGGGGTTTTAACTAAAAAAGTGTAAAATTAAATTCGCAGAATGTTTTTTATTTCAGTAGGCTGAAGGAGGGTTCCGACCGAGTAAATACAATACTCTTTTTAAAATTTCTTGTCCGTCTGCTAATCTCCGAAACGGCTGGACCGATTCTTTCACTGGCAGATAAAAGCTAGGCTATTCTGTAACGTCATACTCACTTCGCACGCGTGAATTTTCTAGTGAAATGTCAAATTTCAATACAAAATTTGACATATCACCTGCAAATTCACGCGTGCGAAGTGAGTTTGTCGTTACAGAATAGCCTAGCTGATGTTATAAGTAGTAACTTAGGCTACTTTTATTGTAGAACACATTAATACAATTTTTTGCTAAGTTCCACGCGGACGAAGTCTCGGGCACAGCTTAGAGCGTTAGTGTGATAAGGCCCTTACTATAAAATTCTTCAATGTAAATCTTAAGTAGTGAACGCCCACATAAATTGTAGTACGTACGCATATGTATAAAATAATCTCTACAATGCTGTTACTATAACCATTAACACGGTGCACAAACAAATTATCAATTCGAAAACGTATTTTGAAATTCATTTTAAATTATATTCAATATTTTTAGCATTCTATTTTTGGCCCAAAAATAGTATATTTGAAAACTCCTGATTTATGATTCTGTTTGATTTTGGATAATATTTTTGGCCAGTAACATTAAACAACGAAGGCTAACATGATCGATGAGCTAACGTCACTAATTACGCTATGTTTTGCTCACATGTCTTGCACAAGGAGCGTCACGGCACACCCCTGACGCTAATTTAAAACTAGATTTCCTTTTTCAAATTACTTTTGATATTTGCACAATGTTTTTGTGCAATGTTAATTTGGTAATCCGGTGAGTATTACTTTGAGAAATATCTTCGTAAGTATTTGTGTAATTTATTTTAATTTAGACTTTGGTGCCAACGATGACTTTAGTTGCCCAAGTTAATTTAGCTACTAGAATACTTATAGGGGCTTCAGATAGTTGGGCTGGCTCTCAAACCAGAGACAGGCTGACGCCACAGGTGCGAACAAAAAACTTGTTGGGTCGTATCTGTTTAGAGATTACTAAAATACTGACGACTAAAGTAGAAGGCGCCTTAAAATTCTAGGGATGCTTGAATATCTTCGTTCTCGGAAGCCACGTAAAAAGTCGGTCCCGGTTGACATCTAGGCAGTTGTCATAAAGCGCAATACACAATGTAGTCGTCGACATGTCGGCGGCTTGGTGTCGGCGGCTTTAGCTCTGTACACACTGAAGCATCGCTCTTGAAAATAAGCCGCCGACAAAACCCGCCGACGAAGTATCGACTTCGGGTGGCTTGAACAACTCTGACACCGTTGTGTAACCATACGATAAGAAGAAGATCGCGCACCTGTTACAGATAGCAACATGGAGGTAAAGCACACTAGTGTAGATTAGTTACGTGAGCGGGACAGTGAGTGTACCGAGTCGTCCTGTCCTTCTGCGGGCGCGGCGCGGGCGCTCCGGGCGGCGCCGGCGGTCGGAGGGCGCGTCACGCGCACTTTCATCGCGCAGGTTTCAACTCGCCGTCGCGCGCGCACCACTCCAGTGCTATCAAAGGCGCACCACCGTAAGCACGCGTCTAACACTATATACCAACAGTTATGACTCTAACCTCGGATAACTGAACTGGTTCTGTGCCTGACTGTTGTGCCCATGGTATAAGTGTGGAAGTGTTCGGACATTATTATTGGACAGTGAGGAGTTTAATATGATGATAAAAAGGTAATTTTATATTATATTTTTTTGTTTGTGGTATTTTGGGCGGTTATTTTATGTGGATATTTTCTATTTTTGGAAAATTCTGATATTAACCATAAAGAAATATTTTATTAAACAAATCTTCGCTAATATTATATAGTTAACTAAATATATAACTCCACTAATAGGTAACCTATATTTCAACTGGATGTCGTATCTCGTTGAAGTCTTTTGTATCAGTCGTAGCGGCTACGTACTCATCGCGCTACGATATCGTAGTAGCGCGCGAAATTGTAGCTGCAATGATTTTGTAGGCATGCGTGTTTCATTATAGCTGAAAATATCATTTTTAATTAATGCATTAATCGTTGTTATAAACAATCATGTTCAAATATAAATACCTACCTACCCAATCAATTACCTAACTAATCGTTTCTTTATCTGTTTTCTAAATTTTATAAGATTTTTTTAAAATATTTCTTAATATTACACCAAACACATTTACATGAACTCAATGGTAAAATGTTAAAAACATTTGACATCTTTGTTTTGTATTACAATATAACATTTGCATAATATGCACGTTTGTACCATTAGGCCGTATATATTAACATTAATTAATTGACATTAACTATTTAATACCAATGTAATTAATTGCTAGCGCCATCACGTGGTTATATTAATTTTAATAGAATTTCAATCAATCAATCTCTATTAAACATAGCTTGGGTTTTTGAGTAACTACTTATTCTTTATGGCATAAAAATCAACATCTTTATTGATTTTTAAGTACAATCATTCCGTACGTTGTTTTAAAATATTTAATTGGAACCATTTAAATATTATATTATTACAGGTTCTCTGAAACACTACGGATTTTCAGACCTTTTATCCTATGTTTAGAATCCATTTGGAAAAATAAGAAGATTAAAAATATTTATTTTTATGTTAATATTTTCTTTCCATAATCAATGTCTAACCCGTGTTTATTAATTATGCAACGAGGTCGAAAGTCATCGATATTAAAAAGTGTGTTCTAAAAATAGACGAGAGCCGAGAGCAAGTGAAACCGGCGCACGCGCCGCTCCGCGGTCGCCGGCCACCAATCACAACGGAATAAAAATAAACATCGGATTACATAGTCCCGTTATTATAGGTTGAGCTCAGGCTGACTAAAGGTGCACTTGCATTTATCAGAAATTTAAAATACAAAATTACATATAAGTACGTGGATTGTGACTTATAAAAGTCTAATTTAGTTTACTTGCATAGAAACTTCTCTGTAAAAAAAAACATAGGCACCTATGGGTGGAATTGAGAACCTCCATTTTCTAAGTTGGTTAAAACCACAGAGTAAAAACTAAAGAAAGAGGTGCCCTTATTAGATATATGTATGAAAAAAAAACGTGGTCATTGTTTTTTCATTTTCATTGTTCTATCTAACGGCAAATAGTTGAACTACTCGCTTCGTTTTATGTCGATGTTAGTACTAGGCCGACCACTCGGCCGAGTTGCTTAGGGCCAGTCCCCTTAGTAATTGGTCCATGGTTAAACAATCTCAAGTAAAATAACAAGCTTGAGAACTGAATGAACTATAAATAAACCGACCATTGTCAGACAAATATTGAGCAGACTTAAGTTTTATCTAGCACTATATAAGTAAGTGCGTTGACTACGATCTACTAATTATAACTTGTCTTTTTTCCTGTCAGACTGTTTTTTTATAAATAGAGTCGAGGACCAAAATTACATATAAATGAAAGCCTGATTATTTATTAAAAATCAAGGTATAAATAATAATCGAGTTGTATAATACTGCAAGCAGACAAACACATAATCGGACTTATAATCTTCTGTGAATGTACACAGGCAATGCGGACATACATCGCATATTTATTTAAATCTGTTCTACATATATTAAAAAAATAACTTTACTAACACTTTACGAGATTAGTCAGATAAAGTAAAAACAAAATTTTTAAGAATTATACACCTATTCCCATGATCTATCACGTAATTAAAGTTAAGTGCCTAATGTAAATAATTTAAATAAATCCACGTGACGTATGAATGAGCGAAGTGTTATTATAAAACAATGCGCCAATTTGTCATCTCCAGCTAATATTAATGAGGGCTCGTTCATACCACAGCGGTATTCGCACCGGGCAAACATCCAACCAGACATTCCAAACATCGATACACGATGCATCATACTCGTGGTTACTTATCTACTCTTATTAATTATTTAGAAGGCGACCGTCTTTGTTCCAATAGAGTACCATAGCCGATAAACATTACATGTCAAAAAACCATCACTCTGGGTAAATTGTGGTACGATCCCTGAACATTATTTCTACTTGTTATCAAAATGTTTATCGAACGTATTCGCGAACAATATTTGTTTGCATTACAAGCCATTACTTATTTGACAATCCCGCCTTGACAGATACTCCGTAGATTTGTCAAAGAAAATTTGTCAAAACGGGATTGTGAGACAGGATTTTTGTTTAGAATTTACTCGAGAAAAGGTAATCACTTGTGTTTAGACATGGATGTAAGTAATAGAAACCTATAGAAAGTTTGACATTTCTCAATTGACTGCGTTCGCGCGCACTGTGAAACCTTACAGTAATGTTTGTGAATAGGGGCTTATATCTAAACGGAGCTTTATGACGTCACATCGCATTCAAAGCAGCTTTATTGAAAGCGAAAGCTCGACGCTCCAAATGATTTTGATAGATTGTAACTCCAGTTATGTCGTACAATATGAGGTTGTGAGTGATGATCGTCGAAAGTGATGTACGCTTTATACCGTATAAGTTGACTTCAATGGTATAAGTAAGACATCTACACGTAGTGAAGCAAATGTAGGACGGATGTTTTTTTCACTTATGTCGTAACTGTTGTAATAATTTCTTTGAATGATTTCTAATGGTGATGACACTCGAGCCGAACTTCGAGCAAAACCACTTTATTCAGAAATATCTGAATATGGGGAAGGCTGTTTGGATAGGTATTTGTTCAATGTATGCGATATATGGGATGTACATATGGGAATGACATAAGTCGCGTGATGTATTCACATCATTGCCATTCGATTTGTAGAAACCATGGTAAACCGTGGTGTGCGGGAAGTGTGGCGGGCGGGATGTCGCATTCCATCCGAGTTCCTAGTTGGCTTGGTGGAAGTACGTTGTATGGTAGTCATAGTACAAGCGTTGCTTATTTTGGACCATAAAACTGCATGGTCCAAAACTAAGCAACGGTGTACAAGTCTGGCGATATTATTACGATCCAAAGAATATGATTATCGTATTGCAAATATTTAAAGCAGTCATTACAAAACGCGAAGGTCAAGGTGGTTGCGAAACAGAAGCATGACTGCGTATGTGTCTCGAAAATATTTGTTTTGTGTTACTAAGCTTGCTAACATTACGTACCATTTACAAATTCTTGACACTTACAAAATTTACAGGAATTCAGGCAAGATTTTTATTTATATTAAGTTTAGGTAATTTTATTATTTTGTATTATTCTTATTTTATAAGTGTTAGAGCCAAACTGTTGCCAATTAACTGCAGCTCAAATACGGGCTGGCTCAACCGGGGTAGTACCATCCTCTCACAGAAGATCGCCGTTATACCGTAGTCACATAACAAATATAAGTATCTATATGTGTTAAGCAGGAAATGTAAGCCCGCTAATGATAAAAATATAAACTTGGTGCAAATAAACTCGTCCCATTTTGTGACGTGATCATACACGCCCAAGCATCGTGTTTTTATTCGATGACACTGCAAACAGTTTCCGGTCGCAAACTTAATACTTTCTATATAACTGGAATATCTATCTTCTTGGACGACCATACCTACGTCTTGTGAGAAACTTAAGGCCCGTTACCGCAACGAAGTAAACAAGTGATGTAAGTTTCAAAACAGCATCTATAGGCTACGGTAACTGATTAACATCAGGCGGGCCGTAGGTTTTTTTGCCACTGCATTCCTATAAAAAAGTACCAAGCTTCTATTTTCATAGATAACCGATTTTTTTAAAGTGGCAAATAATAAACCGTAGTTTCCGCACGTTTCCGACCTGAATGGGAGTGGGACAGAGGGAAGAGAAAGAATTTAAGCGCAGCTGTAATAGCTACTTTACGCCGATCTTCTGTGAGAGGGTGGTTCTACCCCCGTCGACCAAGCCCGTATATGAGCTGCATTCTCTACCACCAATCATCACTAATTGAGCGTCTAACCATTCGTTAATGATTATGAATCGTTAGCATGCATGTATAATGGTTTACACCAAGACTTACCGAACATTATATCCTGGGACATTTGTTAGACACGGCCACCTGATCCCATACTAAGCAGAGCTTGTACTATGGAAACCAGATAACTGATATTACTACATATACTACTTTTTTATTTGTAAATACATACTTAATATACATATACACTCAGACTTGGGACATACAGACATGTTCATGCACACAAATGCATGTCCCGGGTAGGAATCGAACCTACGACCTGCAGCGTGGTAGGCCGAATCTTAGTCAACCACGCCAACGGGCCTGACCAACGGGTATTATGATTGATAAAATACCTGTACAATTGTGGACCATACACAACTTAAAATAGTATTCCCTTTCAAATATCAAGTGCGTCTGTCAGTGAAGAGTGAGGGGTCGGTGACATAACCGCGCATCTCGAGATGACCGCTTGCGCAACTCCGAACTGTATTACAACTTGTCCGAGAAAAGTGTGCGATTTATAATCTTCTTCGTACGTGGTAATGACGTAACGTACAAGCCCGTACATCTAACGTGAAGTATAAAAACAAGATTATTGGTTATGTAATACTGATTTTGAACTGTGAAGACGTTTGCTTTTAACCACTTATACAGAGTAGATGAGGGTCGTATTCAATTCCATGATAATTTATTCTAACACGTAACTAAAAAAATATACATAAAAAAAACACAAATAAATGACAAAAAAAACTTTACAAAAACATTGCAAACGTTTCGCTACGTGGGCTACAACCCTAGCGAGCGACTATTCACTGCCTTAAAGGGTTATTACACCTTCCTAAATTTAAGCTACTTAATTCCGTCGTGACTGAATTTAGGCAAGTGTAATCGCATTTAGCAAGTTAGAATATTAAATAATCAGAAGCTTTCTAAATTAGGTTCTAAATTTAGTGACTAAATTTAGGAAGGTGTAATAAGCTCTTTATCAAAAGGAATTTAAGTACTTGTATAAGTGACAATCCGTTTTCCGATCATATTTCATTTCATTCATAATTTTTTCATTAATTCGTATTTTGTTGGATAATTATGTCAAAATTAAAGTAATCACGTGATCACATTACAATTTGCATAAGATATAAACATCAGATACATTTGTAAACACTCACTCACTATGTCAGTCACGCAAGATGCGCCGGCGCCGCCGCCGTCGCTTGTTCAATTTACGAATTACATAATATATTATCACAAAAAAGAAAACATTAAATGTAACACTTAGCATGTTGTGCTTATTTCTTGTGTTAAAATGTTGCCAACTTATTCCATGATTCTTTCCTGTATGTTAAAGAATGCCACAATGATTACAAAACGTTTACAGGGAGTATAAAAAACAAATACAGTACCGTGCGAATTAAGAACCTACTCCTTTTTAAGTCTGTTAAATAGCCACAATCTCTAATTATATCTCGTAGTACTATTTTCTATTATGTGCCTCAATTCTATACAGATTGAAGTAATGAGGAGATCTACTTAACGAATGAAATGTCCATAATTATTCCATTAATTTATTATTTTAAAATCCTTTTAAAATCTGTATACTGTTTACACTGGAAAAACCAATCACTGAATAACTACCTACTATATTAATTATTTTAATTAAAACAAGCTTTTCTGTTTTTTCCGTCATTTAACTTTGTGTAGCCAATACAAAAGATACTACTCGGTTAAATTAACTACGTAACTGAAACCCAAGGATATCGTCCTTACAGACTGGCCAGTGAGAGGATCTAAACGATGGCAATTGAAGCAAGGCCGCCAGGTCAGGTCTTGATTAACGGAAACGGTTTTTACAAATCGCCTGTCCAATATATAAGTGGCCGGTAGGGTAGCCACTTCTACTGTAGTATTATTATTTGGCACTGAAATCGTACTATATTTTTTTGAAAAACAAAATAATTGAATGAGTAATTTGACTATTTCATGTGCATAACCTGGGCTCAAAATAGTTATATTTCTTCTTAGAAAAAATATGGAAACTTGAGTTAGAGAATCGTCGGTCATATTTTATTATCTATTGTATTAATGGGACATGTTGAAACAACTATACTCGCATAGAAATGATGGCAACCCTAGGCCAGCTGCACCCTTAACCATGTTATTAAGTTTAATAATATGAACACGGATTCTGCATGTTTTGTACAAGGTCTCGGTACAAAGATATAGTTGTCCAGATTATGTGTGCGTATTATTATAATAGTATAAGGTTTGCTTATAGCATGATCGTGGCTAAACTTAGATCGGTATTAAATCAATCTCAACTCTGCAATAGTTCCTGCACCTGCTGAGGTCAAGCTGCTGTATGTGTCTCATCATCTGCAGCGGTTGACCCCAGCAGGTGCCTCACATAACATCAAACTTATCTCAAGCCTCTACGTGCCACGGGCCTCTACGTATTGGACCCATGTCCCCACACAAGCTTTGCAAGGGTCCGGATTTAGTCCGAGTGGCTAAAACTGAGAAACATAATAAAAGCGTTAGTTCTACCTTACATTTTGATATTTTAACGAAATTTATGATGGCACATACCTGCTAGCTAAAGGTACCTTTTGCTTTTACGATGTCTTATCCAACTAAATGATGTGAACCAATTTTAAAATAATCATTAACATATAAATTAAACATTGCCGAGAGGCAGAAAGCATAGAAATCACCTCGTCCTAAGCGATAATTGAACGTGAACCTACATGCCGGAATGTATCTAATTAAATTAATGGCCATAAAGAGAGATTACGCAGTTAGTTAGCGGTGAATGAAGATTGATCAACATTGCGTAAGTATATTTTCATCAGGAAATTATTCGCATATTGATTGCCCAAAGATGATTGCGTCCACGTAATCGAGGGCTGGCTCTTACATCTTTCAAAATAAGCATGACGATTTAGCGAGGAAATTCAGCCAACATTCTTGTCACCCGGTAGAGTTATTTGATTCGTATTAGGATAGGTACTTTATTGGTGTAGCCAAGAAACGCGTATCTAATTAATAGTCATGTTAAGATCTACTTTTAATTGAAATTTGTTTAGATTGTGTAGATATCGTAAAAAAAAATTAAACGTTGAAACTTTGTTGAAATAAAAAAATTGAATGCATTCATAGATAATCTGTATGATAAGTAAACATAAAGTTAATTAGAAAAATACTCAGTGCAATTAGTGTTATAAGTAGGATGTGTTTCAAAACTCTACGTGGAGTCTAGGCATTGCTATACTTATGATATTACAAAACTACTGAAATTTTGAAATAATCTAACTATACAGCCCCCCTAGACAAGTGGCATGAACGCTAATCGAATAGAATAGACTTCACAATGTATGGAAATGTCAAACGTCGCTATGTAGATCAACAACAAGTTGCTATGTAGATCACGTGACTTATGTCATTTCCATACATGAAGCGTATCGATTTCAAAGAACGCTTGTAGACGTAAGTGGCTGACGTCTAGCCCTTCAGGTGTTTAACAATACACGCGAAATATGAAGTACAGTGACTTCACAATAATTTTCTTCAAGAACGATTTGACATAGTAGCGATAATGTTTGATACTTATTCGATGTGGTAATGTAAAATTTGTACTTACCTACAAAACAGACACTCTCAAGCAATCGTGCGTAATCAAAGCAAGATGTTGAATAATGCTTCAAGAAACTTTGTCATGATTTAATCAAATACTGAGTAGGTAAGTGCAGTATTCTACGATTCTACATTCAAAAAACAATTAGAGTCAAAATTAAATGTACAGTCAGCAACACAAGTCACTGAACATTCTCAATTATTTTTAATCGGTTATACTTTTTATTCCACAAACGTTAGTGAACATTGTCGAAACCAAATATTCAAATGTTCTTTAGATCAAGAAAACATATGGATTTTATTTAAAACAAAAGTATGCGAGCGATTTGTAAAACTCCGAATGTTCAACGACTTATGTTGCTGACCGTACCTACGTAGCTATAAATTCTATAAAATCAAGATAGGTTAGGCAATGAAGCTGTTCGATTTATGAAAACGTCTATGTTCCATCCGTTTGACCCAGTTCCAAGTGAGTGGGCCCGCCGCCCGTGTCTAATTCAGCAAAGGCGGGTTTCACGCTTTAAATCTGATAGTTTGAGCTTATAATCGAATTTAAATAATGCTTGAAATTCTCACTTCTTGTTTTAAATTGCAACAGACTGTAAAATTAAATAAACAAGAAGCTCTACGTTTATTATCGCCTACTACTTAGTTCAATTCAAAATCAACTTTTTTATCATCCTTACCAAATAACAGATCGGGACTGAACGCTACCATTATAAAATTTAATTTATTGATTTTTACGATTCCGTACCCAAAAAGGAAAAAAATGGAACCCTATAGGATCACTTTTTGTCTGTCTGTCAAGACCCTTTTTCTCAGGAACGGGTAGAGTTATCAAGTTTAAATTAATATCAAATATCAATTAAGATTCCTTGGTGGTGTAAATAAAATCAAGCTTCTACCTCAATGTAATCAAAAGATACGAGCCTTTAACATATTTTGATACTCGCAAATGTTCGTTATTGGAATCACTATGGTATTTTAATGTGTTCGTAGTTCGTTTTACTATCCTAGATATAAATTATTAGAAAATATCGTGAGTGAATGTCTTGAATGTTTGACTATTAAGTCCAGCGTCGTGAGAACACGCCTTTCGGCCATAAATCTAAATTAAATTTTATTTAAATTATATGCTATCGTGTTTTGAGATTTTTTTATAGAGGAATCCAGCCATTCATAACGGTATTATGAAGCTAGTCTAACATTATACCTACACTTCTTAGTAAAACTACATTTTGTGATCAATACGGGATCGGTAACTCGTTGTAGATTTTGAAAGCCATTGTATTTATATAGTATTTGTGCAGTTATTTGGTAGATTTTGAGAAAATCTAACTAATCTAACAGCTACAATCATGTTGCCATCGATATTCGAAGAAACATAACAAATGTTAGACTGACTGTACCTACCTGCCCTATGAAGCCAAAAAGTCTACATACTTATCGAATTTTCCATCAAATTAAATACACCTACTAGGTACCTTAAACAGAATTCACACGTTAAATATGAAACTAGAAATTCTTTAACTGCCATGGTATTTGTGTAGTTATTATGTCGTCAGTGGAAAGGAAAAAACGCTAAAACTCCAAAATGGTACTTTTGGAAAATGAGGTTTAAAGTAAAAATTTAACACTCAGGGTATAGTATTTATTGGGTAACGGTACAAGTTTATAATAATAATAATATAATAGTTTATATAATAATTAATCTACACAACAAACAAGTAAACAAGTTATCGTTCAAGCCGGTGGAAAAGTCTCAAGGACAGCGACATCTGTCATAGACAAAACCCGAGCGAAGCCGGGAAAAATGGACCAGTGGCCAATGACAGCATTTTCATGGCTCGCGGCTGCGCGCGAAATTCTCCCATTGGTTGCCGGTTTGGAAGAAATTACTTTAAACCTCATTTTCCAAAAGTACCATTTTGGCGTTTTAGCATTTTTCCTTTCCACTGACGATGTAGTTTTTGAAAATCTAACTAAGCTATCAGCTACGTGTTGCCATCGATATTATAAACAAACATAACACACATTAGTCGGACTGTACCTACTTTATCTATGAATCCTAAAAGTCTTGATACTTATCGATTTTTCCATCAATTTATACCCACTACCTCTAACAGAATTCAAACGTTGAATATGAGACTAGAAATGCTAATAATAAATCTTTCCTCTCATCCTCAGGGCGCTGTTGGTGGCGCTATGGTGCGCGTGCGCCGGCGCACTGGCCCCGCTCACCGCTGGCGACGACGACTGCGCGCTACACATCACCGGCCCGGGCCGAACGTCCGCGTACGACTACAGCATCAACCTGCTTAAAGGAAACTTGTGAGTAGCATATCTTCATCTCTACATCCGACATTCCAAACTCTTCATGTCTACGACACTCTTAAGGGCAGCTCATTACAACCACTCCGCACCCGACCAGCCCCCCTAGACTAAACAAATGGCTTCGTCTACAAGCGTTTCTACAAATCGCTACGATTAAATGTATGGAAATGACATTAAAAGTCGGTAAGTAGATCACGTGACTTATGTCATTTTCATACATGAAGCGTAGAGATTTATAGAAACGCTCGTAGACAAAGCCACTCGTCTAGGGGGGCAGCACCGCCTCTCCTCGAGCGGTTAGGTTAAGTTAGGTTAGGATCGTGTAACTCTTTCTCTTTATATGAAATTCTATGGACATACACTCACTACATCAACTCCGTAGCCTCACCGGATCGCCTCGCTCGCAAGCTGTCTACGTGCTGGTCGAGTGCCGAGTGGTTGTAATGAGCTGGTAGCTTAAGTAGTGATGGGATGTTCTCAAGAACATTCTCACCCGCGGAAACTTACGGAAACTTACTCGTGAGAATTTTCGAGAATTTATCTTATGAAGCATGTTAAACTTGGCATAAACCTCATTAAACATGCAAGTATGGTGGTTTTAATTGTTTTTAAGATTGAAAGTTAGGATAACGTCACCAAAAATTAAAAAATATCACGAGTAAGTTTCCGAGGGTGAGAATGTTCTCGGGAACATCCCATCACTAAGGCTCAAACGGTGACTTTACGCAAAATGTTTGATGAATCCTTTGGCCCATGTGCTTTATAAAATGTACCGCATTCAATTTCAGACACTTTATGGAATCTTATATAAAAAGTTCACGAGCTATGTAATTAAACACACATACCTTGTTTAAATGCTATAAAGCCGGCAGTAAGTGACAGATGCAATTACCTCGAGACAGCGCAGATAAGTGCACTTCAACCAGAATGAAATGTGAACACCATTGCATAAAGCTTCCTGGTATTATTATAGTTGAATTGCGCAGACGGGCCTGATATTCTGATTTGCCGTTTTTATTTTTTGGAAATTATCATTAAAGAATTCGTCCTGTACATAAGGTGTGACTTTGTGTTGCTCAATTAAAGAAATAATAAACTTAAAGCGGCACGGGGCGCCGCGCAAATGCGACGCGACGGCGATCATCGCCATGTGTTTATTGGGGTTTGATTGCTATCAAGTCGCTGTCGCATCGCGGTTTCCTTTACGGTGTGACCTCGGCCTAAAACTAAAAATAAAGGCGCACTCTGCTTGAAACTTTGTTTTTCTTTGAACTAGGGCCTCGAGTGTCTTAACAATTTTCCATTACGAAACCTCTGGTCTCCAATAATTCACAAGTTCTTCATTGTAAATCGTAAATTCTTGACGGTCGCTATGTTATCGGCCAGAGGACTGCTGATGGCCGACAACATTTCGACCGCCAAGAATTTACGATTTATAATGAAGATAATATTAGAGAGCATGGTGTCGGTATAGACATGTTAAGAGACTTAAGTCCTTAAGACTTAAGTAAGTGATAGTCTTCTCTGAACAGGAGCTACAGCTAGGTGTAGGTATCAAAATGAATGTTCAGTAGGTACCTACAAACTTCATTGGTCCAGTTACAAATACAATAGGTAAATTATATCCCGAATCTCGTCGCCAATCAGTACGATGCACGGGAGTGCGATCACCGCGCTGTCACCGTTACGTCATGCGCCCGCGCAAACTTGACACACTTCCGCGACACGCTTAACACTCGCATCGTTCTTTCACTACACCACCGTATGATAAATGGCACGCAAACAAACTGTTTGGATAAAAAAAATATGACCAAGTGCCAATGACCGACCTTCTGTACAAAAAAAAAAACAGGTAAATGATTTTTTAATTGCGTTGTATTGTATTTTGAAACCTGTTGTTACTTTCAAAAGATGCTATGTTTATATATTAAAAGCTACTTTATTTAAAGTTTAGAATATATAAGCGCATATAATTCAGTGATAGACTGTTCTCCAGATGTGTATTAAAGTGGATATAACAATGATTCATTAGATTGATTCACATAATAACCTCTGCGGTATCGATAGGTACCATTCAACTGTTTTGTTACTTATATAACTCTCGATAATTATATCAAAATAGTATTGTTTCATCCGTCACATTCCCCGCTCACTCCGTAGTGACCTCTCAATGAGATTTCGTAACCGTAGGTCTATTGCTTTCATCTCCAACGTATTAGCCAACTGACGTTCACTTTCAAAATCCTTTCGCTTAATGTATCAGTACTTCAGTGCATGTAGGTAATACATCTTCGTGTTACTGCAACATTGATACGCTGTGAGCAAGGTTGACGTTCGGTTGATTGACTGCAGCTCATATATGGGCCGGCTCGACCGGGGTAGTACCCCCGACAGAAGATCAGCGTAAAGAAGCTATTGCAGCTGCATTTCGTACGATGAGAGTGCCGGAAGCCCAGCCGCCCTCCCCCTATCCCTCTGTCCCACCGCCCTTCAGTTCGACAACGTGCGAGTAATGACTTTGGTATTATTAGCATCTATAGATTACGGTAACTACTTGTTGCCACGCTTGTTTGTCACCTTAGTACCTAACATAATATATGACTGTATTCATTCGAATTCAGTTTCCACAAGCGTTCTTGCTTCAAAGAACTTGTCCCATCAAATCATCATAAGCATTGGCAGTAAATCAAAGCGCATAGCCGATATAACATGCATTATGTTAGCAGTATTTCCGTGTAACGGTGTGGTCAGTTCCCGGTACACTAAGAACCTTCTCGCGTCGCGTCGTTTGTCAAGTATTTGTCGAAATCTTCCTATTGAGGTTGAACGGTAAACTCGAAATCCAATCTTTGAACAAATAATGTTTTGTGTACGGTAGATTTTATTATCTTATTAGCATCTAGATTCCGTGTTTCGTTAATTAAAAATTAGCATGTACTTTACTGATGCTACGGTAAAAATATGTACAGTTGGTACATGGACGTGCAACGGTATGTCAAATACAAGGATTTTCAAGAATCAAATAGTTTTGGGTGGTCTCCTCGAGCAAAACTCGTGCCCTATTTCAAGTAGGTTGTTCAGATATTTTGATGAGTGCGTATGGTAAGAAGTTTCAATTATAAAAAGGATGGCTAGGTGATTACTATAATTATATAACGTGATAGTCAGGTCAGTTACCAAACATCCCGTTCCCACGTCTGTGGAGCGGATAAGGAGAGGCGTCTTCGATTCTCACGATTAATGTTTTCCTGCAGTTAACTGCAGTTTGTTTCTCCGCTTACCGGCTTCCACAACGTTGTTATAGACGTCTGATATTTTCAACTTATGTCATTTACTATACTATATATTTATTACTAATGTGTGCAAGTGAATATGTAACTATTTTTAATTTTAACTAATATAATAGGGCTCGTTAAAGGTTCTTTGAACCGCTTTTTAAGACGAGAAGCTTATTCTTCAAATTAATTTATCCAAGGCATATGAAATAGGGCCTTAGCCTTATTAAACCTATTTTAAAACGTGCTCATATTGTCTCGTACTTTGTTTTATGACTCGTCCCACATTAAGCTTTGTTAAAATTCCGTTATATTTGTTAGTTATCATAAGCTATGAAAGTTAATTCTAATAAACACAACAGTTTAGCGTGACGTATACTTTGATCGCGCATTTATGTAAATTAACCCGGTCACGTGGTGGTACAACCGGAACAAAATGGTGAATATGGTAATCAAAATTTAGATAAATAATCTTCGATTATGCTGCATGGTTCCGTATGTGTGGGATATATTTGTCCCTCGTTCGCAACGAACGTATAAAATATTTCAATCCAAATCTTTATAAAAGAAGGTTGAACAGGCATCTTCTGGGTGCGCTCGCTCCACCGTTGACCTCATCTTTGCCCCTGCGGCAAGAGCAATCCCATTTTTAATTTAAAAAAAATACAAATACTGAAGATGATGTCGTGGGTTTTCTCTATTTAATGCTGTCAAAAAATAGAGACAACATCATAAATCGGTGGATATATTTTACAAGTGAAACTCAAAATTAGTTACCTGCTAGGTTTTGCGTTTATCTGTCCATTAGGTGGTTTCCCTAATTTATTAGATAAAAATACTATCACCTCTACTGCACCATATCAAATTCCTAATAATATTATTAATTTTTATCTTATTTCGGATTACATCATGCGTTAGTAACAATTTTAACCAAAATAATGTTAGTCTTCCCTATTATAGTCCATGTAATGTTCCAGTGTGAATATAACATAAAAGATGGTTTTCAAGTTTTCATTACGGAATCCAAATTAGCTGGTTCTATTACTCACTTAAGCTAGACGGGTTTTAATAATTTTGTAGGTCGCGGGTTCACTGACCTTATCAGATGAAGATGAGTGCATCGCTTCCGCAAAAATGTAAATAGTTATAGATTACTAGCTTTTGCCCGCGACTTCGTCTGCGCATTTCTCCTACGGGAACATACTATCGGGATAAAAAGTATCCTATGTGTTAATCCAGGTTATAAACTATCTGTGTTTCAAATTTCATCCAAATCCGTTCAGTAGTTTTTGTGTGATTAACAAACATCCATCCATCCATCCATCCATTCAAACTTTCATATTTATAATATTAGTGGGATGTATGAGAAGCGGAGTTGGCGACCTAATTTGGAAAAAGTATTTCATATTTCAGAGGTATAACAACATTATATCAGTTGGTGCGTCTAGATGCCTCGCATGCCTCGCCCGAGCACTCATGTTATGACACTATCTCTAAGCGTTCCGACGTCAAAACTGAGTGCTCGGGCGCGCCATGCTCCTTATGTAGACGCAGCCAGTAGATAGTGATGCTGATAGCTGTATTTCATAGTTACTCTACTTGAAGCTACATAGCTATTGCTAGGAATCAAAAGGGCCTAGACCTAACATCCTCTTTGCGCAAAACTATTATCGTAATCATGTCGGTATCAGCTAAGTCAAGACGCCATGGTTTCCGTTACAATCTAAATTACTTTCGCTCCCGTCCAAACATTTTCAACATTCACGGACCACGTAACGCTATTTATTTCTAGAAAGGCAATGAATGTTATCTGTGCGGCATCAGATGTTGCCAAATTGTAGAATCACGTGAAAACACTTAAAACCGAGTTGGATAACGATCTCCATCGTATTAGGTAATTTAGCCTTACAAACATTTGCCGGATTGTGGCCACGAGGTCGATTTTGCGCTTAAAATTAATATTGTGTATCATATTTTGTGATTGGATGAATTAATTGCTTTGATTACGTGGTTAACTATTAGAAATGGTGGTATGGATGCGTGAAAACGACGAGAGCGAGCAAACGGCTCGCATCTACGCGCTTATCGCTCGCTTGCCGTTTTCGCTCGCTCACGTTCTTGCAATAGGTACAAGCGAGTGAACGAGCGAACGATTTTACAACATTAATATTTATTTTTTTCTTTAGTCCAGCTATTCTGGAAGCATTGTAACGATTTCTCCAAAAAAATCGCTCCCATAGCTTAGCAACAAAAGTTCTAAAAGCTGCGACATAAATATTTTTCTAGGACAAATATAGAATCTATTATAAATCCGTAAACATTTTTATATCAACTTTGGACTTTCAACAATGCACCATTAAATAAATAATGTAGTATTTACTACATTGAATTCAATACACGGTGCGCTTGTTTCGACAAATACGATACAGACCACCAGTCGATAAATAAATGCCGCAAATATTTATTTTACGATTGATTAAAAATTACTGGAATTGCTTAAAGTCTTTAAGTGATAATCGAGAATAAGGAGTGGTATAATTAAATTGTAACACGTTTTTTGTTGTTTGTTTCAGTGGATACGACGGACAAGCGAATTGCATCACTTACGAAGCGGTTAATCAGGCTTATCTGGAGGCCAGGAACAGAATCTGTAAGTATATCACGTTATGCGATCAGTCTTTATAATTCAGTGAAGGTTCTGATTTGTATTCAGTTTCATTCTTGAACGGTCGCATTTGAGACAGAAAACGCATACCTACTCTTTGCTATGACGGTATTTATTTCGTAAGTTTCTGTATCTTGTTGATCTATTTTGAGCTAGGATATAATAGGTATATTGTGGTCAAAATAATGGATGTATTCATTTTTAAAAAGTATTACCATTTATAAAATTGCAATGTCTGTTAGAAATGTCATAATAACAGATGTTTAGTTACTAAATACATGTGATATGTACGGTACCTATTTATAGTATAAAAACATTTGTTTTTTGTTTGTCTGCCCGTCTGTTTGTTCCGGCTAAGTTCCGAATCGACTGAACCGATTTTGACGGGACCTTCAGTGGCAGATAAGTAGCTGATGTTATAAGGAGTAGCTTATATAGGCTACTTTTATTTTAGCCAACATTAAATATTTTTTTTGTTAAATTCCCCACGTACGAATTCGCGGGCATGGATATACCTACTTTACATAATAAAAATGTAGGTATCTAAGCCTCTTACTTGACCCGTAATTTAGCATAAGTACGTACCAACATGCAAATCATAGTTTAGTGTCACAGTTTCGAGATGCGGAAGAAATCTGCTAGTTATTACGTTATTATCATCTTTATATGCCGCCTACACACTTTCTATGCTGCAACTAGACATATTTTACAACAATACAAATGCACCTACTTATGTCATCCTTTCTAGTTTTATTTTTTTTGCTTAAGATTTTTTTCATTCACTTTGTAAAATACGAATACTATTCCACCAAGCCAACTAGCAACTTGGATGGAATGCGGCTTCCCCGCACGCACACCCGCCACCGCCGACGGCTTCCCGCCCGCCACACCTCCCGCACACCGCCTTTTTGTGCGGGTGACGTCACACTTGACAGGTTCCTAGTTGGCTTGGTAGAGTAGTTCTATAATTTTGCCGTGGATGTTGCTCAATACATAGATTTATAAAAGCTTCGCGCGTGCGCTTTAACTAGATACCGCCCTACTAAGAAAAATCATTTCCAGGAATGCGGCAACTTATTATCGTTGCGGCCTGTCAGTTTAATACAGTGGTTGATGACAGATGTACTGAAGTACACAAAATGTCGTGTGGTATCAGTTGCCGCATTTTATTAGTGCGCATGCTCCATCTAGTTGGAGTGTCCTCGCGGAAACTAAAATTAATCTATGGCTCAATATTTAAATGCATTTATTTTCGTAGTGGTGTCCCAACCGAAGGGCGACTGGAAGCCAGAAGACTTCGGAAGCGTCGGTGAATTGATACTTGACATCTCCATCAACTTGGCTCGAAGGTGAGTGTGTCAAACCCTTAACAATACCTGTTTCACGCTATTGCTAACGAATATTGTCTAATAGCACTAAAGGCCTGTAATTGCTTCGACACAAAGACCTTTAAAAGACCTAAAAATACAAGGTCTTAGACTACCTGACGGAGAACGCACATCCTGGCCGAAAAGCTGGTAATTACCAGCTTTTCAGCCAGGATGTGGGAAGGAGGCCAGGAGGGCAAATGCCCTGGTCGTGGTGTCACTGGGATCGCCCCAATAACGTAGCCATAGTACAAGAGTTGCTTAGTTTGGGACCATACAGTTGGTGTGTGTCTGTCGATATTTATTATTCCAGTGAACTTTCGTCCGACATTCACCCACTGCACTTAAAACTTTACAAGTACTTTACACGACTTTTTTTGTTATTGGACCAAGGTGGCAAACAAGCGTACGGCCCACCTGACGTTAAGCAATTACCGTAGCCTATAGATGCTTGCAATATCAAAGGTATCGCTTGCATGTTGCCGACCAACGAGGGGACGGGGGGGTTGGGCTTCCGGCTCTCTCACTCATCGTACGAAACGCAGCTACTTTACGCCTATCTTCTGTGAGAAACCAAAGCAGTGGTAGCCGATTGGTTAAGCACGCGTCTTGCGGGCTTAAGGTCATGGGTTCAAACCCTGGCTCACACCTCTGGATTTTTCGAAATCTATGTGTGAATCATAACTTTAATATGATTATCACTTGCTTACGGTGAAGGATAACATCGTGAGGAAACCTGCATGTCTTTAGACACGTGAAATCCACCAACTCGCACTGGGCCAGCGTGGTGGATTATGGCCTGAATTCCCCTCGCATTGAGGGGAGGCCCGTGCCCAGCAGTGGGACGTTAAAAGGGCTAAATAATTTTCTGTGAGAAGGTGGTACCTACTACCCCGGTCGAGCCAGCCCGTATATGAGCTGCAGTCAATTGGCTACATCTTGGCTCTACCACCTACAAAATTAAAAGCTTTAATTAAAAACAATAAACTCTACCAAGGTTGATCTTCTTTCAAATACGTTCCTTTGTGAATACGGCCGTGGTCAACTCACGACACGGAAAGGTATCAAAGCGATGTATTGTGGCGTTGTTCAAAGATATCATTATCGCAGCTTTTATTCTGTCGTAGAGATCCGGTCTCCAATCATGAATTGAAGTCACTCGAGCGAATTAAGATGTAGACTGTAAAATGATCGCCTAATTTGTAACCACAACCACAATGCGAGTGCTCTGCGCCTATTGTGGTTTGTGGGTTGGTAATTTTAAGACATTAATCACAAGAGTAAATCTAGTTTTATTTGGGTTAATCCTGTTCGCCACTCCCACCATTGCCCCCTCCGGTGGCGAATGGGACATTTTCTAAAAAAAAAACAATTGCCACCCCGGGTGGCAACTGGGATGAGTTTAATCCCAGTCGCCACCCCCAGCATTCATTCCCTTTTATTTCTTCCTAAAACGACCGAACATTATAAAAAATAAATAATAATAAAGCCTTTTAAAATATTTTGAAAAAAAAATGTAAAAAAAAAACGCCACCGGAGGAGGCAACGCTGCGTCACCCCCGGTGGCGAATGGGATATTTTTTTTAGAAAATGTCCCATTCGCCACCGGATGGGGCAAAACTGGGGGTGGCGAACGGGATTAACCCGTTTTATTTTAGTCTAGTCCTTTATTGGTGGTAGAGAAAAGCTGTTGGCACGATCGGGGTAGTACCACTCTCTCACAGGTGATCAGCGTAAAGTAGCTATTACAGCTGCGTTTCGTACGATGAGTGTGAGAGCCGGGAGCCCCTAGTCCAATGTATGCTAGCTACCGGGACCATACAGTTGGTGTAAATCTGGGGATATTTATTTATTACTAGTTTCTGCCCTCTGACTTCGTCTGCGTTGACTTTAAAATTGACTTTTGGGGATAAACGGTATTCTAAACTATCTGTATGCCAAATTTCATCCAAACCCGTTCAGACATTTTTGCGTGATTGAGTAACAAACATCTAAACTTTCACACTTATAATATTAGTAGGATTTGTTTATTCAGTGCAGCATTGCGTACGAATATAACTCTTCTCTTCATAAGTACTAAGATTAGGCAATATCTGACATTCCTAAGCTTTTACAGCTTTCATTAGACTTGCAAAAAAATATTTGCAGATCCATTATCACGTCAATGGTGGCAAATGCCCCTGGATCCTTGATCTTACCCAATTGTCGCCTACGAACAACCTTCGCAGTGAATGTAAACGTAAATGTCATCTCGGTCTCATTAGCGGTAACCGGAGCGATACACATCGCTGATTCAGGCCGTGCGTCAGTGCGGAAGCCTGAGTGGTCCTTTGTGGATCGATACCGATCCCCTCACTTCCTTATCTTTTCGGATAATCTATCGTTTAAGATCGAATACGGATGCATTGAAGTCCGGAATCAATATGAGCAGTATGGGAATATTTGATAACATAGGGCAGAAGGAGTGGCGACGAGTTGCTAAGCGTGCTACCTAACGCCTAGGTGATGATCATGACCACTCTGCCACGAGTGTTACGACGGATGAGAACATAGATTACATAGAATAGTCTTTCACAACGTCGGACCCATAGATAGATCCTCTATAATGTTCTGTGTTTGAACCCTAAGATATACTTCTGAGATTGCCAAGTTTCCTTAAGTCGGTATCATAAAAAGAAAACGAAATTTTATTAAGTAGTACTTCATAAGGAATTCAAGCTAAAGCCAAAAGGTGACTGGATCGTTGAAGTTTCATATATGGGCAGCAAAATAGGACCGCATATTTAAGGCATGAATAATTGATATAGGTACAATCATGTGATGCATATATCCTAGCAATCATACATCATACATATTAAAATAAGGCAAATTGAAATATTTATTTGCTTAATTGGATTGGGTGCTTATCGTAATTTGAATTAATATATTTTTAGGGTTCCGTAGTACCTACGAGGAACCCTTATATGATCAATCAGTGCGTCGTCCGTCCGTCCCAGTTTGTCACAGTGCCGTCTTGACGGCAGTTGATGAAATTTGGTAGAAATACATCTCCATTCCAAACATAATAATTATAAACTGACATTTTGTTAAAGGTACCTCGCCTCGCCCTACCTAAATGGAAAATAGGGATAAATATGTTTCTTTTACTTATCCCATTATGTGAGGTATCTTTGAAAGGGTCTTTCCAAATAATAATATTGTGTTTCCACACAATATTTTATAATTAGCCGTACCATTTGCTGGATTTTAATCTCTAGAGGTTTAAACAATGTGTAGTTAATCCTACAGCAAGTTTTTGTTATTAAAATGGCTACGGAACCCGACATTGTGTGTGGTCCGACACGAACTTGGCCGATGTTTCTATTACAAACATATTCGGTATATCGTATATCGTAATTATTTAATGTAAATTTTCTGCATAATCATTTAGAAGTGGCTCATTTTGAGAGGTCTTAAAAACATTATTACGTTCGTTAATTACGTTACAACATACTATTGCATGTAAATGTAAAATGGTTGCGGCAATTCAAGGTTAGGTGAATCTCTTCTAGGCTTTTTAATTTGTTCCAATTTGGCAAAAACGTATTTAATAGATTTATAGGAATAGGAGAACACTTTTGATAACCGTTTGGCGCAATGGTTCGAGCGTAAGCCGCTCGGCTAACTGCATCGGGAGGTCGCGGGTTCGATTCCCGCTAGAGGAAAATTTGGGAACGGCCTTCTCGTAATTAGCCCTGGTCTGGGTGTCACTGGGATCGCCCCCGGGCCATTGTACGGAACCCACAGTGCGAAAATTTGGTTTACTGGGCAGGTTGTTGTGACGCCAATAGTAACTGCGTGGGATAGGTGTTGAATTTTACTATCACTTATTTTATTATAAGCGTTTAATTCGCTTGGAGCTTTTAACGATTACGACGACTGAAAAATACGCAATAACCTGTATTTATAAAATTAAAAACACTTAATAATCACTTAAAAATATGCTAATGTGAATACCTATTCGAAGCGTGGGTACAATTCGCTTTATGATTGTTCATACTAACGTTTTCAAAGGGAAGAATAAAAAGGAAAATATAAATTAAGGGGACAGGGGAGTTGTAGGCAAGGTTTTTCAATAAAATATACCATCGCTAAACAAACACTGCACTCAAATAAAATAAAAACGAACTAAGAATTATAATGCGAGAAAAATTAATCAATGGTTGTTTAGTTTCCCCGTAAACGTGCCAATATAAAACCACAAAGTTAAAGTCAAAACCAATTAACGACTAAATTTATCGCCCGATATAGAGATGTAAAAGTAATGTGATTTCTAAAGGTGGTAGAGTCAAGCTGTAGCCAATTGACTGCAGCTCATAAACGGGCTGGCTCGACCGGGGTAGTACCACCCTCTCACAGAAGATCGGCGTAAAGCAGCTATCACAGCTGCGTTTCGTACGATGAGTGAGAGAGCCGAAAGCCCAACCCTCCCCCCCTCCCTCTCCCTCCATCCCTCTCACCTTCAGGTTGGCAATGTGCGAGCAATGCCTTTGGTATTGTAAGCATTTATAGGCTACGGTAACTGCTTAACATCAGGCGGGCCGTAAGCTTTTTTGCCACCGCAGTCCTATAAAAAAATGTAGCTAAAAGAAAATACAGTTACCTAAGCGCATCTTATTTCTTTGCATAGGTACTTAGTACCTACATATTATTATGGCCTCATCTGATAGAGATCAGATGAGGCCATAATAATATGTAGGTGTAATTAGCATGCGTGGATTCATTTAACCAAAGTCTATAATTTAAAGCGATCAAGTTCAATTCATAACTTTAATGTTTTGTGCATTTATCGTTGCGTATCATCTCGAAGGTCGACGCACATAGAATTTAATTTCACATCTGTCTGTCTGCCTGTCGGAGTGACGGATCTAGGCCACGACACTCGATACTTGCATTGTTTCAAATGTAACTTGTCACGCGGCTACTGGCTCGATATATGATTTTAATTGACTGTTATAAAATTATTGAGATCGGTATTTAAATGTTAATCACTGCTTAGTAACTATAGCTGTGCCAGCGACTTTGGCCGTCACTTTCGTTATTTGAGTGTCGTAAGAATCCTTCCGTTCCTCGATAAGAATAAGCCTGGGCCTCGAGTCTGCAACAAATTACCATTGGGAAACCACTACTGGACTGTATATCTTAGTGAATACTGCATTGTAAATGTCAGTCGTCGTCGTCGTCGTGGTCGGCATGTGGTCGACCAAAGAACTGCTAACAGATGGTCGACAACAAGTCGACCGCTAAGAATATACGATTTATAATGAATAATTCACGAAGATAATATTAGAGACCTTTCCAGTGGTTAAATGCTACCAGACTCGACGCCCTGTAGGTAATACCAACGTTTGTCAAATAAAGATCAAATTTTGTATTACCGATTACAACATTGAGAATATTCAGTGGCTTACGTCGCCGACTGTACATATAGAGGTACAGTCCAGTGGGCTATAATAATATATTTTCTTTTTTTTATTAACATAAAACCAACACACGTCATGCATATTCGTACTATAAAAAACAAGATTATGGGAAAGACAACAGTAAAAAAAGCGATTACATAACTTTGAATATCATTGTGACCAAACTTTCTAATGTCCATTGGGTAACAAAGAATTCCTTAACTATATCAGATTAGCATAGTATTAAGTTAAATCGTTGTTTATTGGGTGCCACTGAACTTTATTGATAATAGGTTAGTTTTATTTAGGTCTATTGAGCTACTAAAAAGTAATAAATTGCTACCTGTACCTAACTCAAGATGCGTAAAATTTTTAGTTTGGTAATAATAATTCATCAAATTCTTCTTCCAACTCCTCCTATACTATCTTTTGATTAAATTCGTGCGGATTCCAAGACAACTAAGCTTTTCCCCGGAACTCATCGAGGGTCAAACCTTAACGTCATCGTTGGACAACATTGTCGATCCCGGCTTACAGCAGTAACAGTGGAGTGTGTGGCGGGCCCAGTCCCATAATAATAACAATTTCAAAAACTTGTAATAATAAATCTTCGTGTAACACTAACATATTGGTTATTACGGGTGTGGTGACCTAGACTATATTGTCTAACATTAAATTCAATTACATGGGCGCCTTGAACTAAATTCAGTATTCTTCGACCTTTGGTAGTTACATACATGAAACTAGCTATTCAACGTGGTACTGTCATTTGCACTGAATCATTACATTTTTGTACATAACAGTATTAACTAACGATTGGTGAAATCATTCATGGATTTATGCAGAAACAACAAACTTTTAGGTACAGTCAACCACAAAAATAGTACCGAGGTACAATGTATACCACATCAAATTCAAAAACTATACAGGGTTGTTTAGAATATTGTATTGAGGTTGTAAATAAAATTCTGAATTTCATTTATTTATAACTAGGTACAGCAAGGTGCAGGTGCGCTAAAGCACTCAATAATTACGTCTAGACATATAAAAAACAAAAATCTATTTTTTTATCACCGAAATTTAACGGATATCAAATGATCTCATTCCCAAATACCTCAATTAATCACGCCAAAACTAATTGGTGTATAAAAGCCTCTGGTTGTGTGCAATAAACCTTGGCATTTGGTATATCCGTTACCGAATTGCTTGCAATAGTGTAGTGAAGTGTACTAATCAATTACATACAGCAATAAACACCCATTGCTTCCTAAAGCTGCAATCAAGTGGGAACTAATC
The DNA here is from genome assembly GCA_947859195.1 of Drymonia ruficornis. NCBI lineage: Eukaryota > Metazoa > Arthropoda > Insecta > Lepidoptera > Notodontidae > Drymonia > Drymonia ruficornis. Next base: position 9,179,983 of record OX401913.1, on the reverse strand, counting down.
TTTACCACTGAGATAGCTTCAAGCGTGGCGCTATACCTTAGAACATTTGCTTAATTTAGTCAAGAGTTTGATTTACATGTCAATAGATCGCAGTAGTGCCTACGTCCCGCAAGCAGCTAGAGAAGCAAATTTTCATATTTTGGTCCATTATTCGTTCACGTAGCTTAGTGGCCGAAGCAATGTCTATTCGAGTTCGGTCAACTCGGAATCCTCACGGATGCACACATTTTGTAACTTTCTTATTCCTGAATTGATGCATAAACATAAGACCAGGGTGCGTTGTATGCTTATGCATGCTTGAGTAATACCTCTATCTCAGTTTATAAAATGTACTCTGTGGCTTCAAGTAAATTGCCCTATACCTACAATCGTTTTACTAAATCTGGGTCGAATATTTCGAAATGAAACCTTATATAGCCGCCAAACGTGTTCGTATGTGTCTTAAATTCCTATCTAGGCTACGCTAGATATACGTAGAAGTATTTGTTGATTACCGAACTAGTACCTAATAGTGCCGAAGTAGAAGTAGAAGTACCTATTTATTCTTGTCGCTGTCGGACCGAATTTGAAGACCGAAAATGGTTTAAGACTACCTACTAGCATTTCACAAAAAAAAAATGGCGATAGAAAATGTCCAATTTGAAAGGGTTCTACGAGTAAATACTTAAGGAGAACAGGGGCCCTACCACCACCTCTTATAGCAGTATTGTTTTAACGTTTCAGCGACTTTTTGTGCAATGACGTACCTTATGGTCATGACCATAAGGTACGTCATTGCACAAAAAGTCGCTGAAACGTTAAAACGTTCCTATAATTGAATCGCGATGTTATGGTGTTCCCGTAACGCATACTTATCAGCAATTTATCATCTATACGTTGCCTTAAACCGACTGCAACAAACTATAATTATAATTAACTTATTGCAAATTGCATGCAGTTTGTAAACAAATCGCCGTCATCGCGCGATCTATGTCTAATCACCGCGCTGTCTAATCCTGAATTAGAAATTGTCGATACTACTCCTGCTGTACCGCTTCTATCCAGAGTTGCAACATTTAGATATAAGCCGAAGCAATTCTAAACTCTGCCTAAGACTATAAGCTCATTAATCCTCAAAGTCTAAAGTTCCATCTCACCAACAGGTACGGCCTCACCTATGAGGAGATCGAGAAAGGTCTCCCCCTCATCGATACCTCCCGCACTCTGATCCGCGAGGTGTGCCCCCCAGTCTTCTCGCATGTGGAGTGCCGCGCCGGCAAGTACAGGCGGATGGACGGCCTCTGCAATAACTTGAGGCATCCCACGTGGGGCGCTACTATGGCGCCTTTCCAGAGGTAAGATTGCGTTAAACATTCTACTATCTGACACACAACAGAACGATGATAAACCCATTTAAATTAAATTTGAAATCCTTTAATGGATTTATTGGCTTCTTCGTTTCACTTTGTTGTCATCATCTTTTAAAAGTGCATTCATAGATCTATCTATATTTGTATCTCTACCATGCGGCATGGCCTCAATAACTCAATAAGATATGGTACCTAATATTTGGTTTAGGGTGTGTCATTTCTATAGATGCAGTCTTCGTTAAATAATTTCTTGATTGACGATAACGCAAACCAATTTCTTATAGGCAAATGACACTACTTTCGTTTACCTTTGTTTGGATTGTTCAAACCATATCGGTGTACGGTACCAATTTGTAAACGCACGTCAAGTACTATTTAAACTAGTTTAGGCGTGGCTTAGCTAACATACTAGGTTAATAACAGGTAACGGATATGAATAGTTACAACCTCGTCATTATACCATGTTATAAGTTATGTTTCCTTTTAGATTAATAGGACCGCTTTTCGCGGACGGCATCAACGCGCCTCGTATTGCCCACACAGGGCGAGATCTTCCGCTGTCCCGTGTGGTCTCCCGCACCATGCACCCTGACGATGGCTTCCACGACCACGCCGGCACTGTCATGGTTATCGCTTGGGGACAGTTCATGGACCACGATTACACCCTCACCGGTACTCCGCTTGGTAAGTAGACCAACTTAAGAAACTACTTATTCATTATTGGTAACCACGAAATATTCATTATTCTGTTTGTTGACTTTTGAAATATGTGTGAGATGCCTATGAAAACAAAATAATTTCTTCTTTGAGACGTGTTTTGAGTGTAGGTATGTAGACTTTTGTTACTATTTCTGGGAGTCTTACCTATTTGCGATCGGATTATTTGAGTGCCCTTTCTAAACCACACACTTAACCTAAAGCCTCATAATATAAGATTATTATCACACTCTATTCTATAGATCCCATCAACCGCAACGACCCCGAGGAGTGCTGCAAGCGACCGCCGCACCTGAAGCATCCCTACTGTAACGAGATCCGTATCCCCGATGACGATTACTTCTACCGGCTCTTCGGAGTCAAGTGCATCGACTTCGTGCGTGGTTTCCCTTCACCGAGGCCTGGCTGCCGACTGGGTAAGCACTGTTACCAAACACCAAAAAAATAGTTAAATGTAGAGACAGCACTCTTGGGAGAATTACGAAGACGTTTATAAGTTCGTCTCTATCATGTTCTTGTAATCAAAATTTTCTTTCAATTTTAAAGTCATAAAGTTGCAAGAGTGCTTCGTATGTTTATTTACATTGCAAGCAAAAACAGTATATTCAAAAGGAGATCCACACTAAACATTGCATTATATACAACAAAGAAAAATTATAGTAACCAGGGTCACATATTCAATGGGCAAATGTGGTTGTTGATATGCGGCGTCGGTTGAGCAACCAATCCCGGCCACATTGCGGTCGCTTTCCGACAGCTTATAAATTTAAAGAAGTGAATCTTGCGTTTCATATTAACTAACGAATCTGACTACAAACTACTACCCAGCTAGTGTACAAATACTTTAGGACTAATGTTCCTTTGTCAAGCGAATTAGGAGACTAGCCAATATTTATTCTGCCACAAGAAGTGGGTTTATACAAAGAGATTGTTGAATAAGTATAATTTATATATCAATAAAAATAACTCTTTATCATAAATATACAAACAAATAAATGCAAATATCAGGCGACGTGTACAAACAGGCTTCGCAACAACCAGTTTATAGGCACCACAAGAACTAAACACCGACCTGTGACCATTGTTAGCCTGATCGTTATCATAACTAGCCTCATCCTCGCCGAAGTGAGAGGGGAAAGTGTTTCTCGGCAGCTTCCCACATTGCGTCATCTAGTACAAGTCCGTTTGAGGGCGATCGACATGTTTGGCATGCACGCCTTGTTTACCTTCACTATCAGGGAAGATCTAGCTTTACTTCCTGAACTAAAGCAAAGTTTTAACTTAAACACCTACCTGGGGGATTATTCAATAGATGTTAAAGATTAGCTTTGAACTTTTGACACGTGGTACAAAAATAAAAAATCGGCCATGTGCGCGTCGGACTTGCACATAAAGGGTTCCGTACCACCGTAGAATAAAAACGTCAAAAATATCAAGTTTCTTGTATGGGGACCCCCTTTATTTTTAAATGTTATAGAAATACACATTCTGTGAAAATTTCAACTCTCTACCTATTACGGCTCGTGAGATACAGCCCTCTGCCAGACAAACATACAGATAGACGGACAGCGTAGTCTTAGTAATAGGGTCCCGTTGGCAGCCTTCGGAACCCTAAAAAGCACTTAAGTATGATGAACACATTCGCAACAATTTCTCATTACATTAGTAACTGAGTTGGTACAAAAAAAATATTATGTAGTAGGTTACACACTGTACGATGCCATACGATGGCTAATTGAGAGACATTTAATAATCTCATCATACGTAATTGCATGGTTATAGGCGATGTTAATGCTATAGCAAGTGGAACAGCACGATCTTTGTGTTATGTAATGATTGGTAATAGCTGTATTTAAAGTTATGTTATTTTTTAGGATCAAGGACGCCATTCAACACTTTAACTGGAGCCATAGATGGAAACACAGTATACGGCGTCACCGAGAAGTTTTCAAGGTAAATAACTCAAGATTTCGAAATTTTCGATTATCCTTTTCTACGTACATTCTTTCACAATGGCATAAAGTTATTAAAATCTAAAATATTGGTCGTCAACTGCTAATTAGAGCATGTATTTTAAAAAATCGTTTCGTTTATAACTATTATTGAATCATAAAATTTGCGTTAAGTGTTAAGAAGTTTCGGTAATTCACCAAGCGAGTAAATTAATCATAAAGAAAGTAATTCTAATAAATTAATGTTCTACTTCATTTCAGGAAGTTACGTACAGGCTTCGGAGGTCTATTGCGAATGAACCCGGTGTTCAAAGAGTACGGTCTCAAAGACTTGTTGCCTCTCAAACTTGATATTCCCGATGAAGGATGCACCCGACCCAACAAAAACATGTACTGCTTCGAAGCTGGTAAGTATTTTGAGCAAGCAAATAGTTATATAGAAAACAGCTGCAACTTTGAGACGAGCATAGACAGATAGGTACATTGAAATTTTTCTCACTGTGCCTCATTTTCAGGTGAGATTCGTGTAAACGAACAGCTGGTACTGACTGTGATGCACACCCTAATGGCTCGTGAACATAATAGAGTAGCAAACGCTTTGGCCGAAGTGAATCCCCACTGGGACGATGAAACGCTCTTCCAAGAGTCGAGACGCATCAACATTGCTGAGATACAACACATCACATACAACGAGTTCTTGCCTATATTGCTCGGTAAAGACGTCATGGAGAAATTCGGATTAGTTTTGGAGAAAGAGGTGAGAACCATGAACATGCAAATTAAAATACGGATTTCATTTAGTATCAAACTAATAGGATATTATTACTTAGATGCTTTTAATGTTAGTACTCATAGATAACTGTTATTTCAGGGCTACTGGGATGGTTATGACCCAGAAGTAAACCCAGACGTATTGGCCTCATTCGCCGCTGCCGCATACCGATTCGGACACTCGCTATTACCTACTGCTGTGGAGAGGTGGTCCAAAGCACACAAATTCATCGGTAAGTCATCATACTCGTTATGCTAATGTCTGGACCTAATTCGGGAGCCTTCACATTTAACGCCTTCAAGGAGCAACGTGTTTAGAATCTAGTTTCTATTCTGGTCTATGCATGACTACATTAACCTTCATTTGTTTCAGCATCGAAGAGACTATCGGATCTAATTAGAAGACCATACGACCTGTACAGAGCGGGTGTGCTTGACGAATACGTGATGGGATTAATGAACCAAGTGGCTCAAGCCATGGATGACTCGATCACTCAGGAAGTAACAAATCACCTCTTCAAGAAAGTTGGAGCGCGATTCGGCATGGATTTAGTGTCGTTCAACATGCAAAGGGGTCGCGAGTTCGGTCTGCCCGGATACATGGAGTTCAGGAAGTTCTGCGGGCTGCCCGGAGCTGACACCTTCCAGGACTTGTTCGGGTCCATGAGCAACCACACCGTACAGAAATACGAAACGATCTTCGAACACCCCATCGATGTGGACTTGTGGTCTGGCGGTGTCTCTGAACGTCCTCTGCCTGGATCGATGTTAGGGCCCACTTTCGCTTGCGTAATTGCAACTCAATTCTCCTACTCCAGACGCGGTGACCGATTCTGGTAAGATTGATAACTATGCCACATAGGTACTTGAAGCTTTATTCAATGTTCACATTCAATTAAATTCTTGCCATTTTTCAGGTTCGAGTTGCCTAACCAACCCTCATCATTCACACCGGAACAGATGGTAGAGCTCCGAAAGGCGCGTTTAGCGCGTGTGATTTGTGACAACACTGACATCATTGATACTGTTCAGCTTTACCCCATGGTCTTGCCTGACCATGAATTGTAAGTCAACCATATTTTTTTGATGTTATCGTTAATAATACTTCTTCTTCCTAGCCTTATCCCATAATGCGGGGTCGTCTTTCGGTCTATCCTAATTTGGCTGATTACCGATATTTACACGGAGCGGTTGCCATCTGCACTCCAAAACCCAACTACTGGGACTATCGCCAACCTAAGGGTTCCGCCATTTTTGTTAGGTGCTTCAGGCTTCTCCTGTAATGACTGTCAAAGATTAGAAGACACCGACGACCGCCAGCTTAATGTGACCTCCGAACTATCGTTACTTGGGTATAGTTACTTCTAAATAGAAACGTTGAATGAACATTGTATATTTTTTCGCAGAAATCCCCGTGTTCCATGCAGAAGTGGTATTATCCCTTCTATGGATTTCAGCAAATGGGCTGAGCCCGCGCCATTCCAAGGCGCTGCCAAACAATTCGTGAGTAGCTTCTCATACAATCCGTATTTGGGCAAGAAGTAGTTGCAGCACAGTATTTAAGCACATAAAATTTGTTATAGTCATCAGTGATACTGTAATGTCCAAGCTAAATAGACCTGCCTATCATTTTATAGGCGTGTTGCGCCAAATTGTATGCCTATTCATGTAGGTGTATTTGGCTTGGATTCTAACATTCATCTCTTAATCTCTATTGATTAACTCCGTGATTTTAAGAGGTCTATGTTACCGAGTTGTTGTAATCTAGCAATAGTGTACATACGTAGATTAAGAAACACTTTAATTAGGTGGCTTGTTGGCGCATGAGCGACGATCCGTCTAATAGAAGTTGTTGAATTATGTTTTCAAGTCAACATTATGATAGTGAGTGGCTCAGTCAGTTCTATTCAGTCGTTGGCCCCAGTAGAGTGTGGATTTAATTATGGACAGAAATTGGCCAATTCAACTGAATAGAATTGAATCAATGCATGGTAGAATTTTAAGAGACTATTTATAACTAGTGTAAGACATTTTGTACAAAATTCACGTAGTTAGTTTAAGATTATTTAGAACCAGAATGCTTAATTGCCATATTTACATAGCTTACTATACTTTTGATTGTCAAATATTATCCAGCATAGTTTTTTAGGGTTCGATATTTATAAATGCGTGTAGAAGTAGAAATTAGTAGTTACTTACAGATTTGTAAGGACCGAGGGTTATACCTACGTAATATGGCAATTCGTCAATCCAATGATCACATATTGATATGAAATGAAGTTCATGAAGAATCATGTTGTTAATCTTCAGTAGGTATAATTGGTTTGCTGTTGTAAAGGTAATGTTATTAGTAGAGTTAGCATGTTCACTCTGTAGTTCATCACATGAAAAGTACCTATATGTATTAATTTAGTGCACCGTTGATCGTTGAATCTGCTTGAATGAAGATATGAACCCGAAAATCTCATGAAAACTTTTTCGAACTCTGAGTCTCTGAGTCCCTATTAAACATTTTGAACCAGGTTTAAAAGAGTAAATATCTTCATCGAAGCGTCAATATGTGTATTTTTTTACTTTTTATTTATTTTATTGTAGTCAAAGTATAATTTGTAACAATAATTGCATGATTAAGTTGTAGTAGATTGTGTAAATACAACGTAATAAATTGTAGCAAACAAAACTAGTTTCATTGCCCACACACACCTAATGTTAGAAAATACACACGTATTTGTGTGAAGGTAAGCAATTTTGAAGTACTTAATTAATTACTCATGTTATGTTGAATATTTCATGTTTCAATTCAGGATTTTGAACAAATTATTAATTTTTACAGATAACCGATGCCATAATCATTGAAAAAAATCATACAAGCAATGAAGATTCCAAACAAGAGGACAAATACGAAGATACAACACTAGATGCTCAACAAATTAACGCTTGTAACCAAACTGAAAACGCAAATAAGGGGGCTATAGATTGCAATGTCACATTACAAGCCCAAAATATTACCAATTGTTCTAATGCACAAAATGGTTCTTCGTTAAATGATTGCAATGCTGACAAAATTGAAAACAAAAGTGAACACGATATAAAGACTAATGAAATTACTGATAGCGACACTGTCTTAAAATATGTTTACAAAAAGAATGAAAATACACAAACAAATGATAAAACGAAAGGACATTTTAAGAATAGTCTAACGAGAAGGAAACGTTCCCCAAACAGTGGAAATGGTGAAGTAACAGCTTCTCCGATTGACGCAAACGATGAAGGAGAAGTTAGTAGTGCTTTAAGTGATGAAAATGATGACGTAGTAAGTAGCCCTAGCTCAATTAAAAGTGCACCGTTGATTGTGGACTATGAAACTAACCATAGACCTAGAGGTAGAATCACATGGTTGACTTCACGTGATAATCCAAATATTATTAGAGGATCAGACATAGACGACTTTGACCTAGAAGCCCTGCACGAAAGGTTAAGGAAAGATGAAGAATTCATCAGAAACTCTGGAAAACATGCAACTGAAGCCGAACACCTCAACGACAATAATAATGACAGAGACAAATATAAGGAGGAAAAAAATAATGACGGTAGAAAAAATGACAGAGAAGGTGATAAAAGCGATGAACGCCACAGTAATAGGGAAAGGGAAGATATAGCTTACCCGCTGAGTAAAGAAAATAGTCGTGAGAATATAGATCATCACTCTAACAATAATAGTAAGTATTCGTCACCATCCCAAGACCGCGAGCGTGATGAAAGCCGTGAAATCAATGAAAATGAAAAGCCTTACTCTAGTAGCGTCGAAAGTCAAGAAAAGTTAGAAAGTCTTCCGAAAGATCATTATATTACGGAAGAAAACGTTAAGCCTCGAGATGACAGCCACGAAAGCCGTGGAAAAGAACATTACAGCCAGGAAGCTAAGTCACAAGATTTAAAGCCTTACCCTAATAGTGCCGAAAGCAAAGAAAACTTAGAACCTCATCCGAAAGGTCATTACACAGACGAAAATTTGAAGCCTCGAGAGGACAAAGAAGACGGCCATGGGAAAGAGCATTACAGACAAGAAATTAAGCCATATCATTTTAAACCTTACCCTAACAGTGGCGAAAGTAAAGAAAACTTAGAACGTCACCCGAAAGACCATTATACGGAAGAAAACTTTAAGCCTCGAGAAGACATACACGATGGTCATGGAAAAGAACATTATAGACAGGAAGCTAAGCCATATGATGTAAAACCTTACCCTAACAGTGGCGAAAGCAAGGAAAGCTTAGAACGACACCCAAAAGATCATTATACGGAAGAAAACTTTAAGCCTCGAAGTGACATACACGAAGGTCATGGAAAAGAACATTATAGACAAGAAGCTAAGCCATATGATTTTAAGCCTTACTCTAACAATGGCGAAAGCAAAGAAAACTTAGAACGTCACCCGAAAGATCATTATACGGAAGAAAACTTTAAGTCTCGAGATGACAGACACGATAATCCAGAAAACGAACATTACAGACAAGAAGCTAAGCCTTATCCTAATAGCGGCGAAAGCAAAGAAAGCTTAGAATATCACCCGAAAGGTCATTACGCAGAAGAAAACTTTAAGTCACGAGATGACAGACACAATAATCGAGGAAAAGAACATTACAGACCAGAAGATAAGCCTTATGCTAGCAGTGGTGAAAGCAAAGAAAGCTTAGAACGTCACCCGAAAGATCATTACGCAGGTGAAAACTTTAAGTCACGAGATGACAGACACGATAATCGAGGAAAAGAACATTATAGACCAGAAGACAAGCCTTATGCTAGCAGTGGCGAAAGCAAAGAAAGCTTAGAACGTCACCCGAAAGATCATTACGCAGGAGAAAACTTTAAGTCTCGAGATGACAGACACGATAATCGTGGAAAAGAACATTACAGACAAGAAGCTAAGCCATATGATCTAAAGCCTTATCCTAACAGTGGCGAAAGCAAAGAAAGCTTGGAACGTCATCCAAATGATTACTACGCAAATGACAATTTAAAACCTCGCAATGATAGGCACGACGATCATGGAAAAGAACATTACAGACAAGAAACTAAGCCATATGAGCCTCGGTCTGAAGAAAAATCATTGGAAAATAATGAAAGAATTTACCCACGTTCGGAGTCTTTAGGTGGAAACAGTAAACAAAGCAATGAAAAAATTAAACCACACATAAACTTCCACGAAAATTATAAAAACAATCACGGAAATACAGACAATATAAGTTATCCAGCTCCTATCCAAGAAGTAGATTTGGATGACTTTAGCTATGAAAAAATAAGACTTGGTAAACACGGAGCAGTAGTTCCTTTTCAAGAAAATTTTGAAAGTGTTGATCCTAATGCTGCAGTTGAGCTATTACCATCCATCACAAGTAAACCACAATCTGAATCACAGAAGTTCAATGTATATCAAACAATCAACAAAGATGCAACTACACCAACTATAGAAAACAGTAACTATAGCAATGAACCTATAAACATAAACGATGGAGAAATTAAGCCTGTAGTGGAAATCAGTACCGAGAATGACAGTAGCAAACTAAGTGAGGAAAACAGTAAAGCTAGTTTAAATACAGAAAATGAAGGTAAGAGTTTAGAATCTCTTTTGGGTGTCAAAGAAATAGAAAGTACTGACCAAAAAGACAAATTATTCGCACAGCTACATCAAGACAAAGGAGATGTTAAACAACAATTTGAAAGAATTCCGTTGAATTACAAACATAACGACGATAAAATACAAACACAAAAGAGCGAATCTCTAAGTGATGATGTCCCTAAAGAGGATAATAATGATTTACCAAAAAATGATGGAACACTAGACGTATTTACACCTAATAATGTTCGATACGATGAAAATTTAAATATTAAATTTGATGATATTGCTGTGAAATTACCTGAAATTAAATTACCAGATGATATTTTAGAATACGCTCGCGAAAACTCCCCCTTTAAAGACGATATCAATGATAATGATGAACCACTTAAAAGTCCCTTCTATAACTACAAAACCGAAGATAACGAAGAGAAAGAAGCGCACCCGCCAAAAGATGTTGACGATCGTTATAATAGTGAATATAAACACAAAGATGGTGACACCAAAGACGACAGTAACGACGATGGTGAAGTCGAGGATGAAACTGAACATGGGTACAATTACAAACCATACTATGAAGAAGCTGAGCCCGAGAAAAGCCAAGATTATAAAAAAGATGAACAAGAAGAGACTGAAGGTGAAGAAACTGAAGGAGATGAAGACTTGTATGAGAAATTCGTTCGAGAACGATTCGGTAAGCAGGGAACCTTTGAAAAGAGGTCTGAACAGTTACGAGATGCCAGAGAAACACCGATTAATCCAAAATTATACCAAACAATACAGAACATTCTAAATAAAACAGTAGAAATTGAAAAACAAGCTGAAAAAAGTGGTGATCCAAATGCTGGATACATGTGGACCCTAGAATACGGAGAGAACTTGTAGATTATCAGTTTTAAAATTCTAAATATTGGCCAAAGCTTTGGGATATGTGGATAGAGTAGATTATTTTAAGTATTATTATTATTAAATAAGCTTATGATTGTAATGAAAATTACTCAAAATATAGATGTATAATGGTGTAAATGAGATAAATACATGGTAATATTAATTTATAAATTGTAAATAGTCGAAATTAATAATTACTTAATTAAATGTTGATTGGCTATCTTTGTTTCTTTCTTTCATTCATTTCTCCCACTTCATTATGGTTATGCGAAGAATGAGATGTACTGACTGTCATCTAACTGTATTTTTATCCCAATGAAGTATGATAATAATTAATACTCGTACGCAAATAAAATTTGAGAGCTGCTTAACTTTGCCATGCCATACAAAAAAAAAACAGCCAAGTGCGTGTCGGACTCGCACAGAATAAAAGTAAAAAATATCATGTTTCTTGTATGGGGACTCCCCTTTGATTTAAAAAAAAAAATTTTTTAGTATTTTTTGTTGTAGCGGCAACAGAAATACATACACATTCTGTGAAAATTTCAAGTCTCTACCTATTACGGTTCGTAAGATACAGCCCGCTGACAGACGGACAGCATAGGCTTAGAAATAAGGTCCCGTTGGCACCCTTTGGATACGGAACCCTAATAACAGACGACGACGTCTCAAATTTCTAGGTAGGACATGAAAAATTGAGTAGGTAGCCTTCTGAGTATTCGGCCATAAGTCTCTGAATTAGCAGAGCATAGCTACAGTCAATCAAAGCGGTCTTCCTATCTTTTTACTGCGACATAGGCTGCAGGCGCAGGTTCGACATGGACCGTGAACCCCCGTTACAACTATTGTCGGTGACGGACGTGACGCACGGTTGGAGTGGACGTGAAGCCCAGCACTTTACCATAACTAGACAACGCTCATATTAGTTAAAATCAATAATCGATACTTTTAGAAGAACCTATTATATGTAAGGTAAGTACCTAACCTACATTACTACTCTTTTTGATAAATAATAGCTTACCTCTGAATACAGTGAAATTATATTACAATAGTTGTTAATATTTCACTAAACAATGATTTTGTATTATGATCACTAACATTTTACACGCTTATACAAGTTTTGGATTAAAATTAAAAATAATTACTTAACATCCACTTCACTTCCCGCCAAAAAGTTGTTTTATTCCTTCTCGCTGCCTGCACCCGGACGAGACGCTCCCGGCTCCAGTTTCCGGTCGTGCGTGTCATCATCAACCATAGATTTATATTTCATGTCTTAGATAAAGAATGTACCTGTAGATTTGACAAGCGCGTAAGGGACAAAAGATGTATAATCCTGCTAAATTACGCTTAACCCTAATGTCTATAGAACGTGATCTGACGTATACTATTTCTAAATTTGGTTGGGTGATGCTTTGTTTGGCTCATGCTGGACCAAAGACCTACCAAAAGTATGAGCCCAACAAACTTTAGGGCGGTACGCAGAAAGTGACAAAAGATGTTACGTCTATCTCTTTTACTCTTAGGATATCGGGCGTAAGCATGTCTCGCTCAAGCACGGTATTATTATTACCGTGTCATCTCTATTGATGCAATATCTTTGGTTCATGTCATCAACCCATGGATGTATAAGCTTCAAGCATCAACCTATGGAAATCAAAACTAAAAAAACCGACCAAGTGCGTGTCGGACTCGCACATAAAGGGTTCCGAACCAAAATGCAGGTATAACCGTGCGTTTCCACTGCACTAAAACATGTTGACATAACATACTGTTGTCTCTGTTTTTTTACTGCCATTTAATAAAGACAACAATATGTTGGTCAACATGTTTTAGTGCAGTGGAAACGCACGGTAAGATATTGCTTTGGTACTTGCAATAAAAAATTATTTATAAAAAAAAAAAAAAAAAAAAAAACATACATACAGCCGAACATAGAACCTCCTCCTTTTTTGAAGTCGGTTAAAAATGTTTGAAACAACGCCATCTTGTTTCGTGTATCAAAACATTAAGTATAGTCAAATCATTAGCTAATCATATGTTTTAAATATAGCTACTCGAGTGCGCTGTATTCAATAATCAAAATTTATGGTTCGTGAGATACAGCCCGCTGACAGACGGACAGCGTAGGCTTAGTAATAGGGTTCTGTTGGCACCATATAGATACAGAACCCTAAAAAGGATACATCATTAATATGTCTATGGTAACCATAGCTAACAAACGCTCGAGTAATATGTCAATGTCAAAAAACTTAACCTCAAAATTGGTTACAAAAATAAACTTTCAGAGCGGTCGTGAATTGAATTGAAAAAAGTATAAATTTCACATCCAATAAACAATATATTGTTGATAGATATATATTGAAACAAACTTTTCATAAAAATGGGTGAGGAAATACAAAAGAAAATGCAGAAGGAGCTCGAAGTTTTGAGTGGGATTCAAAAAGAGTACCGTAAGGCCGTAGCACAGAAACAGCAATTAGATAGTCAGCTAAACGAAAATAAAGCTGTTAAGGAAGAGTTGGCGTTGTTAAAGCAAGACGCGGAAGTGTACAAACTCATCGGGCCCGTCTTAGTGAAACAAGACTTGGAAGAAGCAACACAGAACGTCGCCAAACGAATGGAGTACATTACTAAAGAAATCAAAAGGGCAGACGACCATATATCTGCGCTAGAAAACAAACAAGAAGCCCTCCAAGAAAATCTGAACAAGCTTAAGAATGATATGAACAAACTAAAGATAAAAGCTTAAGTTTTATGTAAAATGACACAAATTACTTGTAACCTGCTTTACTTCTAATATTACATCAGTTCCACATGGCCTGATGAGCTGCTATTTGAAGAAATAAGATGCCCTGTGTCTTTTCCTATAGCTCTGTTTCGCTGCGACATCTGATCAAGTCATTTAGAACTGATGTTACTTATGCATAGGTAAACTACAATAAAAACTTAAATTATACTAATTATTTTCGTTTTTTAATATTCATTGTATGTCCACAAAAGACTAAGTCAACTGACCTGAAACTAATTATTTTCGTTTTTTAATATTCATTGTATGTCCACAAAAGACTAAGTCAACTGACCTGAACAAGGAACACTATTCAGTAAAAACATTTTCATATTCCTGTCTGCAATGCAAAGATTAAGCTATTTAGGTAGGCCTCATAGAATTCCTTTTCAGTAGTTTGTTCAGTTTTTTCCTTTTTTGGTGCGTTCCATTCACTGTTAATTTTGTAATTTTAGTTCATAAATGTCGTTCCACTCGAACCAACTTGTACTGAAAGTGATCATTATTATCAGTTTTTGTGGACGAAAATAACAAAATTAACAGTGAATGGAACGCACCATATGTAGTCCTGTAGTGGATATGCAGCATTATTTTGTTCATGTAATTATTCCCTTTTCTAAAATGGTTTGTAATCAGGGTCAAACTATTAAATAATAAACAAATTATAATTACTTTGTTTTTATTCTCCAAAATACATGATACAAATGGCACTTATTTTCATATAGGTAAGGTGTAAATTACTTATACTTAATTGTAAATAAGGCAATTATTTGAACTTTGAAGTTATATCTGAGGCCTTACATTATATTAGAAATACCAATGTAAAATAGGTTTCTCCATCTCCCACTTTTTAGAAAATATAATACTTATAACCCATACTTCTTTATATAATTTTAGTACTTAATACACAAATGTATAGCGCCATAACCGTTGTTATAATATCACATTGTTCTATACTTACATGCTAATAATATACTTACTACAATAAAATAGTTGCAATTTCTCTTATTGTATATAATAAAATATATGGAATGATACATAATACGACAAATCTACTACAAATCGATCTCTTTTAACATATACAACTTGATTGAACATACATGATAGGAATGTCAATAGAATCAGTGCTTGTATGGAAATTACTATAGTAGTCTTTCTTCACAATTCATCCAAAATGAAATATAGAATAAGGAATAAATTACCTAGCTACCTAAAGTCATAAGAATTCACGACATTGTGACTGTTTCAAGCCTCAATATTAATATCACTTATCCTAAAAATATAAACTACTTACAAAGAATATAGTATCAAAAATATCTATCCCATTATTTCATATTCAAGGGAAAATATTATGTAACATACTACATAATATATATTTTTAAACAATATCTTATTGCTTAATTCTGCTCTGAACGCAGGGCACACTGCAAAATGGCATTTCTTGCTTGACAACGAAGCGGCCGCTAAGCAAACTTTTACCGCACATCCGGCCAGAGCATATGAAGCAATCCGCATGCCAATGCGTATTGCTCCAAGAAACGCCCTGTTGCTCCGGCCCAATGATACCGCCGCACGCGCGGCATCGCTCCGCGTGGAACTGATCATAGCAAGACAAACATATAGGAAGACCAGTCTTGTCATCAGGCACATACTTCTTCCCACCCAAAGGCGCGTCACAGTGGTAGCAACAGAAATGTTGCACATGAAACGCTCTGCCCTCGGCAGCCGTGTACGGACGTGTGAATATCAACTCGTCGCAACCAGCGCAACGCGGTATTTCCAACACGTTTGCCAAATCTCTGGCGCAGTAAATCTCACCCTTGTAGAAGAAGTATACAAGATCCGCCAACAGTTCACCACATTTGCTGCAAGTGAAACATTGTGGGTGCCAAATGGCTTCTTGACCAGCTCTCTCAGCTTTCACTGCAACTTCGCCAGCGAACATAGACTTGTTACAGCGTTGGCAAGGCACTCCTTCATTGTAGAGTTTCCTATTGAACTCTAACTCTTCTGGGCTCAGAGACAAGTCGGCAAGTTGGTCAATAATTTGGTCAGTATTATCTCCATAACTCTGCAAAGGCGCTAGATATCCAGAATTATCAGCAGGATAGGTATTATCAGTGGATTGGTTATTCCAATCACCACTGGTTGGCGGAACCGCTCCTGGATATGTGTTGTAATTGGGCAATGGTGGAGGAGTAACCTCATCTTCAGAGTGGCTTCTAAGATACTCTCTTAGAGGCGCTGTCTGTTGAGGTTCAACCTGATTGATTGGTTTGGTAGTAGTCGAGTATTGCGGATTAATTTTCGTGGAGCAAAGAGTGCCACTGTGTTCAGGGGTTACAGGCTCGTGTTTCCAACTCCATATTTCTCCATTTGGAGCGAAAATTGTTCCCTTCTGGATTCTGCTGTCCATCATTTTGGCTGTACCCATCACATTATTGTTGCTAGTTGACCATAAGTCAGGCATTATTTGGGCCCCAAGAGCCTTGCTGGAGAACTCGTTAGTTTCATCCCTAAACTGAGGATCAGTGTTGTATTCTTCACGGAACAGCTTGATTGGTTGGAGATAAACGTCATTGGTAACAGACATGTTCAAGTCATCAAGATTTTTGAACAGTTTGTCGTAAACTGGACCATGTTCGACGGCGCTTTTGATTCTGTCGGATTCTATACGCATGATGTGGAGTTTGTCCTTCACTATGCGACTAAGGATTGGACTGGATTTGTAATCCGGCAAATTTGCGGCGCTGCTGACGACATTTCCTTGCGAATCCAAGACCAATTTCTTATCAGACGCATTCTTAGGCACGATATTGTATTTGACTCCCCTAGATATGTTTGATATCTTTAGAGGGAGTGCGTAGGATTTCGGAGCCGTGTGCGATTTGCTGCTCTCAACGGAATACACGTCTCCGTTTTGGAGCGGGCCCACTCTCACTACGTTACCCATTCCGACGACGTGGTCCTTGATGCGGGTGATGTATTCCTGGCGATAAAAATGAAAGCTAGATTAGTTTCAAAGATAATTAAGATTGCATATTGAGTAGGGTACAGGACGTTCATTTGCGAAACTGTTGATAATACCGTGGCGACCAAATATGGTTAAACGCACGCTTTGTACCACAAGATGTGCTTTTGTGATTTCATATGTAAGTCTGTTTTGCAACTAAGCTTATCACTTGCTAAACGTTGAAGGAATACATCAGCGTCGAGTACGAGCCGCCATAGAAATACTAGTGCTATTACGTTTTAGCAACTCATTAGTAATTTAAGTAAAAAACCAGTGGGGCTCCATCGAAATATAAAACGTTACGACTGACTGACACTTTCAGAGTAGGAAAATGTACCATCACTCAGCCGAAACGTTTCGTTTCGTATTTCGAAATAGGCCCACTGTTTCTTTGGAGTAGCGCCGTGGACGAGTGTCCTAAAGGCTACTCATGATGCAATTTCGTATTCAATCCGCTGATTCAATTTGAGTTGATTTGACAGATTGCGCGGTTAAGAGGCAAATTGACGCCAACTTTCATCTACTACAGCTACTACCACTTCAACAAATTGAATCGACGGATTGTCTATGAAATTGTATCGTGAGTAGCTGCCTTAAAAGTAATATTGAGTAGCAGTACTGACAGTGTGCTCGGACTTCTCGTGGTCGGTGGCGTGCTGGCGGACGGCGGGCGCCACGTCGTGCGGCGGCAGCTGCGTGCGCAGCTGCGCGCGCCGCCGCCGCGCCGCCGCCGACCCCGACACCGGCGCCAGCGCGCCCAGGCACGACATGTACTCCGACACCTGCCGACACAAACATACAACAATGTTAGTTAGGTTCCCATCACAACATCATCATCATTATGTATACACAACTTTGAATTTGAATCGCCATTTGTCAATGTCACTCTGGGATTCTTCTTCTTCTACGGGCGATGTCTACACATCGATGACTTGGTGCACCTATTGGTGTTGGAGGGTGGTGGGCCGGTTACTCCAGCCATCCCAGCTCCACTAGGAAGTTCCCCAGCAGTTCTGAGACTTTTTATTTTTATACAACTGTGGCGGCAAACAAGCGCGCGGCCAGCCTGATGTTAACCATAAACAGTAACCGTAGAATATAGATGCTTGCAATATTAAAGGCATCACTTGCACGTTGCGAACTTAAAAGGGAGTGGGATAGTAGGAGGGGGAAGAATTTGGGCTTCCAGCTTTCTCATTCACCGAACGAAAGGAGTTGGGAATTCTGTGAGAGGACGATACTACACTGGTCGAGCCAGCTCGAATATTAACCGCAGTCTATTGGCTACAGTTTGGCTATACCACCACAGATACTGCTAAAACTCATACTAAGCCCAAGTAATTGCGTATTCAGCCTCTTAGTATAGCTTGTCGCGTCATTACAATGTGAGGGACTTTGGTATGCAGAATATTTTATACTCATCAAAAAATAGACTACCACTCATTTGGAATAACATTTCTATGAAGCATGAAGCAATGAAATCCAGCCCCCTAATTATTATTCAATATCAAGAAGGTATAACTTGATATGCTGTGAAACACGCACAGTAGATAACTGATAAGAGTATATTTCAGTACTTATCTTATCAGAACTATGTTATTCCACTTTATCAATAGGTATAGGTAACAAATTACTATTCAAATGACAACCTTACCAACTCTGTTGACGCGTTCGGAGGCACCCAATCAAGCTTCACTGGCTGGTCGGTTACCCCGCGGATTTTGATTAGGGGTACTGGAAAAAGAAATAAAATTATCTATACTACTAATATCCCCCTCGCATTGAGGGGAGGCCCGTGCCCAACATTGCGACTTATATTATTACTACTAATATTTATACTACTAATATTATAAATGCGAAAGTAACTCTGTCTGTCTGTTACGTTTTCACGGCTAAACCGCTAAACCAATTGCGATGAATTTTGGTATAGAGATAGACAGGACCTTGGAGGACATAGGCTATTTTTTATCCCGGAAAAATGTTAGGTTCCTGTGGGATTATCACCTATAGGATGTTCTAAAGACAAAAGCGTGGGCATGGCGGTTCAACCCAAGGTTTGCATTGCACTAACCAAAACTTAACACTGAAACCAATGTTACCTCTATAATATATGAGAGCAAAAAATTGACACAATAATAATGTATTTTATTTATGTTTCATCTATGCAGGAAAGATACAGATAGATAGACAGGTACTTACATGTCCCTTTCTTAGGTTTAGCTGTACCGAGCAGCTCAAACTGAGCCCACCCTGATAGATCGTCATCTTGCACATCATGGACATCCTTGCTGCAGTGGCAAGCTCGGCACACCTTCCGCCAGAAGTGGAGGTCCAAGCCTGGGCATGTTGGACCTGGGTACATGTGTTAAGTGTGGATAAAAAAAAAGCCTTTATTTCCCTAAAAAAAAAGTGTTACATAAAAACCAAGATATATTAGTAGTTGCATGTGGATTATTAAGACCTACACTATGCAATTAAAATAAGAATATGACCGGCCTAGCACCATGTTGTGATGTCACAACTGGAACTTGTATAGGCTCTCTGCTAACTTCACTCATAAGTATAGTACTTGGTACCATACTTATATGAGTGAAGTTAGCTGAGAGCTGATCCTATTCTTATTTTAATCGCATTGTACACTGCTGCTCCTGAACTTACTATTTTCAATATGTAATTACATTTTTTATAGCCAACTTGCTGCTAACCAAAGCTTAGCTTGCACAGATTTTGTGGTACAACTTAGTATGACGTTGTTAATTCCTTAGTTACTCTCATACTTCTTCTTATCATATGGTTAGTGGCAAATACTAGGATGATGCTTTTGATCAGTGATTATATGAATATCTGTACGGAATTTTCAGATTTTGTTCTCCAGCTTGATTTCTAATGGTCATAGTGTGATTATAACTAAACAACAAAAGTAACAAAACAAAAAACAGGGTAGGACAATACAAATCATCTGAACATAATGATGGATGACTCACAATAGTATTAATATTGCAAGCTCATAGTACTAGAACAAATTCTGAATAATAGCCATGATAACAATAAAATTATTTACGAATGATGTCATGCAAATATTTGAAGTACAATACTAAAATAGAATATTAAGTCTCATTTTTTTTGGCGACTGTAGCCTAGGGGTGAACAGGTTGGGCTAACAATCAGAAGGTCCCAGGTTCGATCCCCGGTGGGGCATGCACCAATGGATGAATTTTCATCTATGTGCATAATTAACAGTTCGCTGACGGTGAGGGAAAACATCGTGAGGAAACCTACCTATCCCTAGGGATTAGGTAATAGTCAGTTCCTGTATACACGGCGACACGGTTCACCACCTGTCACGTTGGGTTCTGACTATCTAGTGAAACGTGGGCTTTGAGTTGGTTAATACCTCCACAATGTGGTGGTGTATGGCCACTCAAGCCTCTGACTACCCCCGAACGGGGATAAAAGTCGTGATGTTACATTACATCAAGTCTCATTTAGCTTGACGGACATTGCGTTACTAGTAGATAGATAGATACATGATGTATTCTAAAAGCTAGTAATAGGTACAAAAGGGTTTGATTGAACACTTCAAGTGAGAAATGATATAAGTGTCAGTGGCTTCTACACAAGGATGACCTTGTCTTGTGGAGATAAATCATTCTGATAATGATGACTGTTTCACTGTTCAAAAAACAAACTCGTAAAAACCCTACCTATAGCATTAATAAACTCGATACCGCCTCAGCCCAGCCCTTCGCGAAATTCAAGCGTGATGGTGTATTGTCGGTTATCAGGGGCCCGTGCTAGTCATCTTATCTAGGTAAGTATCGAATACTCGGAATACTCTGGCACCAACCCCTAATATTGGCTAGTATACCTACTTACCACATGAGTTACAAGGAGCGCCGGCGCCGCTATCATGACCTAATCTGGCTTTGCTCAACTTTTCCCGCTGACTTTCAAGCTTAGATAGCCAAGCCGGCGCCTCCGGAGTCTCCACACACGATCCACTCATCATCTATAACAAGTAGATGAAGTAGGAAGATAATTATTATATCAAATTCAGTAGGTATGATTGAATCAGGACAAAAGAGAACATGGTAGATAATTTGTAGTATTTGTACCTACCTTTCCGCTGCCTGATGAAAGCATGACGGGTTCGACACATTAAAATTCTCCACAAAAAGAAAATTCAACCGAAAATAATAATTGCTTGCTTGCAGAAACGAGATAAACAAAAATGAAATGAAGAATGACTGAGCGAGTGAGTAATTTCTGAGTGATGTATCGATTATCAATCAATCTGATTGAAAGACCTTAGTGAAGTAAAACATCATAAAAAAATTAAAAATTTCGAATATAAAAATAGTCGATTATTGTCTCGCACTCTAACAAATTGGTATTCTCATTGTCTATGGGTTTTCTTTGGTTTGGTTATGGTAACCCCCTACCCCCTCCCGACCCCCCGTTTCCATCCATCTTTCAATGCGTTTCCTTCAATCTGAATAATTTTAGGAAATAATCAGAAAAAATAGCTTTCCTTCAAATAATTTGACGTTGTTTTAATTTTTGACTGTACATAAAGTGCTTATAATTGAAAAGAAGTCGTAATACTTGTGTAAAAGGTAATAAAAATAGTTTGTTTTCAACATACGTTTCTGTTTCACAATGAGTCATGGTTTGTCTTTATTTATCAATAAAATTCTCTTCTATAGATGTCTTCAGGAAGGCCGATCAAGTGCGTGGTTGTTGGTGACGGTACTGTCGGTAAAACGTGTATGTTAATATCGTACACTACTGATAGCTTTCCCGGCGAATATGTGCCCACAGTGTGAGTATTATGTCCACTACACCTACTTAAATAAGATTATTATGTAAAACAATAAATTCAATTATGTAAAAAGGTAACCCTAGACCGGAAAATACCTATCCAATGCTTCATCTGGAAAAGTGATAGCTTACAACAGCTTTGTTTAAATTCTGTGTTCAATCTTAGGTTGTCAACTCCAATAAGTATAATAACTAAAAATAAAGACTACTTGGTGGTGATAACAGGCTAAAATGTAGCGATTATATGCTCTTAGCAGGCTCTGTTATGCAAAGTGATTCACAAACAGTATATTTTTATGTGTATTCCTAGATTTGACAACTACTCAGCGCCAATGGTTGTGGACGGCGTGGCGGTTTCTCTAGGGCTGTGGGATACTGCTGGACAAGAGGACTATGATAGACTTAGACCATTAAGTTATCCACAAACAGACGTCTTCCTTATATGCTTTAGTGTGACAAGGTGGGTTATTTTTAACGAGTATGACTTGTATTGTTGTACAACAGTTTATTATTCATCTATTTGCCTTGGTGAAAAATAGAGTGGAATATGAAGAGATCACCGCTAACCTCCAGTAATGTGGAAGCACGCTAGAAGATAGGATGTGTACCAACAGAATTAGGGTAAAAACTCTCAAACAGGTCACCAAATGTTGTTTGATTGATTTGACTAAATAAAATACAAATTATCACTAAGTCTCGAGAGAGCAGATTTTTTTTCTGTAGAGAGACTATCATAACTTAATCAGGCATCAATGTCAGGCTACTCCAATGTTTGCTGCTGAAAAAATCCAGTCCATTAAATCATGATATGTGATGGTATTCTGGACCGAATAGTCTCTTGTCATAATCATCATATGGCTCTGTTCCTCAAACATAAAACATTTTTCTTACAGCCCATCGTCTTATGAGAATGTCACTTCAAAGTGGTATCCTGAAATAAAGCATCACTGCCCAGATGCACCTATCATATTGGTTGGTAAGTAAAAACACATGCACTCAAATAACATACTGTGTAAACTCACAAATAAATAAAAGATTTCATTCCACAGTATGTTTTCCAATAAGATACCATTTAGAGCTACCTAGGTGGTCAAAATTGCGTGACAAGCGTGCTTGATTGTGAAGCATTGTATATGAATCTTTCTATGTATATTTACACTTTTATACAATAGTTGTTTTTGTTGTGTTATGTTCTAGTAATGCATCAATTAGCATCTCATTTATAGTTTTCCATTCTTTTGTTAATGTCTACGACATGCGAACTATATTTTAAGCTTTTGCTTTTACCATTTGTGTTGTGTTAATTATAAATTGATCAATTAATTTCAGGTACAAAGATTGACTTGAGAGATGATCGAGAGACGCTCAGCTTGCTATCTGAACAGGGAATGTCTCCGTTAAAGAGAGAACAGGGACAGAAGTTGGCGAACAAAATTAGAGCCGTCAAGTATATGGAATGCTCTGCATTGACTCAACGTGGTCTCAAGCAGGTAAAGATTTTTTCAACCCCTTCACTCTTGTATTCGCGAAGGGTTAGGCTTAGGTGCTAGAGAGTACTTTTTCCCGTTAACGGCGATCCCAATTTTATTGTACTGAGCTCTCTTCCCATATCATCCCCCGTCCATACTCAATAACCTACCTGGCCCAGTGTGGGTTAGCGAGTCACACTATTGTTTTCGAGAAAATTGCAGATTTTTTGTGTAAAAATAACTTGTGTGCATGTTTATGCATTGTGGAAATAAAAACCTAAGGCTACAGAAATTTCTGTGGAATTCATATTATTTATATTGTACCTTGTTGGCGTACCGTTAAATGTTGACACATTTCCATAGTAAACTAGTGTCAAAATCGCAAAATGAAACTTGAACGAAACAGATTGACAGGTTCGTAGTACATGTGCTCTGCCTTTATTTATTGTAGCAATGTATATATGACTGTATATAACATTATTGCAGGTATTTGATGAAGCTGTACGCGCAGTATTAAGACCTGAACCACAAAAGAGACACCAGAGGAAGTGTTTAATTATGTAAATATACTCCACGACAAATTCGACATTTATACACGCAGGAATCTCTCAACAACAGTAATAATGTGTTTCTATACCAATACATAATTAACTATAGTATTTCATACTATGCAGGGCTTTTGGTGCATGGACCAACACAATTTTTTCAGGGAATGGGGGGTCAT
This sequence comes from Drymonia ruficornis, assembly GCA_947859195.1. NCBI lineage: Eukaryota > Metazoa > Arthropoda > Insecta > Lepidoptera > Notodontidae > Drymonia > Drymonia ruficornis. The sequence goes on along the minus strand of OX401913.1, from coordinate 9,155,874 downwards.
TATCTACGATCTACCCATAAACCCCTTGTCCCAAGTGTCAGAGTTGGTTAAATATGTTTTTTTAGGTGTTTTTTTAATTACCCAAAACCTGTCCTATAATTCGAAATAACCTTTTTTGTTTGTGGGTTTCATGGTACCAAATATTTTTTTTGTATTCCCCAATGATTTATTTAGATGTAAAAGACACTGGGGAATACAACAAAAAATTATTTTGTGCCGCTACACCCACAAACAAAAAAGTTATTTCGAATTGAAGGAAAGATATTGGGGATTTAAAAAAAAAACATATTTTACCAGCCGTGACATTTAGGAGATGGGGTGTATGGGTAGAACCTAATTAATGACACCTCAAATCCCTGAAAAAAATGTGTCAGTCCATGCACCAAACACCCTGTATATATAGCGGTTGATATCGATCAAAATTACATAGCAAGCATATAAGTGCCATAACACATACTCTTCTTACTACATAGTGATACTAATTCGTATAAATCGTATCTGGATCATCACACAAGTATTTTAGTTATATTTTCTGCTTATGTTTAAGCAAACGGAAATGCCAAAGATTTTATTAATAGATGTAAGACTCAATATATAATTTAGTATTCTTTTTATAAAACAACTATACAGTATAGAAACAAATTGTTACTGTTATGTAAAATGATTATAATGTTATTTTTGTATAAGCAACTGGACCTCAATATTCGAAGTTTTGAAATAGGTATTATATTCTTATGCAACTTGTGAATAACGACTGACCGTAGATGCTAGTGTCTAACATCGATATAATCTCGAACATGCAGAACATGAGCATTTATTATCAATTGGATGACGTATTTATTCGGTATTTTGTTTAAATTTACATGCTTATAACATTTAGGTATTATACTTTATTGCCGTTGAATAGTTTAAATTACTGGCCCTAAATTGTCATCTAACAATGTAAAGGCAATAACTTCATTGTTTTTCGTACAGTTTATAGAAAAATGTTTTATTTACCTACATGATAGGTACTAATCGGCAGCTGACATGACTGTTATAAGCTTTAGTGATGGTGATTATGTATCGGCGTTTATTTACTGTTTATGTTCAATTTCTATTAATAGTAATTTAATGATTTATTTCGAATAATGTTTGTGATTAGACAAAGTGTGTTTATAGTGATTTATTAGGGCAAAATATTTTTGTATGTGAAAATCTTAGATTTAAGAATTATAATGCATTTAAAGTACTAATTCCGCAAGAACGAACATTTTGGATTGTCTCATGCGATTCATCTACCTATCAAAATGGAGTTGAGCGTAGGAGTGAGGTCACAGATGTGAACCGCAGGTAAAGCTCGTATTCACTAGGTGACAACTACGAGGGTTATATCGCTCAAGCAATGTTTGGTGACAAAATTTCGACTGAGATTGCACCCGCCGACATTATTGTCGTCAAACTTCGTTGGGAATTCAGTTACGGTACTACTTACCCTGCCTACACTATGCATTATAGTGGGTTGTCTTTCAGGGCTAGGTAGGTTCATGATTTGTCACCTAGTGAATACGGGCCTTTGGGAGTGCATGTTGATGATTGCACCATCAATTTATTGATATTATTTGTAGACTGCTTTGATTTACATGTAAAGCTTCAGAATAATTCGTGTATATACCTATTTATGTAAGAGCTAAAATGAAATTTGTGTAATATGCACTTCATAAATTATTGAACTTTATCTCGGACTTCTTATTTTGATTTTTTCACCCCGATAAGAAGCTTATTTTCCTTTTAATTAGTAATCTAATAAATAAAACAGTATTATTAGACAATAATTTTATTCCATACAACACGTTTACATGTCATTGAAACACTGATGATAAACAAATACCTACACACGGATCAACATTAAATTACTGAGCGCTTAGCACATGTTGTGAGACGGCGATCTCCAAGATTAAAGTCACATTGATATTAATAGGTTGTTGTCATGGATAACACTCAATTGTTCTTCAAGGCAGTTAAGAAAACAATTTTGTTGTGACTAGAAAACTATGTTATGTCATATAAAATATTAACATCGATTTTTAGAGCTAGAGATGTAAAAATTGTAAAGAATTTTATAGATCGTAAAACTAAACTGTGCGCGTTTCATACATCACACAAAAATTAAAAGTATACTAATTCATACTTAATTGAAAATAACACATTTACTTATTGAAAAATAATCATTTAAACTTATGATAATATTAAATGCAACACAATAGGAAACGTATAATAAATTATCTAAAATAATGTCACATTTAGAAATTTGTGTGTAATTAGGGATGTGGTTGATATGGTGAGAACCATCCGCAATCCTATTAACACAGGCTTCAGCCTACATTATTTTTATTAAAAAAAGTCCAATAACTATGAATTATACACATAAAATACTGGTTACATACTTCCCTACTTCATTTATTTTTCATTACATACAATAATTTTTATACCACATTTTTTATTCTAGATATTGTCCAAACAATTCAAAATACTCTTCAGCAAATAGTTTTAAACAAAAAATAAATATCTTAACATTTTGGCTGATATTATATGATAAGCTCAATAAATTGCACATCCCATCCTCATGGATATCAAATAGCACTATTATCCTGGATGATTATCATTTGCAAATTATGATAATCACTATTTTTGCAAAACACTGTCAATGATTATTGTGCATTTACATTATAATTATATACAGCAATATCTAACACTAATATTTTTTTAGTTTTTAATATTTTGTTACACAGATAAAACAATGATTATTAAATATCTAAATAATGAAAACATAGCTTATTGGAAGTTACATGTCTAAGAAACTGAACACAAAACAGACTGAAAATATAATGTTAGATAGAATACAGTTCATATAATGCACAATGAGGAAGATTCTTACATTAAAAAATACTTGTAGCATATTATAGTGGGTATAGATTTTAATTTAATTAACAATGGATTATTTCTGGGTATACATTGGGAAAGCTTGCACTTTCAAGCATCTATTAAATTTATGTGCCTTCACTGCCCGGTAAGTAGTCATCTTCCTGATATCACATAGCTCTGTAAGGGCCTTGAGATTTTAAATATTGAATAACTAGCGAAGGCCCTGAGGATACTACTTCAGGGGGAATTGCAGTCAAAGGGCAATTCTCAATGCTCATAATTTGCAAACTAACACATAAAGCCAATTCAAATGGCAGATTGCACAAATTAAGATTGTCATTTAAATACAATGATTCCAAATTCTCCAATGTGCCTATTTCCTCGGGCAGGTATTGCAAGTTGTTTTCACCCACCCCCAAATATGTGAGATTAGTAAGATGACCAATAGACCGGGGCAGTGAAGTCAACTGATTTGACTGGACAATCAGTTTCTGAAGATCATGTAAACAGCCTATTTCATTTGGCAAAACTTCCAATCTATTTTCCTCCAAGTCCAAAACCCTGAGCTTCCTCAGGCTTCCAATACTGGGTGGTACACGCTTCAACAAGTTGTTGGATAAAATCAGTACTTCCAGATTTTGCAAACATTGAATATCATCTGGCAATTTAGTCAGTTGGTTTGTCCCCAAGTTGAGTTCCACCATGATCAACCACGTTCCAATATCGAGTGGCAGTGATGTGAGCAAATTTTCTTTCATGTTCAATTTGGTTAAATTTTTAGCCCTTGAAAATATTCCATATGGGATCTTGTCAATCTGGTTGTGTTCAAGGTTGATGGAGAACACATTAGTGAACTGTGCAGGTCCACCAGATGGATAGCTCATGAATGAATTACGAGAGATTGTGATGCTGGTTAGCTCATTCAAACTTGCAAGAAGGCCTTCAGGCAACTGGGATATTGAGTTTCCTTCCACATTGAATTCATCCATATGCTTACAGTTGCTCAGTGTTGGTGGTATAGCAGTCAGCCTGTTGTATCTAAGACCTAATCTCGTCAATGCCTGTAGATTTCCGATAGTTTCTGGTATGTCCAGAAGGTCATTGTGCTGCAAATCCAGTGTTGATAAATTAACACAATAACCAATCTCCCGTGGCAAGTGTTCCAAGTGATTGTGTGAAACATCAAAAGTCACCAAGTTCACCAATTGGCCAATCCCGGACGAGAGCTCTTTGATCTTATTCTCCCTCAAGCTTAACATCGTCAAGTTTGTAAGACTAGCTATTCCATCACCAACTACCCTGATCCGGTTGAATCTCAAAAACAGTGTGGTCAAAGATGTCAGTTTATAAACCACTTCTGGTATGTCGCTGAGCTTGTTGTGTCGCAAATCCAATACTTTTAGGCACCGCAAGTTGGCAAGCGAATCTGGCAGACTTGTCAACGAGTTTTCATTGAGTGCTAATGTCTGTAAGTTCGTCAGACATCCAAATTCTGCTGGCAGAGCCGCCAATTTATTTCCATACAAATAAAACTCTACAAGGTGTGTCAAGTCCCTCACATTTGGCGGGAGAGAGGTGATGGAAGATTTACTGAGATCCAGACGTTTGACGCCTTCGTCGCGGCATCTCATGAACTCTTTGATTACATCCAAATCTGCTTGAATGGGTTTGTTCTTCTTTGCTGTTGGCTTTGGTTTGTTGGATTCGGGATGTTTCACTGTGACCACCTTAGGTCTGGCACCTTCGGTGTTGGTCAGAGACGCGGTTGATAACTTCTTTTCCCTCATACTGTGATATTTCTCTCTCGGACTTACGGTCCCAATAGAATCCAGCGCTTCAGAATTTTCTCTCGATGAATTATCGAGATTCATTCCGTATTATTTTTAAATCACTGATTCCCTCAGTGGCAGGTAATCTTTTATCTTCTCACAGACTATTTACTAAAACACACTTGACATGGTTTTGTCATCTCATCGCACGAAACAAATCAATACTTACTTAGCCGAGTGATATAAAATGATCGACTTCCTGAATAATCTTACAAGGATAATGAACTCAATAGAGATAATATTGACTTAGTAATACATTTGTAATCTGGTTTCGTGATAAATATTGTCGCTTATACACATGTTTCACATAAAATTAATGATTTTTGAAAACAAATTCCTTCTCAACGAAAATGGACAGTGAGTGAGTGAACGAATGAATGGAACGAAAGAACAAACCACAGATTAGATATGGAACAAACTTTGGAGAAGCGAGCGGAAGTGAATTCATTCTATTAACGAAATTGATTTTTATGGGCTGGCAGCACTGTCAATCAAATCAATCTTTTTTTATTCTGTGCTAACTACAATCAATCAATCAATCTACGTCAAGGGAGGCGAGAGAGAGGTTATATTTCTATTTATATAGAAAACAAAATTTGTTTTGATCGCTATTTTCCCGTCCAAAAGGAATTAAACATGGATAAAAGTAAAGAAAAGGAAGAACAAAGTATCATGGACAAATCCATGAGATCTGTCTTCGGTAAGTACAAACAACAACCGACGCTTACGACTCGGCAAAATTTGCCACAGAAAAACTCAAAAAAGATGTTAAACTTTTACATAAATTGGTGTTTATTCCAGTGGGTAATATACCCTATGAAGCTACAGAGGAGAAACTGAAGGATATATTCAGTGAAGTGGGACCGGTGTTGTCTTTCAAGCTTGTGTTTGATCGTGAAACCGGCAAGCCGAAAGGCTATGGCTTCTGCGAATATAAGGACCAGGAGACTGCTCTCAGTGCTATGCGGAACCTCAACGGGTATGAAATTGGTGGACGTTCACTCAGAGTGGACAATGCTTGTACGGAAAAATCGAGAATGGAAATGCAAGCCCTGATGCAGGGACCTCAGGTAAGAACCAATGGGAGTGAGATGAACAGAGCCATAGGGAAATACAGTTAACTGACAGTGTGTCTTATTTGTCCACAACAAGGGTGGCTATATGTCCGATTTACTGTCCGACTGTCTGTTCAGACTACTTGGATCGGTTTTATTGACAGCCTGTGTACAAAATTACTGATCGGGGATCAGTCATTCAGCAAAAAAACTGATGTATGTTACCATCCTAAGGGTGAACCTGAAATTAGCAATTTAATTAGCATGTAGGTATAATGTAATGTAGGTATGTAGGTTTGACGGGCCCGTTAGCGTGGTTGGCGCGGAGGCGCCTTTCACGCTGCAGGTCGTAGGTTCGATTCCTACCCGGGACATGCATTTGTGTGCGTGAACATGTCTGTATGTCCCGCGACTGGGTGTATATGTATATTAAGTATGTATTTACAAATAAAAAAGTAGTATATGTAGTAATATCAGTTATCTGGTTTCCATAGTACAAGCTCTGCTTAGTTTGGGATCAGGTAGCCATGTGTAAAAAATGTCCCAGGATATTATTATTATTATTATTATTATTATAATGGTTAAAGTATCATGGTCAAAGCTTTCTGTGTTGGACCTTAAAATTGGTGTGTTAGTTTTGCTATTTATAGTGCATTTCTAAGTATGTAAGCTCACATATCACTAAATTTCCAGGTAGAAAATCCATATGGTGATCCCTGTGAACCAGAGAAGGCTCCTGAGGCTATCAGCAAGGCTGTAGCCACGCTGCCCCCGGAGCAGATGTTCGAGTTGATGAAACAGATGAAGCTCTGCATTCAGGTAATGGAATATTTATTATTTTATTTGAGGGTTTTGTTTGATGATAATACTGAGTTACCTTCTGAATTTGGTTGTTTTGCACAACAAATAATAATATTGTGTTCATACCTGCTTGCTTACAAGCTCACATAGCATTGCTGTTTTGAAACTGTACACATTTTTTTTTTATTGAAAAGAGTAACCATTGAGTTGCTTGCTGGCTCTTCTCAATGGAAGCAACATTACAAACCAGTAGTAATGCTAAAATATTGATGATTGATTGATGATTCATACATGCTTCCTCTAGCTTACATGATTTAAAAAAATACTTTGACCTATACTTTAAAGTGATCATTGAAAATAGGTGTTCAAGTGTATTAACTCTTACAGAACAACCCCAGTGAAGCCAGGAATATGCTGCTACAGAATCCACAGCTAGCGTATGCGTTACTGCAGGCCCAAGTTATCATGAGGATTGTGGATCCAGCCACTGCTGTTGTGAGTATGGAAATTAGGAAACTGACTTGGTGCGTCCAGATGCCTCGCATGCCTCGCCCGAGCACTCGTGTTATGAAACATGCATAAATTATGCCTATATTTATTCTAGGATAAATAGTGTAGTAGTGTGTAGTGTTTTTCATATGGGACTGAGGTGGCAAACAAGTGTTAAGCAGTTACCATAACCTATACTTCCAACGACTACTTCCTTACTACCAATGAAAAATTAAAAAAATGAAGTATTTTATTAAAAATACTGAGCTCGGTTACAGTTAGGTACATAGGTACTTATTCTATGTAATTAAATAAAATAGAAAGATAGTAATCTTCTAACTAAACCAAAACAGGATTGTACCAGAGGTTCCCAAACTAGGCACAGCCTGTATCTTGGGATACCAATTGTGAGTTAAATAAATTCTTAGTTATTTAAGTGAAGATAATAAATACATAAAAATCTAGGTAAGACAAAAAAAAATATCAGATACCAAATACCAAAGGCATTGCTGGCATGTTGCCGACCTGAAGGGGAGTGGAATAAAGGGGAGGGAGTTAGGCTTCCGGCTCTCTCACTCACCCTACGAAACGCATTTTATATCGAATTAAAAAAAACTTTATGCCGATATTCAGTGAGAGGGTGGTACTACCCCGGTCGAGCCAGCCCGTATATGAGCTGCAGTCAATAAGCCACAGCTTGGCTCAACCAATAAAAGGTGTGTAAGGTTTTAATCACATTAACCAACTAAATTTCAGAGCATGCTTCATCCTAGTAATCCGGTGCCACCACTCCTTCAGCCAGGAGAGAAACCACCTCCAGCTAGTGCTTACATGCCGAACAATCCTCCACAGGGTGAGTTATACTTAACAACTTTACATATGTATTATTAAGGGGCTATGCACACGGCCAACTTTTGCGGCAACTGGCAACTCGCATCTAACTATTTTCATATAAAACAATTGCGAAACGATTGCGGCAATCGCGGCAACTGTTGCTGCAACTGGAAATTGTTTGCTGCAACTGCCAAAAAACTATTAAAAAGTTGATAGTTACGGCAACTAAGTTGCTAGTTTCGGTAACTAAAGTTTCTCCGTGTGCATAGCCTCTTAATCCTTAAAAGTAATTAACAGAAAAAATACAAAATAGGTGTAGTCATGTCTTTATTTTTCGTTTTTTTTTTGTAGTGCAACAGCCTCCTATGCCGTTGCTAAGCAATCCTGTTCCACCGCCTAATCAATATACTCGTAAGTACACATCATCTAATTAATTTATTAAACGATTAGGTATTTGCTATGTCTCTGCTACAGTTTTTTTTATGGTACAGTGAGTTTTAAACAGGTTAACGAAAGTGAATGGAACAGCGCGCGCGCCAAAAAAAAATACTATACACGACACAACTAATTTTGATACTTTATTTATATTGCAAGTCAAATAAGATGTAGTTATGCAAATCGGAACCAATGCAGTTACCGTAGCCTGTAGATGCTTGGCAATACCAAAGGCAAAGGCGTTGGGGGCGTGCATAAATTACGTGAGGCATTTAGGGAGGGAAAGGGGCCGGGCCAAATCTCACGTGGGGGAGGGGGGTCTCGGAAAATCTCACGTAATTTTTTTTACCGTAAGAAACAATTTAAAATTGCGAGAAAACGGAGTTAAATTAAGTAAAACATGTTTCTTCACTAGAATATGGCTTTTGAAAAATCTCACGTGAGATTAGAGGGGGAGGGAGGGGTCGAGCCAAATCTCACGAAATCTCACGAAGGGGGAGTGGGGGGGTTCGAAAAAATCACAAAAATCACCTCTCGTAATTTATGGACGCCCCCTTACTTACACGTTGCCGACCTGAAGGGGAGTGAGAGGGAGGGAGGGCAGGGGGAGTTAGGCTTCCGGCTCTCTCACCGTACGAAACGCAGCTAATGAAAAAAACTTTACGCCGATCTTGTGTGGGTTGGTTTTGGTTCTACATGGATGGTACATGGTATATATGGTGTAGCGCGTCCGGCGATGGGCGACGTGGATCTGCGCAGCAGCCGCGCGGCGGGCGCGGCGGGGGCGGGGGCGGCGGGCGCGGCGCTGCTGGACCAGGACATGCGCAGCCTGCCGCCGCCGCACCCCGTGCCGCCGCCGCCGCCTCACCACGCGCAGGACCCGTACGTAACAATAACATGCACAACACACCGCACACTCATTCAAAATATTATTATTGTACTAACGTCTTATCTGATATACATGTCTGACTACTATGGTTTCCTATATAGATGTAAGCACAGAGTAAAGACTAAAGAAAGAGGTGCCTTTATTAGATATTTGTATGAAACAAAACGTGGTCATTGTTTTTTCATTTTCATTTTACTATTTACCGGTAAATAGTTGAACTACTCGCTTCGTTTTATGTCGATGTTAGTACTAGGCCGACCACTCGGCCGACTTGCTTAGGGCCAGTCCCCTTAGTAACTGGTCCATGGATGTAAGTGTAACACACTATAGTCAGATTTTTAATTAGACGAAGCCAACTGACAGCAGAAAATGTCACTGCTCTATGAATTTGAACCTTATTTATTCTATTTATATTGAAAAGTGACATAAGCACCTGTCAGCCCACTTCATCTAATTAAAAATCAGACTATAGGGGGCAGACAAGTGAATTCATCTGCAAGCGTATCAACAAATGTTTACGCTAACCGTGCGTTTCCACTGAGCTAAAACATGTTGACACAACATAATATTGGTGTCTGTATGTGTTTGTGTTGCATGTCGATAAGTAGATCACGTGACTTATGCCGTTTCTATACATTGTAGCGTAAGGATTTGTAGACGAATCCACTTGCAAAGTATCAAATATCAATTCTCTCGCATTTTTTACAAAATCTATGACATGCCTGACTCAGTAAATACATTTTGAATATCAGGGAAATCTCAAAGTACTAGAGTATAAAATCGATCCAAAGTAAGTTATCTGTGATACCTGTGACACAATATGACCATAGGAACAAACATTGTTATAAATATTATTTAACTAAATCTTTTTGCTGACTTTACAATTTTCCTTCAAGTACTACTCTCCCCATGGAGGTACTAGATAATATGTAAGTAATACGCATAATATCTCTTGTTATCGTTTATTTTGTCACCCAATAGTGTCTCTTCCCCTTGTTTATTTTGAAATTTTTAGATATCCGAATAAATATTTAGTACGTAGTGTTATTATTTTTGTTAAAGACTTCAAGGAGAAACAAATATACCAAGTATCAAGACTGCTGCAGTCACTATAATGAATAAAGCCTCGTATCACCAAGGCTACATTAGAAGCGTGACATGTTGCACAACATGTTGCTCATCATGTTAATCTGCAAAGAATTTTCGTTATTTGTCCCTGCATGACCAGTCGTCGACAACATGTCGCCAGAGGAACTAGCGTTGATTTCAGCGGCGGTGTTTATAAATTTATCGAAAAAATAAATCAAGAAACAAACCACGTTGGTTCGTTACACCACACTACGGACATTGTTGCGCGTCACGTCTTTACTTAACAACATTTGATGCTCAACTGCATGTTGCATGGAAACAAACAACAAGCCGCGCGCAATGTTGCGCGCCAGCTGGCGACGTTGCGCGTTGTTGTGCAACGTTTACGTTCTTGTTGAGCGTCACGTGCTATACGTCAATTGTTGCTTGTTGCCCAGTGGATACGAGGCTTAATACATCGTCTTTATAATCTTCTTCGTGTTCAAATGCGATCAATGACTAAAGTTCTATATGTTGTTTACTTAGCGGCTTCACCCGGGACCCTCGGCTGGCCACCATGCAGCCGCCGCCTTTCAACGCGGACCCTCGCGTCAGGTCCAACGACCCGCGCAACCAACAGAAAATGCAGCAACGTTAGTATTATCCCACTTTGTACAATTCGCAGTGACAGGATGACTTCAATTTCAAAATAACGAATACTCGCATTAGGCCAATGTGGCCCGAATTTCCCTCGCATTAGAATATTGTTTATAATCATCATAAAAGCATTAATCTTTGGGGAGGGGCTGAATTTTTCAATCCGAAACTATGAGGAATAGCGAAAAGTACTTAAAGGAGTCTTGGGCCCGATTTTGATGAAAACTAAAACTGCATCATTGGATTTTTGAAATATCAATAATCCTAGCCAGGAATCGAACCAGCTTAAATTGAAAAAAAAAAACACACACACACACACTGTATTATTACACCATTCGATAGTATCGCTAATAAGGAACGAATTTTGAGTACTTTTCGCTATTCCTCATAGTTTCGAATTTGGCCATGAAAGCACACTTGAAAAATTCAGCCTGTATAACATATTCTTAAATATAATTGGAATTATATTATGTGAATATTGTTTCCAGAACAAATGCCACCAGGCATGCCGAGTGCCGCGCAGGCTAGAACTATTCAGGGTATACCCTCCGGTGCCTCCGATCAAGAGAAGGTTTGTACCTTGTATAACCGTTGGCTGTATTACAGTCGCAGAGGTACGATTATAGCAAGGTTTTTAATGTTATAATGTGTTTCCAGGCGGCGTTGATTATGCAAGTATTGCAGCTTTCGGATGAGCAGATCTCGCTTCTACCGCCGGAACAACGCGCCAGTATCCTCATGTTGAAGGAACAGATCGCGAAGAGCACGCAACGTTAACAACAAACATATTCTGTTGTTTACTGTCGCTATCAATCGACTACAGTTTTATTATGGAATTAATATTGTGTCTTCATTATTAAGTTGAACAGGAGTTAAATAAAATTTATTACTAAGTTTTTACTCTCATCAATAAATGTTCAATAAAGTATTGATAATAATGTAATTTACTATAGTATTATTTTGGGGCGTCCATAAATTGCGTGAGGCGATTTTGGCGATTTTCGACCCCAGCTTCCCCCTTGGTGTGATATCGTGAGATTTGTCTCGCCCCCTTTAATCTCACGTGATTATTTTGAAAAGCCATAATTTAACGGAGAAACATGTTTCACTTAATTTAAATCCAGATTTCTCTCAATTTTACACTATTCCATGCGGAAAAATAATTACGCGATATTTGCCGAGACCCCCGTTTCCTCCACGTGAGATTCGGCTCTAACCCCATACCCCTAAACGCCTCACGTAATTTATGGACGCCCCCGTTCCTCTACATAATTTAGGTATTAGAACTTTTTGCTGAATTTAATTATTTATCTCGTGCAGTGAGATAACGTATCTGCAGATTTGTGGGTCAAATGAATCGATCGACTTTTTATCGCGTACGTGATGTTCTTATCGGAACGACGTTTGTTTTAGTTAGATAATTTATGTTAGCCCCTGGGAAGGTCAGTATCATTTTGCTATCAACAATCGATCGGAATACATTAGGGAAGTGTAACATCTACAAATTTCCGTGACTCCCACACACGTATTCAAGAACAAACGTAAGTAAGGACCTTAATAATATTTATTTAGAATAAAGTACGGTAAAGTTAATAGAAGTAAGTAAGTTAAAAATGCAAGTAATAATTTCAGTCGCAACACAATAGTGGAAGTCGTTAGCATCTCGTCTCGTGTTCGTCTCTTGAAGTGTAATAAATTAGGAAATGTCAAATCATTGAACATGAAGTTCTGTCATCAATAAACAAACTAAAAAGTTAGGGGATATTATTGTATTGGTACTTCTTGTCCCTATAAATTAATGGTAGGTAGGTACACTTATTAAAAAAGATTCTGAATTTATTAAGGCGTTCATGTCTGCAGCGATAGTCTCATGTTGCCGATAAAGCCAGTCTTTGTTTGGTTAGGTATTTATACCTAAACCGTTTCTGCAAAGTGCAAATTCATTCAGCAGTCGTCACGTAAACATATAACTATCTAATCTGTGGTCGTCACAACTCCACCAGTTGGTCAACTGCGACTGAGTCGTTGTTGGCTTGTTATCGTGGTCGGACGTCCGTGCACGTACGTTTACGGTGAGACTATAATGTTTTGCGCATTTCTCGACTAGTTTATAAATAAACCAGTTGAGTTGTGTGCGACATTGCGTTTTGGCAGTGAATTCGAATTAACATACGCGAATACATTAATTCGTCGAGGCATTCTTATTATGAGAATAAATTTAATTATCAATTAATTTTTTTATTTTCTTTTAGGCAAAATGAAGTGGGCAGTAGTTTTAGTGTCCTTATGTTGTTTAAACTTCTACGCTGAGTGCAAGTGGAAACATGAGAAGAGGGAGTGGAGTGAAGTCGCCAACGAGATCCCGAGGGGGAAGCCCCATAGGAGGACCATGCCGGACCCACCGGACCACACCAAACTGATACCGATGGCTAGATACGTCTTGCACAATGCTGGTAAGTTTTATTTAACTTGTCCACCTTAGTAGGTGCCACCAAGCCAACTCGGAGTCTGTCAAATGTGACGTCACTCTCACAAAAAGGCGGTGGCGGTATGCGGGAGGTGTGGCGGGCGGGAAGACCGCAGGCGGTGGCGGGTGTGCAAGCGGTATGCGGGCGGGGAAGCCGCATTCCATCCGAGCTCCTAGTTTGCTTGGTGGATTAGTAGGTACCTATACCTAATGACAAACCCTTTAAAGTTTTGACGACAGCTTGGCGCTGTGATTTGAGCGTTGGCCGCTCGGCTCACTGCATCGGGCGGATTCGGGTTCGATTCCGGCCAGAGGCAAATTTTGGAAACGCCCTTTTCGTAATTAGCCCAGTGGCCCTACCACCACCTCTTATAGCAGTATTGTTTTAACGTTTCAGCGACTTTATGTACAATGACGTTTCCTAACTGTCATGACCATAAGGTACGTCATTGCACAAAAAGTCGCTGAAACGTTAAAACGTTCCTATAATTGAATCGCGATAAGAGGTCGTGGTAAGGCCCTGGTCTGGGATCGCACCCAGTTCGCATTGTATGGTAGCCATAGTACAAACGTTAGGTACTAGTTTAGGGCCATACAGTTCGGTGTGTAAGTCAGGCGATATTTATAGTATTGAATTAGTTACTATGTCACTTATTATTTATTTATTAACCAACTTATAGCAACATACAGCATATACATATAAGTTAATTCTGCTACGTACTTAGTTAGGTACTCTTTGGTGAGGATCGTCAGGTCATTGATACCATTTTTTACATTATTTGATAGGTAACTAACCGAGTATTTACTTAAGTGTACAGATGTACCAACGTTAATTACAATTTTATCCACCAATTTAATAAATATAAGTTGTTTGTAGGTACCTACTTACCTGAGGTTTAATAAAAAATTACAGTAGGGAAACGTACCTACTTAAAACAAGGTAATCTCGACGGAGGGGTCGAAAAATCACCAAAATCGCCTCACGTAATTTATGGATGCCCCCTAATCTGTGGTAATCTATGGCTATTTTTTCGTCTGTGTACTTTATTGTTTTAGAACTTTCATAAAGAACATTGTTGAAAAAAATGATTTAATCTGCTGCATAACGATATCGTTATCATAATTTCGTAGATTGGGCGTCGTTAGCAACGATATCGGTGTTGCCCGCCATCGAGGGATTCCCCTTCTCGAATGTCAAATCGATCGTGGACGGCTCCCTGGCTAACTCCACCGGTGTTCCGTATTTCTACATGTCGCCATTGGACTTCAGCGCTAAGGATTTGGCTGTGAGTATTAGTCTTATCATAAGTATTGCTACTTAATCGGAGCAGGGTAAGCTACCTCACAAAGTGTTTGTAGATTTGGTCTTTAAAGTCCAGCGTAACCAAAATGAAAACTCTTTTTAAATCCATTGTAAAAGTGGATGTTTCAAAACCTCTTGACTTCTTCGTGTAGGTATTTTTACGGTTGATATCACTTGTCGTCAGAGAACCATGATGGGCGGGGTCTTTGAGAGGCTTAGTATGTAATCCCACTATATAATATCATAAATTTGAAAGTTTAGATGGATGTATGGATGGATGGACGCATGTTTGTTACTCAATCACGCCAGAACGGCTGAACGGATCTGGAGATAGATTATAGTCTGGAATAGCACATACTTTTTATCCCGGTAAAATGTATGGTTTCCGTGGGATAGATTTGTTTTAATTTTTCATAGAGCAAAGGATCGACATGTTTTTTTGCATAGGTATGGAAATTGGTGTTTAGGTGTCTTTATAAAAATATCGGGATACCTACGGGATATTTGATATGGGATACGGGATATGGGATACGGTATACGGGATCCAGGATACGGGATCCGAATTTTTTAAATTTATATTCTGCTCGGACGAAGTCGCGGGCAAAAGCTAGTTTATTATATGCGCCGCTAGCCCGTCATGAAGTCCCAGCTTCAATAACTCCCGAGCCTTGTATAAGGTTTTTTTAAGAACTTTATTCTTGTAAAATAAACAGAAAAACAGCCGCGCCACCGTGCTGGTGTCGCTCGAGGAGACTCGGTACTGCGAGAACCAGAAGCTGGACGCCGAGGACCCGCGGTGCACCAGGCTCATGCTCTCCGGGAAGATGAAGAAGGTAGGTCATCACAACGGACATACCAGCCTTTGGACTTCGTACCAATGACGTTTTATATAATAGACATGATGTACACGATGCTCTAAAAAAATAGCACATTAAACGATGAAAACATACCATATAGGTACAACAGACCTTTTTTTATGGGACTGAAGTGGCAAACAATGCGTACAGCCCAGCCTACTGAATTAAGTTGCGGAGTGGGAGCTCAACGCCATTGTAATTGGTCTATCGGAAACTTTTTTCCTAGAGTGCGGATTGCAAAGGATAGTTGGTCAGTGGTTATTATATATTGCTCGATGAGCTATAGCCACTCACTCAAGCGATGGTAGCTATTGACCACTTTGAGTTATAAATTACTCATTAGTCATTCATTACCTATATCTAGCAGACTCGGAACCATTTAGCGGTTTTCCTTATGTAAGTAATTAAGAAACGACGACATTGCTGCACTGTCGTCGTAGGCACTTAGGCTATTTAATTCAGACATAATATAATATTAACATAGTTTGGTGTGTTGGACGCTTAGCTTCACTATCCGATGACATAGGTAGGATTACTTACCACGCAGGTGAAATCGCGAAGTAAGGTACCTAGTAAGTGTATTACTAAAATAAGACCATCAGAAAACAGCATAACCCAACATGACCTACGTCTTCGTATTATTATAACTTAAATAAAAAAGTTGGTTCCATGTTGATAAATAATTCATAAACAACCATTAAACAACTCTCCAGATAAAACATATGTGACAGTGTTTATTTATATGCTTATCTCAAGATTATACTATCATATCAATGAATGTCTATTATACAAACATCTATAGGGGAGACTGAGGACACTTGATCCCTTGGGAGACTTGGTTACCAGGCCATAAATCAAAAACTAAAAGCTATTTTTAATATCACTACATGCATACATAATCTTAACTATCATTGTCGGTGACCCAATGTCATTTTGAAAGTAAATAATCGACAACTTCAGAGCAGTGGCGTGTTTTCGTTTGCGGCGGGCCAACATCTTTTATTGCGAGTATTTTAATCGTTATTTTCAGATATTAAAATAAATAAATTACGGATTACAAAGAAAACTTATGAAAACTGATTAGTTGAAGTGTGTGTTAAGAGGTTTTCTCTTGAATATTTTTCTTTATATTAATTTAAAAAAAAATGATTTTTTAAATCTCGCTCAAAGGTACACTTGATCATGGCAAGCATGGGTAGACTTGATCCCAGGAACAAAACCTCAGAAATGTATATAGAGGGATCAAGTGTCCTTTGGCATGGGACACTTGATCCCTCGTTTTTTGATTGTATATTTACTTATCCAAATTGACAAACAATTACAAAAGAATCCCCTATGATCATGTCTACCCGGATCAAGTATCCCAGAACAAGGGACACTTGATCCTTTCGTAGACTTCTGGGAAAACGCAAAAATAATGAGGAAACACATACATATTTCACGATTTGATGATGCAAAAAGATAGAAGGATATATCTTCTAGATAATCATAAAAAAATATCCCGTTAAACACTATTATTTTATGAAATATGAGCGAAAAACCAAAATGGGGATCAAGTGTCCTCAGTCTCCCCTAGGCAGATCCTGTTGTCAGAACAATAAAATGGATTATTAAATAAGTATAGCAGGATGTGATATAATATTCTATTGTTTGTTCTAGCTTAAAGACAATACTCCGGAGTACACATTTGCGAAGGCAGCGTTATTCGAAAGGCATCCGGCGATGGCCAACTTCCCTCCAGGTTTGTGAATAGCTTTATTTATTTTTAACGAAAACTAAGGATACTAGGTACCTACTACGAAAACTGAGGGGCGTCCATAAATTACGTTAGGCGATTTCTCAAGCCCCCCCCTCCTTGGAGAAATGTCGTGAGATTTGGCTCGACCCCCTCCCCCGCAATCTCACGTGAGATTTTTCAAAAGCCATATTTTAGCGGACAAACATGTTATACTTAATTTAAACCCAGTTTTCTCGAAATTTTGCATTATTTTTTGTGGAAAAAATTGCGTGATATTTGCCGGGACCCCCTCTCCCCCACGTGAGATTGGGTGAGATTCGGTTCTACCGCCACCCCCCACGTAATTTATGGACTTTGGTATCACCAAGTCGATAAAAAGTCCGTGCTCTTTTCTGAGAGCGACATATCGTTATCTTTAATGGTGTTTTCTTTAACAGATCACAACTGGTTCGTAGCGAAACTGAAGATCGCCCAAATCGCCATGATCGACTGGTTCGGCGGCGCTAAGTACATCCCTGTGCGCGATTACCTCGCGTACAACTACACTGGCAGTGAAATGCTGGAATACCACAACCAACGCATCCAGAGAGCGACCATTCCTTAATTAGAACAAACTTGTGATAGAGTTAGGAGGAAAAGTAGATGTTATTTTTGTAAAACCCCAATTATTTTTATACGTTACGAAATACCATACGAGGTAAATGTTATCGTTGTAATAGGCGTTGTAGCCGCCTTAAGAAAACAATGTCTCTTGAGTAGTGTTTATATAATTGGATGTTAATCCGGCCACACACCGTACCTAACGATATAATTGCGCAAGTCTAGACTTGTACAAGTATACTTGATGGTGTGTGGCTGGCATGAATCCCAATAATAAAGAACGATAGAATTTTCAAACTACTCATAAGCTATGTAGTGATATGTATTTGTACATTTGTTGATAAAAATACAGTAGGTAACAATAAATAGTTTTATTATGTACATATTTTACATGATAAAAATACCAATGTTGGAATGGAATTTTAAATGAATGTACATTTTAAAACAGTTTGTATTTTTTTTTTTACAAATTACGTCTACTGGAAGCATTTCATTCAACGAGAAATTAATAAAATATCGTTTATTAGATATATTCCATTTAGTAATACATTTTAATACACTGTGAGAATAGATATTTTGAACTAAGAAAACAGGATAAGTAGGTACAATATTAATCCCTTTTAAATACTGTTGATGAAACGTTACACGAAGAATAAACTTGAATAACAGTTGTTTACATTCCTGGTGTACTCACTTTCAAGTTTCCTGATATAGCAACATGTAGGTACCTACTTACATAAAACTAAAGTATTTCCGCCGTGAACATACTTGATAAGGTCATGTTTATTTATAATAAATATATTTTGCGTTACATCAATAAAAGATATATCATTTGGAGTCATAAATTCGTCTCTTACACTAAAGAGCACCATTTTTTTAATAAAATTGTGCGAATATTTGCCTTAAGAGAATTTTGTCATTGCCTAATAAATTGCTCTAAAGATAAGTCTAATTACTTTAAATTTATTTTATATGGTTGACTCTTAAATAGGAAGAACTTATTTACTTACACTGCTTTATATAATTACTAACGGCTCGCAACCCTCAAATTCACATATAAATTATCAAAAAACTTGAATTAAACTATAATACACACCCTAAAAGTCAATTACACAGACACAACCTTCAAGAGGGCAACCATAATACTTGAATGTTCTTTACATTGGAGTAAAATTTCCGTTAGAGTGCAAATTTGTCTGTCCTTGAATAAGGACAAAGTGATATTATGTCCTTTACAAAGGAGCAGAGTCGATATTAAAAAATACAAATATGTCTGCCCTTTATTTAGGACAGAGTCGGTCGTCCATCAGGGGGCGATTTTGGGGACTTCGACCCCCTCCCTCCACCCTAATCTCACGTGAGATTTTTCAAGAGCTATATTTGAGTGAAAAAAAAAACATATTTTACTTAAGTAAACACCAGTTTTCTCGCAATTTTACACTATTTCTTGCGGAAAAAATGACGTGATTTTACCGAGACCCCCCCTTTCCCCCACGTGATATTGGGTGAGATTTGGCACTAAACCCACCCTCTCACGTAATTTATGGACGCCCTTTACCAAATACAAATCTGACTGTCCTTTATTAATGACAAAGTGCATCCCTTATTGAGTACACACCACTATTTACAGTAATTGCACTTTCCCGTGGCAATGCACGCACGACGCTACAGGCCGCACCGTGTTCCCACTGCTGCTATACGCGTGGTGAACCAGCGCCGTCACCGGCTCTTCGCTCAGCTTTTTAACATCGAGGGGCATCGCCATAATCTGTTGATAAAAAATACGTGTAAGACAGCGAATAATTCTAAACATGAGGGCACAGACTTCCCTGTGTAATTTTCAAATCAAATCAAATCAATTATATTAAATATTATAAGTGCCTGTTTCAGAATAGTTAGATAACTTTTATCCACCATAATCCACCAAATAAATATGGCGTTTTGACAGATATTCTATGCATAAACTGTCGAAACGCCATATTTATCTGGTCGATAAAAGTTATCTGATGATTCTGAAACTGGCCCCAAACATTTTATCGAAATTGAAACACCTGTAAAAATATCTGACCTTTAATAAACCTGAAGTACATTAAAAAAATTATTTGTAACTCAGAAAATGTTACCGTTACGTATAGTAGGCATCTACATATTATAAGGTACCTAATTTATTATTTCGAAGTTTTTGCCACCCTGTATATTCATAATTGTAAAAAATATGGTGAAGATGATTCAATCACTTACATTTTCAGCATTCTTCTCTCCATCGGTTATAGTTGGCAATGTATTTAAATGACTTATATCCTGTTTCTCCACGGAACTGCTAATGTTCTCGGACAGTTTCAAGTTAACAAAAGACATGTCTATTATATTTGTGGAATGTGGCATAGTAGCATTGAAGTTGAGATTGCCTATTGGCCTGTTGTAGATTTTATTGCTATGGTATTCAGTTATGGCGATGTTTTCAAGCCATTTCTCATGTAGACTGTACAGGTTTTTATATGTGCATAGCATCATGTCTCGAGCCCGGCAACGCTCATCTAGTAGTTGCTTTATCGCTTGTTGTAAATTTTCAGTCTTTTCGTTAAACAGTTTCTTACATTGTGCTAGTTCTTCTACCATTAAGCTGGAAATAAATTATTATTATTATTTTTGTCCAGTTAAATGTTAGTTACTGGAGTATGTAATTAAAAGTAGAATTTACCTGCTTGCTAGGAATTTGCTTCTCCATACTTCGCATTGTCCAGCTAGCCACTCAGTTTGTTCCTATAGATAACATACAACAATTAACTAACCAGACAAACACACCAACTGTATAATCCATAGCTAAGCAAAGCTTGTACTATGGGTACTGTAAAATGGACTGGGGGAGATCCCAGTGACAGAGCAGTGACAAACCTATTTGTCTAAGACAAACAGGTTTTTTCACAATGTTTTCCTTAACCATAAGCAAGTGATAATCATATTAAAGTTATGATTCGAACAACGAAATTTAGGCCTAGGTTGAAACGAAAAATTACCTGATGTGTAGATAAATGTTGTGCTGAATTAAGTAACGCGTCTGCTAAATGTTTCTTATCTTCATTGAGAGATTGCACTTGGGTCTCGAGGTCCTCGCCCATTGACGCTACCAACATTGTTTTCAATTCCTTATTGACCTGCAGATTACATTTAACGGTCACATTATGTAATATAATAATGTTTAATAGTAATGAACTTTTAATCTTGAGTTTTAGGTATTGTTTTATTAAAACTATTTTTTGGATGTCAGTGCTATCAGTAAATACCTATTTTCTTTGTGCGTTTTGGTATGTGCTTCACATTAAGTATCTACATCATCCTAACATATTCATACTTCAGAGATTTCACAGCAAGCACAATATTACCTGATAAGTAATAATGATATCAGGGTCTTATCTTAATGATCTAAGGTAATTACGGAATAATGACCTTTGTTAAATACAGATTATTTGCAGTGAAAGTATTAAGTGGTATTAACAAAGATAATTAAAACTGTTTTAATTAGGGTACATTGTTGCAATAGGTAATGCATATCGAAACATGGATGTGTGGAAACCATTACCTACATTACATACAATACTAATTAATTCAGTTCTTCACAAATGTTATTTGTGTTTGGCAATGTTTACAAGGTGTGAATTCAACTGGTAATATTTTGCTAAGACACATAACACAAGCCTATGATGCTAAGAGGCGTCCATAAATTACGAGAGACATTTAGGGGAGAGACATTTGGCCCGAACCCCTCCCGGGTTCGGGCCAAATCTCACGTGGGAGAGAGGGGGGGGTCTCGGCAAATATCAATATGATGCAATGTTTAAAAAAAAAATACCACGTTTTTTTTTACCATAAGAAACATGTTTTTCCACTAGAATATGGCTTTTGAAAAATCTCACTTGAGATTAGAGAGAGGGGGTCGAGCCAAATCTCATGACATCTCACCAAGGCGGGGAGGGGTCGAAAAATCACCAAAATTCGCCTCACGTAATTTATGGACGCCTCTAAGCTGTCTAGCTATACTAAAAAACACACTGAAGTACCTACAGTGTCAGGAGGCGCTTATAGCCAGCTGTAATCACTGATCCATAAACAATCGGAGGTAAAACAATGCTTGGCAAGGTCTAGGTCAGTCCTGGTTGTTGTCATCCAGGCAACATCATCATTTAGGCAGCTGGAACAACCCTGACACCAGGTTGGCCACTAACTATTATAAGAAGAATAGTGTTCAATGTTTTAAGAACACCTTCACCAATATTTTAAAAATAAACCGACTTCAAAAAATCCTGGTGCACTAAAACCACCAGGTTTTTTTGATACGGTTTTTTTTTTTATAAAAATAAATTTATTTCACGTTTTTTAGTGGCGCCAATGAACATTTTGTCATAATGAAACGTATGAAGTAAGCCCAACAAAAGGTAACTGGTGTAAATCGTTGAGGAGTTCCCTCGACTGTCTTTCGGCTCCATCATCAGATCGACTCCAGACCTTCATAAAATAGTAGTGCTTTAAAATACTTAATGAAAACAATTACAAACGCACTAGTCGCCCCTACGATTTTTGAAGGTTCCCCTCGATTTCTCTGGGATGCCATCATCAGATCCTGGTTTCCTTATCATGGTACCACCCTTGGGATATCTCCTTTCCAACAAAAAAATAATCATCAAAATCAGTTCATAAACGACGAAGTTATCCGCGAACACACATAAAAAAAAAATATATATATACGGTCGAATTGAGAAACCTTCTCCTTTTTTGAAGTCGGTTTAAAAACTAACCTGAGCTTGTTGTTTGAGCTGTTCCTTGAGTGATTCATTTTCCTTCGACAGACGATCAATCTTCATTTGCATCTCAACTTTCTCTGGGCTCGGCTTATCAGTATCTGCTACTGTTTTATCACCAGTTGAGTTCAACTTCGGCCTTGGCTTAAACTCACTCAAACTTGTGTTCATCTGAGACATTTGGCTAACAAGAGTGTTAAGGTCCATGTTGTTTTTCGACTTTTTCGCACCCTTAGGTGTAACTTGAGGTGTTATAGGCTTCACTGCAGCCGGATAAGGTTCGTAAGGCACGAATTTCGTGGCTTTCATGTTGATTGAGCTCCTCTTCTCTGGTTTGATTGAGTTAGTAGGGTACACTTGTACCAGCCGACCCGGGAGAAGGCTCTCTTTTCTGCTTACCGTCAAATTTCTTTTTGGGTCAACGGATTGTGTTGTTTCAACTGTACTTTCATCGGATTCCATTCCATCGCCAGCGGTCCTTGTTTTACTCATTATTTCTAAAATAAAATAGGTACACTGTGATTCTATTTAACAAACAATATCATTTACATAAGGTGCGTTCCATTCACTGTTAATTTTGTTATTTTCGTTATTTTTGTCCACAAATCACGTTCCACTCGCACCAACTTGTACTGAAAGTGATCATTATTATCGTTTTTAACACTTTTTGTGGACGAAAATAACAAAATTTACGGTGAATGGAACGCAGCAATAATAGGTAGTGGTTTTTAATTATTTTATGAGCGTGTGACTTAATTATGATAATAAATCAAGTGTAATGAAAACCAATAATCAATGATTATGTACACGCGTACATTATTTATTTTGAAGGAGGAAGTGGTACATACTTGGATGAAATGGGGAAAGTTTCTCCATGTTGGCTGCGGTCGGGATTATGAACAGATCACTGAACTACAACTTCTAAAATGGTTTGCTGCCCTTAATCTCAGTTTATTCAGTGCTTAAATTTTTATTTTACCAACAATAAATTAATAATAACCACAAACTTCCTATTTTTAACGAACGCAAACGTCAATGTGACATTGACGTTCCGTCATTTCCCTTTTTTTGAATGGCCAAAAAGGAAAGATACGTTCATTTAGCCAAAAAAACGTAAGCAACGTATTTCATTGAACATAGAGAATGTCTGTCGGACTACAGTCAGACAGACAATAAGAGAACTGTATTCTGATTACTGGTTACAGCCAGTAATCAGAATACAGTTCACGTAGACAAGAATTTGGAAATAAAAGTTCTACTTAGGAAATTGAAACAATGAAAGGTAAATAAACCACATCATTTATTCCAATAAATTAAAATAGTACCTACAAATGCATCCATTAGCATTTTATTAAGGCTTGAGGGTAGAGTCTAATTCTCCATTAGCCTGTAGCTCCTTTATAATGTCTAGCCCTCCTACTAGCTCTCCTTTCACATATAATTGAGGATAAGTGGGCCAATCTGAGTATTCCTTAAGACCCTGGCGGACTTCCTCATCAGTCAATATATCAAATGTGTCATACTGGACTCTGAAAAAGAGAAATCACAACTGTATTCCCAGGTGTCCTGGCAGAGGTACTTTGTTTACACCTAAATTTCATGACTAGAAACCCTAGTCTCTTTGGGTCATCCCAATCTATATTAGGGGTGTGCCTATAGCTAGCTCCCCAGTATACTCCCAGATTTTAACATAATGTCAATACAAAAGAACCTTACCCTGTACCATTCAAAATTTGAATTAAAGTCCTGCTAAACCCACACCTCGGAGCCTCTCTATTGCCTTTCATGAACACCATTACATCATGCCTATTAATCAATGCTTTCAGTCTATCTTCCAGTTTTTGTGGGGCTACATCCCCACCAGCAGTCTTAGAGCTATGAGCCTTCACTTTAGATGAGATTTGCGCTGCATCGGCGCCATCCACTCTGTCTATTTGTGAACCATTCTTGAATAATATTACCGTTGGCACCGAATCAACCTGAAATAAAAAACAAAAAATATAGACAGTAAATAATGATGAGCTTATCTAGATCCTCATTCAAGGTCTTTACATCAAAATTAATTCTTGTCATTGACATAGCTGTTTCAATTACTGGTATTTACTCAGTAGGAGAAAAATAATTATTTTTGTTTTAAGACGAAATTGGTTTTGGTATCACTTAGTCATAAAAACAGTAGTAAATTTTTTATTATAGTCACCTTATACTGCAATGAGATTTCAGATAGTTTTTCTGCATCACAAATGGCAACTTTGGTACTGCTCGATTGGACTGCCGGTAGCTTTAATAATTCCTTAAGAACTTCTGTAACTTGCTTACATTGTTCTGCCCAATCGGCTGAGAAGTGAACCACTGTTAGCACTGAAGACCTGGAATTTTAAATATGGAATAGGTATGTAAACAGCATGCAAAAAAGGTATTTATACCTAGACTACCGATGAATCACCATTGAGTGAGTAGGTACATTTTCCTAAGACAAGGAGTATCTTGTACTAGTAGGTATTTTATATATC